>CM053594.1:117100609-117147501 GCA_028646575.1 Pseudocheirus occidentalis | reverse complement strand
ATTTGGTTTTCAAAGTCCTTTTTCAGTTGATGTATAGCTAGTAGGCATTCTTCCAGTGTCTTGGAAGCATTTGGTGAGGAAGTTTTGACTGAGCTGTCTTCCTCCCGCTCCATGCTTTGGTCTTTTTTGTCCATAAAAAAGGATTCTAGAGTTTTACTGCTGTTCCTAGCTTGCTTCCTTTTTCTCATGTTGGCCAGTCTATTAATTGCTTGGTTTTTTAGCTTTGTGAAGCTCTGCTTCCTGGAGGAGGAAAGCTCTGTCCCAAATCGCTGGGGCTCTCACAGCTGCCGGAGCTATTAGTGGGATGCTGCAGCCCCTCCCTAGCTTTGGCTCACTGAGAGCACACCCCAGGACCATCACTCAAGACCGCGATCCAGATCCAGGCCGCTCAACGCAAGAGCCCTTGGCCCTGATGAATCGCCTCAGCCCCCCTGCTATCTGCAGGCCGAGGGCTCTGAAGCAGCCCAGTGGAGGCCACTGGTGCCCCGTTCCTGGTGCTACAGCTGCCTCCCACTTCTTCTTTGCCCTGGGAGCAGTTTGGCCGGACCTGCTCTTCTCCCCATTTAGCAAAATCCACTGACTTCTCTTAGCCTTTTTTTCTTCTGGCCTTATAGATGTGGTAATTGTGCCTCCAGTGCAGCCTATCTGCTCTCCTGTAGACGCAGCTCCCCGCCCGATGCTCCAGGGCCTGACCGGGCTGGGATTTTGGCCATGGCTCCCAGACTGCTGTGAAGAGCCCCGCCTGCTGCGCTGCCTGTAGCAACAGATGTGCTTTCTGTCTTTTGGAGGGTTTTGGAGCTTGAAAATCAGTTTAGAGTCCCATTTTATGAGTTTTTTAGCGTGTTTGTGTGGGAGCTGCGGTGCTTTGCTGTTTCTAAGCCATCATCTTGGCTCCGCCCCCCTCTGCTGTGTACTTTTAACCTCTTTTTTTTCCTCCTATCAACCCTCCCCTCTGGAAGGCCACAATAAAATTTAGATAACGTTTCTCTATTGCAGTGGTTCTCAACCTTCCTAATGCTTCAACCCTTTAATACTTGCATGTGGGCAGATCAGCCTGGAGATGGATAGAAGAGCAGTGTCTCAGTTCCTAAGACCATCAGAAATATGTGTTTTCCGATGGTCTAAGGCGAGCCCTGTGACCCCTGTGAAAGGGTCGTTTGACTCCCCCAAAGGGGTCGTGACTCACAGGTTGAGGACCAGGGCTCTATAGCTATAGATGGATGGATGGATGAATGGATGGACGGATGGACGGATGAATGGACGGATGGACCTACATATACATACCTACATACATATATACACACATACACTATCCACTACCTTGCCCTCCTATGACTTGCCTACCCCCTCTATAAGGATCCCTCCTCTTTCCTCCCATTCCCATAAATCTAAAAACCTTTCTGTACCCCTATTTACCTGTTCTCTCACCCTCCCCTCTAAAGATTCCTCCCTGCCTGTGCCCCTACCGTTTTATTTCTTCTGAATATAGAAGACTATTATATTCTTCTAAATATATGTATGTATTGTTCTCTCTTGAACCCATTCCCGATGAAAATAGGTTACCAGAACTACCAGCCTGCCTCCCCATATGATTCCTCTGTATCAATTCTCCCTTTTGCACCTCAGATAACTATTCTTTTAAACTGTTCCTAAATGGTTTTATTTTTTAAATTCATATCATTCTCAGGTTTGCCCCAATCTTATAAATTAACCAATTATTTATAAGAATCTTATATGTCCATTTTACATATATAAAAGGTAAACGGTCTGTCCTTATGGATCCCCTTATATTCAGTCTTTCTTATATAACTTATATTTCTCTTGGTTCTTATATATTGAATCTTCTATTAAGTTCAGCATTTTTTTTAACAAAGTCTTAGAAGTCTGAGAGTTTATCAGATTTCCTTTTTTTTCATTCAGGATAATATTTAACTTTGTAAGGTATAATGTTTTTGGTTGAGGTCCCAGTTATTTTGCTCTTTGGTCCTTAAATGTCTCTGCTGCTAGGTCTTGTGTAATTCTAATTGTGGCATCATCATATTTAGGTTGTTTTAATCTTGATGCTTTTAATATTTTTTCCTTGAGCTGGGAGTTTTAGAATTTGACTCCAGTATTCCCATGTGTTTTCCTCATAGGATCTCTTTTAAGTGGTGATTGATGGATTTTTTTTTTTCTATTTCTACTTTATCCCCTTGTTCTAGTATTTCAGGACAATTTTCTTTGATTATTTCTTGTATTATTGCATCAAGATTCTTTTTTTCATCATAATTTTCAGTTTGTCCAATTATTTTTAAATTTTACCTCCTTGATCTGTTCTCCAAATATGTTTTTTTCCTATAAGATGTTTCACTTCCTCTTTTTTCATTATTCATATTTTGGTTAATTATTTCTTGGTCTCTTACAATTTCACTGGCGTTACTCTACCAATTCTAATTTTCAAGGTGTCATTTTCTTCCTTAAGATTCTGAATCTCCTTTTCTAATTGGTTAATTTTCCTTTCATACCCTTCTTGTTTTTCTTGGATTATTCTTATTTTCTTTTTTAGTTTTTCCTCTGTTTCTGTCATTTGATTTTTGAAGACTTTTTAAAGATCTTCTGTGAATTCTTTTGGGGCAGGTGATCATTTGGTGTTACTCTTTGGGGGTTTCTTCAGTATCCTCCTCTGAAGATGAACCCTGGTCATCTCTCTTCCCATAATAGGTTTCTGTAGTTGGATTCTTTCTCCTTTGCCTGTGCATTTTTTTTTTTGGTGGTAATATCCTAATTATTTGTAGTCACCTCCAGCCTTGGGGTGTGGGAAATGGTGCCTCTTACCCCAAATCTTCAGTCTTTCTCTTTTGCCTGAAACCAAAGTCAAAACTCCAGCCTCCTGTAAGTGCCCACAGCCAGGGTCTTTCTGGCCTGCTGCTTCTGCACTCACTAGGCATGTGCTGGTTTCTTCTCACCCTCACGCTCTGCGCAGCACAGCTGGGGCTGGCATTCCTGGTCAGCAGAGGTTTCCCTGATCTTCAGACACCCATCTCCCCTCACCATCCTGAGGGTGAAAGTTATGGCGACTGGGTTGGGGAGGCAGCCCCTCACACCAACTGACCCTAGGGCTTGCCCCTTGTTTAAGAGGCTAGTCCCTTGCTGTTAAAATGGAACCTAGCCTGGAGGTGTTCACTCTTCACTGGGACAAAACCTCCTCTTAAAGTTTTTCTTCTGCTCTTCTCAAATTGTTCAGAGAAGGCCCTGGTTGTGCCACTGTTCTTATTTATCTCCATCCATACTTTGTTCACCCTAAAGTGCTATTTTAACTCTTATGGGGGAAAATCTTGAGAGCTTGGAATTTTCTGAACTACTCTGCCACCTTCACAGAATCCTCTCCGATCAACAAGTATTTATTAAGCATTGACTGTGTGCCAGATTCTTGGGAAACATGCAAAGACACAAACAAAATGCTCCTTGTCTTAAAGAGCCTGCTTTATTTGTGGGAGTGGGGAGCAACCTGTACATATGTTTATCAAAAACTTTTACGAAATAAATATAGTATGTATAAATATACACTATGTCAATATACAGTACAAAAATACCATTGTGCAAATCTCTTTAACTAATAAGTTCCATGAGCCTAGGAATCAAGGTTGGTGGTGGTTGCTTTTTGCATTTTATCTGGGACTTCCATTTTTGTCCTTGTCTCCATAGGGCTCCCTGTATCTTATTAAATGCCTGTTTGTTGATTCTCTTGGCATTTCTCAAAGTGTTTGAACAAGGTTGGAACTTAAATGTTACTCATTCTCAAATACCCAAAGGTTTAGAGAGTTGGAAGAAATCTTAAAAACCAACTCCCTCTTTTTACGGATAAGGAAAGGTCAGCCCAGAGAAGCTGACAACCAAAAGACACAATGAAGTGAAATGGTAGGAAGGGGATTTAACAGTGTTAAAACATTGCTGCTGGTAGAGCTATATGCAGAGACACGATCTTGTCCTGTACTGATAATCCTTGAAGTTAAATCTAACTCGGTATTTCATTGAATTTTACAAAAGTGCTAAAGAGGGGCAGTTAAGTGGCGTGAATAGAGCACTGGCCCTGGAGTCAGAAGGAGCTGAGTTCAAATGTGACCTCAGACACTTGACGCTATCTGTGTGACCTTAAGCAAGTCTCTTAACACCAATTGCCTTGCCTTCCCCCCCTCCAAAAAAAAATTGCTCAAGAGCCTTTGTTTCCTTTTTTTTTTTTTTTGCTTTTTGGAGGGCAATTGGGGTTAAGTGCTTTGCCCAAAGTCACAAGGCTAATTTTTGTGTCAAGTGTCTGAGGCCGGATTTGAACTCTCGTCCTCCTGACTTCAGGGACAGTGCTCTGTTTCCTCTTAAATTTAAAACAAAAAGCTACCTTTTTCTTCAGTTTTGTTCCCCTTTGAAGGCAAGGAATGTTTTTTGTCTTTGGATTCCCAACCCTAAGCACATAGAAAGTGCTTATTAAATATTGGTTGGTAGATTTGTCTCTATATATTTAGCTTTGTAGTCTTCTAATTAGGCCATTTATATTCTGGTGCTTAATGCTATGAAATAACATGTGTTAACTAAGTATTTAGTAATTGTAGTAATGATAAAATAGGTCCTACATAAAAATTAACTATCTTCATATTGACTGTTTTTTCTTTAAAAATAAAATGACTTTTAAAAATTGATCTTCTGTTTTTACCTCACATGTGTTTCTAAATGTATCCAGCTATTTATTCTTCCTCCTTTCACTACCTAAAAAGCCCTATCTTATAACAAAGGTTTTTAAAAGGATAAAAAAAGTGGGAGCTTTGCAAGAATAAATCAGAATTTCCTTGTCTGATGCAATATTTGCATACCCTACCTCTCCACTTCTATCATGAAAGGATGGAAACGCAATTTCTAAATTTGAAGTTTACTTTTCAGTAAGTATTCCCTATGAAAGAAGGCAATATAGAATAGTAAAAAGATCTAAATCAAGTCAGGGGACTTGATTTCAAATCTGCTTTCTACCATTCAACTTAATTGTGTATTTTGGTTGTCAGCTTCTCTGGGCTGTACTTTCCTTATCTGTAAAATTAGGAAGTTGGTTTTTAAAATTCTTTCCAACTTTAAACCTTTGTGTAGTTGAGAATGAGTAATATTTATTTAATAGACCTTAAATCATAGTTTCTTTTTAGATAACCTAAAACTCTTTATCTCTATCACTTAATTTGGGGGATGTTGTGGGATTTCTTTTTCTTTTTTATAATCCTGAAATATTAATTCCAAATAAAGGTTATATACAATTTGAAACCAAAGAAACAAGGAGACAGCATCATTTACCTAGGTTATCGCACAAAATAGTCAGATTAGTCAAAGACAGAATATAATCAAGTTTAAACTGTCATGATCTAAACAATGCCAAGCAGGAATTCAGAACTGGGTACTCAACACAATAAAATGATGTGAATATATTATATCCACAACAATGGTAGTAAGTCCATGAATGGAACGGGAGGAGACATGTAGAAAATATAAATTTAAAAATTTTTCTGTTTCTTCAACTAAAATGTTAGACTAGTTATTCCAACATTATTCGGTTTTACTTTTAGATATACCTCTTCGACAAGTTGTGGCAGAGGAATGTGTTGCCTTTTTGTTAAATTGGCGAGAAAATGAATACCTGACTCTTCAAGTTCCTGCCTTCCTGCTTCAAAGTAACCCGTATGTGAAGGTAATGGTAATATTTATGTGAAAGAAGTCTGTGAAAAGTGGTGCTACCACCTATTTTAGGTCTGCAATACTTTGGAAACTTTTTTTTTAAAGCACTTTTTACTGTTATAAAAACATTTAAAATCGTTATTGTTATTGAAGATCTTGAGAGATTTTAAGGAAGTGGCAGCAGTGGATATAGACAACTTTTCATATTCTTAGACGTTGTTAGGATTTTTACACTCATGTTGGATTTTAGTAGTTAGGAGTGAAATATGCAAGGATATATGGGCAAAGTAGAAAGTATGTCTGAAAGAGTTTCTGAGAGATGGAATCTACAGCATTGTGGATCCTTGAGGGTCTGGACCCTGCAGTTCTGAGAAAGTGGCAGTAGATGGACAAGGGCTTTTCAATGAGTTGAGTTTGAATGGAAAGGAGTACAAGTTCGTTTTTTGATGGAAAGAGGAGCCATTAATAAAGTAGACTGATTATCAAGAGTCTTGGTTCCAACTAGTGGTTTTAACATGGAAACATTGAGACTTTCTTTTGTTTCTGGTGCCCCTGTCCCCACAAACCCATATATAAAAACAAAGGTTTTTCCAGGGGTAATTTTAGATAGTTGTAGTTATTAAATATATTGGTAAGTATGACAGAGGGGAAACAGTGTTACAAAAGTTATTTATATGCATGTTTTGTGATGTTTGAGTTTCAAAAATTATTTTATATGAGTAGGGAAGCCTTAAATTTAACCAGTCTCTAAACTGAGCATATTTTTCTAATTTTTTTATTTTTTTAAACTTGGCATAACTAACTCTTATTTGCAGAAAATTTGTTTGAGTTAATGGGTTTCAGCATCACTGATTCAGACCAAGTTATATCACCTTATTGTGGGAGAGAAATCTCTTAGGATCTGAGAGATCAGAAGTTCCTAGAACAATTTGGATATCCTTAATTCTCATTCCTTTGGTATATTTGGGTCTGTGGGAATTTCCTGCCCATAGAGTGCTTTGTAAGTGGTAAAGAACTATAGAAATGCAAAGTATATTTCTGACCAACACACAGGATTTATATTTTATGCAGGTGTAGAATTGTTGAGAAATCATGGTTCCAACTTTACCCACGACCTTAGAGATGCAGAGCAGTCAGTGGTCCAATTTTAATATCACAACATGAAATAAACTTTGGATATTAAACAAGCATATGTGTTACATTTATTCAGAAACACTCTGAAGAGTGAAGTGTGACAAAATGACATCATTCTCCTTTGTGTGTATGGTTGGTTTTTTTCCCCATGTTATAGATGGGACAGCTTTTGGCAGCTACATGCAAAGAACTCCCAGGCCCTAAAGAAAGTACTCAGACGGCTAAAGATCTTTGGGAAGTGGTTGTTCAGATCTGTAGTATATCCAGTCAGCATAAACGAGGCAACGATGGGAGAATTAGTTTAATAAAGCAGAGAGAATCTACGTTGGGTATTATGTACAGGTGAGTTTCTGCTAATTGTATTCTTTAAATGTACGTGTTTGAGTTATTGTTTTCTAAACCTACCACAGTGTAAACTAAAAATAAATAAAAGTTAATTTTTAAAAAACTGCCACATTAAAAAAACACATCCTTAGGAACATCATGCTCGTTACTTCTGTGTAAAACAGAACATAGGAAGATGTCAGTCTTTTCTGATCCCAGGGAGATGGGAGCTACAAGGGACAACTTGTATTGGTGCTGATCATTTTAGAATGTTAAGTACTAACTGCTAAGTATAATCTAGCAAACTTCAAAATGAAGAATACTGCAAGTTATTTAGTACTGAGGATTTTAGAGGAGACAGTATAGTAACAACTGTTGCTTCTATCTGTGTGGAATTGGAAAGTTGGAATTTGTCCTAAATTTTAACATTCTGCTTTACAAACAAGCTTTATTTTTTTTTTAATTCATGATTTTTATCTGAATATCTGATATTGAATAACATGTTTAAAACTTTTTGTTATATAGGAGTGAGTTGCTCTCTTTTATCAAAAAGCTACGGGTAAGTTTGACAAGAAAATTGACTGTATTGCTGGTGTTATTTTAGTGTAAAATTGAATCAAAATATTTTTCCAGGTTCTAAACTTAGAGAAGATTTTCAGAGAACTCTGGGATCAGTATTAAGTTAGTTTACATAATTTCAAATCATAAGGTTTAAAGGTAGTGAGATCTATATTGATACTGTTAACTGTGATTTTACCTTAATCTTCCCTTCCATCAGTACTCCTGTTTCCATGGAGCAAATTTAATTTTAAAAAGAGAGAGAACCTCCTGTCACCCACCCCAGTCCATCAGTACATAGCTGCATAATCCAGCAAAACAAAATCCTGCCTTAGCCACGTCCAAAAATATATCTCTTTTTGTGAAATACAAGTTTTATATCCTCTGTTTGGAGGTAAAGGTTTTTCCAGTGTCGTTCTTTTGGACTTATAGTTTATTATGGCACTGATCAGAGTCTTTCTGATCAGTCTTTCAAAGTTGTTTTTCTCTATAATGTTACTGTGTAAATTGTTCCAATTCTACTCTTTTCAGTCTGCAACAATGAATAAAGGTTTTCCCAGTTTTCTCTGAAATTTTCCATTTCTATCATAATTTGTTTATCTATTCCCCAAGAAGAGGATAGCCCCTTAGTTTCCCTTTTGGGGGTACCACAAAAAGAGCTACCATAAATATTTTTGTAAACATAGATCCTTTTCCTCTTTCCACAATTTCTTTGAGGCACAGACCTAGTAGTGGTATCCTTGACTGAAAAGGCAAGTACAGTTTGATAATTTTATGAATATTGTTTCAAGTGACTTTCTGGAATGAGTGGATCAATTCATAGCTCCACTCACTATGCATTATTAGTACTGTACCTGTTTTCCCACAACCCTTCCAACATTTCATTACTTTCCTCTTTTATCATCTTTGCCAGCTTGATAGGTGTGAGGTAGAACAAAGCTGCTTTAATTTGTATTTTTCTAATTACTAGTCATTTAGAACATTTTTTTCTAAGATTGTTTTTTTCATAAGATTAATAGTTTTAATTTTGAAAACTGCCTGCTACGTCCTTTGACAATTTATTTTTTGAGGAATACCTCTTGAAAACTGTTAATTTCATAGAGACTTTTTTCTTAAATTGTTTAGCATAATTGTCACATACAGTGTATTCACTTGTTGGACAAACCCTACTGTTCCTTTTTGTTTTATAAATTCATTTTAAAAGATCAGAAAAACCTTGAAAACTAGGCATATAGGCTTGAAAAGAAGTTGCTTTGCAAGCTGAATAGAGAAGCCAAGCAATGAAGGAAGCTCAGGCCAAAGAGAGCATGATACACCTAAATAATGCAACTTTGGGGGCCGGCTAGGTGCCACAGTGAATAGAGCCCGGGCCCTGGAGCATGAAGGACCTGAGTTCAAATCCACCCTAAGACACAACACAAAAACTAGCCATGTGACCATAGGCAAATCACTTAACCCCAATTGCTACCTTCTCCCCTCCAAAAAAAAAAAAAAAAGCAAAAAATAAAAAATAATGCAATTTTGACATGAATCACATGCCCTGGGTTAAAGGTGGCAGAAAGTGATGGTGATATCTCATCCTCTAAAGGAAAACAAACCAGTTACTGTTAAGTGTCCTATCAAATGAATTAATTTAGATTAAAAGTCTTGTTCTTACCTTCCTTAAGGGTAAAATCCTGTTAGAAAATAAGTTTTTAAAACCTAGCAGGAAGAGATAGAGAAATTCCATTAAAAATAACTTCAGACAACCCTAGGGATTATATGAACACAATTCCAAAACACTTTTTGCAGAAAGGCAAATCTGAAGAATTATTAATTGCTCATGGGTCAAGCCAAATAAGAATGACAATTCTGTGTAAGTTAATTTACTTATTCAGTGTCATACTAATCAAACCACCAAAGAGTCATTTTTATAGAGCTAGGAAAAATAGTAATAAAATTCATTTGGAAGAACAAAAAATAAAGAATATCAAGGGAATCAGTGACAAAAATGTTGAGGAAGGCAGTCTAGCAGTTCCAGATTTCAAACTGTATTACCAAGCAGTAATCATGGAAACAGTCTGATACTGGCTAAGAAATAGAGTGGTAGATTAGTGGAAAAGATTAGATACACTATATGTAGTAGTAAAAAAAAACCATAGTAATCTAGTGTTTGATAAACCCAAAGATCTGAACTTTTGGAGTAAGAATTGGAGTAAGAATTTGACAAAAATTGTTGGGAAAAATGGAAAGCAGTTTAGCAGAAACTAGGCATAGACCAACTTCTCACACCATATACCAAAGTAAGGTCAAAATAGATCAATGATTTAGACATAAAGGATGATATCATAAATTAGGGGAGCATGGAAAAATCTACCTATTATATCGAAGCATTTATGACCAAACAAGAGGTAGAGGGGATTGTGGGAAGTAAAATAAATAATTTTGATCATATGAAATTACAGAGCTTTTACATGAACAAAATGAATGCAGCCAAAATGTGGAGGAAAACAGGAAACTGGGAAAACATTTTAACATCAGATTTCTCTGATAGAGGACTCTTTTCTCAAATATATAGAGAACTAAACCAATAAGAACCACTCCCTGATTGATAGTCAAGGGATATAAACAAGTAATGTTTAGAAGTAAAAATTAAGGCTACCAATAATCACATGAAAAAATCCTCTAAATCACTACTGATTAGATAAATGCAGATTAAAACAACTCTGAGATACTATCTCACACATATCAGATTGGCTAACATGACCCAAAAGGAAAATGATAAAAATGTTGGAGAGGATGTGGGAAAATTGGGACACTTAACACACTGTTGATAGAATTGTGAACTAGTCCAACCATTCTGTAGAACAATTTGGAACTGTCGCCCAAAGGGCTATCAAGCTACCTGCCCCTAAGCATACCTTTTTTAAAGCTTCCTATGTTTTATTTTGTTTGTATTTTCTTTTACAACTGTAATGCCATGCACCAACAGATTCCCAAAAGAATGCTACTGTGAATAGCTTTTAAGGTTCAGATTACACAATATAGTGAACACTCCATTTATTCCATTACAAATCAAGGTAAACATTCACAGCAGATCACAATATAGTATTCACAACAGCTTGACATTAGAATGGCCCCATAGTTTTCACTACAGTGGCCACAATATTTAGAACAAAGAACAAAAGAATAATCATCTGGTTTCCATAAGGGGGCCAACCCTCCTTACTTAATCATTCATTCATTTCACAATACAGTAACCAATCTTCCACTTGTGGGACAATCCTAGATTAACTTAATCAGTTACTTATCTAACAGTCAGTCACTAAGTATGGTTAATCACTAAATATAATCATTAGAAAATTGCACAAACCCTCTACCCCTCGGTGTCCAACAAACTTCAATTTCATCATGTGTCCAAGGGGAGACCTTTTCTTCATCTTGACTTGGGGTGATCACTCATTCCCTGGATCCCCTTCCATGGTCCCAGCTCCTTCCTGAATCCACCAAACAGTCACCTGCATTCAGGGGCAGACGGCTCCCAGGTTTTTGTCTAGTCCTCCAGGCAGTTCCTGGTACACTCTGAAGTTCACAGGGTCCAGCACCTCTCAGAACCTTCACCACTTCTGTTGCCAGGAGCTCAAGGATCAACGAAGCTACAGACAAACAAAATCTTATCCTGGTCATGCTTCTTCAGTCCTCCAGCAGTTCAGCTGGCCCTTGGACCCAGGAGAAATCTTGGCCTTCCGGGCAGCCCTCTCAGCCTTCCAGATGGCCTTCACCAGATTCTAGTCTAATAGAAACTCCATCTCCCTTCTTCAGTCTAGCATCCCAGCCCCTAGATGCTGGGACAATTCTGCTCCCTCCACCAGGGGCCACCAGGAGGAAAATTCCTGATTCTGATTCTCTGTCTCTAGAACTCTTCTTATATATCCACACTGGCCTCCTGTCTCAGCTAACCCCCTCCTGCCATGTCAGCAACAGAAGACAGTTCATGCCCTCTGTTCACACAGAAGACAGAGTTCATACCTTCTGCTCCACACAGGAGACAGAGTTCACATCCTCTCCCTCATTCACAGAAGTACTTAGCCCTTAGTTACTAAGGACCAAGTACCTGCTAAAACCCTTGTAAAACCCTTACAATAACATGGCTAATATGGAAATATTTTTTGCATGACCTCACTTGTATAATTGAGATAAAATCACTTGTCTTTTTAAGGAGGGGAAAGAGATAAGGGAAGAAGGAGAATTTGGAACTCAGAATTTTTAAAAAATTATTGATACTTTTTTATGTGTAATTGGGAAATATTTAAAAGAATAAATAAAAATAATTAAGAAGAATAAATGTTTTGGGGAAAAAAGTGGTTCTGAACATAAAGGTAAATTAGAATGTAAAATTTTTATACTTTCTTTTTCCTCTTTGGTTTCTTTCCCTCACAGGAACCATTAGTTTTGACTACAATATTATCTCTGTTTGTGAAACTTCATAATGTTCGGGTTAGTATTTATTTCATAATTTACCCTTTTAAAAGACTTTGATAAAAAATATTACTAATTTATTATTAAGTATTATATTAATATATCAATATAGTAACATGTTTGCTATATTAGTTTATAATTATATTTTATATTAATATATTGCATTATATAATTATTATTACTAATTAGTAATATTACTAATTTATTAATATATTTGTAGGAGAACTTTGTGAACGAGATTACAGCTGAGCACATTTCTATTTGGCCTTCTTCCATTCCCAAGTAAGAAACATCAAATTTTTTGCATACTTAATGAAATTATTGGCATACTTAGTAACTGAACTAATAAAATAATAAAACATTGGTTTACCAAAGTCTGGGATAATCTTTAAAGTGTCTAAAATAATCGTTTAATTTTTTCTAATCATCTGAATAGTTTTCACAGTTAGGGATGTAGAGTGGTTCTCTTAGTACAAATTATGAGTCATAAATGAGAATTAGAATAAAGTAATACTTAGTGTCTATATCTCCTTCCTCACAAATCAGTGGTTTTTATCATTGCTTATATCCCCTCTACCAATTAAGATTGCAATCCTGTGTGTCTTAGTAGACCATCTTCATTAGTTGGTATGGATAGCCTACTGGTAATGAGTCTCTCCAGATTTAGCCAGTTTGGCCCTTATGTGACAAATACACAGAATGTCATTGGGGGGTGGCTAGGAGGCGCAGTGAATAGAGCACTGGCCCTGGAGTCATATGCAGCCTCAGGCACTTAATTAGCCATGTGGCCTTGGGCAAGTCACTTAACCCCAATTGCTCTACTTTCCCCTCTCCAAAAAGCAAAAAAAAAAAGTCATTGGGCCCCATACTCTGTTTTTCCAGATTGCTAAGAACTATCCCAGCTTGTGTTTTATTGGCATATATTGGAGAACCCAGAGTTAGTGCCATACCTTGAAGTGACCGAGTCAAAATTCAGTGGAGAAAATGTACTGAGATGAACTATGAAGTGTTTATGTAAGTGTAAGTTACTATAGTCCAAGGAGTCAGGTTCCCGCTATTCTGAGGCCATATTGTAATAGAGAACGCACATTTTAGGTAAAGAAAACCTTTTTCTTTTGCAGCTTATTTGAGATACTGAAACTTATTACATAAATCAAGCATTTATTTAGAACCTGCTGTATGCCAGGAATTGTGCCACGTAGTAGGGTTACAAAGACAAAAATGTCCTTAAGAATCACTAGCAGAGCTGTTGGATATCATTTTTATTCATCTTAATTTGATCAAACTGAAGCAGAAATTTAGACTCATGTGGCTTTTTGGTGAGATTTATTAATAAAACATGTTTTATAATTGTTTAGTGACTGATTAGTATATTTTACCCTCACTTTGCTTGTATCTTGGGGGAGCAGGGACTACACTTGATAATTTACTCCAATGCGAGAAACTTGATTCTCTCAAATTTTCACCCTGTTATGATTGTGATTCTAGATCATTAATTCTGCATTTAAAAAAATAACTATCATTTATCTTTTTTTCCTCTCTATGTTTCATGAATACTTATTATTTAGAATAGATTTTTTCCAAAAGTAATGATATATTTTAGATATCTTTTTTTCTAGCCTTCAGTCAGTGGACTTTGAAGCAGTGGCTGTTACAGTGAAAGAGTTGGTTCGTTATGCTCTTACTATAAATTCAAACAATCATTCCTGGTTAATTATTCAGGCAGATATTTATTTTGGTAAGTGGTGTTTATTTGTTATAGGTGTTTGTTCTTTTAGTTGAGATTAAGTCTATATTTTATTAAAATACTTTTTATATAGATTAAGAAACCTAAGTTCTGTATATTTACTGTAATTGTGACTTTTCCCCCAAAGTAAATGGGAAGAGAGATTAAAATTTAATGATTTACATAATTTTTCCCACCTAGAACTTTTGGTTCAGATGAAACTAATTTGATAGCAACAGTTATCCTCTTTTTTTTTCTTTAAAAATTGGAAAAATAAGATGAAGTGTCTTAGATAAAATTGTTATTAAATTGATTAAATTTGGAGTTACAGTTGCTTGATTATTTATTCCCTTAGAAATTATTAGGACTCTCAGTTGCTCTTTATCTTTATCCTGGCTAGAAAATGCCTAGTATTTCTGTTACTGTAATAAAATTTTTCATTGTAATTATTTTGGAACCATATTTAGCTGTTTTCCCCCCATATTTTTCAAGGGTTATTATACATTATACATTCAAAAGAAATATGTTAAATTTCCCAAGTTGCTCTGGGTGGATGTGTATTGCTGGGGAGAAACTTTGAAAAAAATTTCTTAAAATAAACATAAAACTCCTGATAATTAATTGCTTGATAAGAAATATGAACTAGAACTTTGGCAGATCCATTTTCCTCCCAAGAGGCAAAGAAGCTATCAATCAGCTACCCTCACAGATGGTAAAATCAAAATAAATATCGAGGTTTTTTTCCTCCACGTATTTGTTAGATTTATTTTACTCTTACCTTCGTTACTTGTTTGATGCTTTAGTGTAATGTGCTTGCTATTTTTGTCAGTTCTAATTACTTTGTGCATAAGTATCATAAATTTTTCCTATCGTGTTGTATCTGATTTTGTGCTCAATAGATTCTGAAATTATAATTCTTTATATGTTTACCACTTCAGCCACAAACCAGTATTCAGCAGCTCTTCATTATTACCTTCAAGCTGGAGCTGTGTGTTCTGATTTCTTTAATAAAGCTGTGCCACCAGATGTTTACACAGACCAGGTAACTAATTCTTTATTATGTTAATTAATAGCCAAGTAGCACTTGAAAAATAGGTGGAAAAAGCTTATAAAAATTAGTGGCTTGTTAACAAGAATTCTTGAGTTGGGGGAAGGGAGGAAAGCATTTATAAACTGCCTGCTATGTGTCAGGCATTGGGCTAAGCACTTTACAAATATTATCTCATTTGGTCCTCAAAACAACCCTGGGAGGAAGGTCTTGTCATTATCTTTATTGTAGAGTTAAGAAAATCACGGCAGAGATGAAGTGACTTGCTAGGGTCACAGAGATAGTATCTGAGACTGTATTTAACTCAGGTCTTTCTGAGTCCAAGCCCAGTGCTCTATCCATGGTGTCACCAGCTACTTCTATTCCAACCCAAACCTGAATAAGAATTCCTTCAGTTTACAAGATTGAATTAAAGAATCACTTGAGTTTCAGATTTTCTCCCCCCACCATGGTGGTGTACCATCATGTATGGAATCTGCAAACACTTTCACATTGTACAGTAGCTGGTTGTGTTGAGGCGTTGTAACCAATGGAGCGAATAATGGGGGGGGAAAAAAAGAAACAGAATGAGATATGGAAAAGACCAATAGCATGTGTTGCTTCAGTCTCCATTTAAACTCTGGTCTTTCTAGATCTTTCTCTGAGTGTAGATATCTCCTTCAATTCTGAGACTTGGAAAGTTGTCTTTTAACTGTGCATTGCTGAGAAGAGTCCAGATTATCAAGGTTGGTCGTCACACATATAATAAACAAGTCAATAAAGTTAAAAAGAAAAAAAAAAGAGTTCCTTCAACAGCATTCTCAACAAGTGCTCACCCAGACATTGCTTGAAGTTCTCAAGTGAGGGAGAACCAACTGTTTCTGCAGGCAACCAGTTCTAATTTGAGTAATGCACCACCCTCTTGACCCAAACAAAAGGTCAAAAAACACATCTGTCATTTTTGAATCCATGGCTTGACTTAGTCAAAGACATCTGTGTGCTGTCATTATCTCCTTCTTTATCTTGGGTATCAGCCCCTTAATAATCATTTTTGCTCTGCCCTCACCTGTCAAAAGATCATTCTTGGCAGAGACAACAGAAGCAATGTCACTTTGCCTCTTTACTGTTTCCCATTAATATTACCCCGTCTCCCACTCAGTGTTAGTTTCCCCCTCAAGGAACCTCTACCCCTAGTAAAACAAAAATAAAGGGAAAACCTCTTTTCTTATCCTGAGCTTTTTTCAACATCCTCAACTTATTTCAGTCTCTAGCACTTCTGACACTATCCTTACAGGTCCATGGTAACACTTCTGAATTTATGCTTCTTGGTTTTCTATCTTTTGTACATTTTTTGTTGAGGTTTGGGCGGTTTTTGGTCTTTTTTTTTTTTTTTTTTTGGTTTTTGGAGGGGGGAAGGTAGGACAGTTCAGGTTAAGTGACTTGCCCAAGGCCACATGGCTGGTTCTTTGTTAAGTGTTTAAGGCTGGATTTGATCTCAGGTCCTCCTGACTCCAGGGCCAGTGCTCTATTTACTGCTTCACCTACCTGCCCTGTCTTTGGTTATATTGCAAGTTGTTAAGTTCATGTATCCATGTTTGTCTCCTTAAACAACTATTCTTCCTCATGATATTTTTCCTCCCTTTTATCTTTGGCTGACTGTCCACATAGAATTTTAGCCCATGGAATCATATCCTTCCTTTTTCTGAACCCTTTAAGATATGTTCTCCCTATATCTAGGCTACAGATAAAACTTGACAGCTTTCTTTCTTTCCCTTCTTTATCATGGTTTTAGATAGTATGGAAGAGTCCCTTCTCCCATTCCCCAGATTCTCTTTGCGCCTCAGCAGTCCATAGTGCCTTCTTGTTAAGAGTCAGTTCCAGACTTGATTTTCCCCATAATGGTTCTTCCAGCTTTTGAAAGATAAAATCAAGCCTTGTTAGGAAAGTATTAGTTGCTCTGATTTTTGGAAAGAGAGCTCCAGCAGTTGTTCAAAGAATTGAAAATTTTCTGTTTCTCCCACCCTTCCCTGTTCCTCATCACCATTATAACATTCCTTTGTGCCAGACTTGTGATTTGTTTTCTAAAGTCCTTATCCTTTTTCTCTCTAAGCGACTGTAGTGATATGGTTAATATTTCTATTTTTATGGTTCTTGACCAATATGCTATTTGTCATGTTTCCCCTTGGCCCCCTGTTTGTGAAATTTTTCCAACAGTAACAACAACAAACATTTATATGATGCTTTCTATGTGCCAGGCCCTATGCCAAGTGCTTTACAACTATTGTCTCGTCTGATCCTTAACAACCCTGGGAAGTGGGTGCTATTATTATCCCCATTTTTAAAGGTGAGGAAGCCAAGGCAAACTGAGGTGAATTATACAGTAGGTGTCTGTGACTGGATTTGAATTCAGGTGTTCTGGATTCCCTACCCAGTGCTCTTTCCACTGGGCCACCTAGCTCCTAATATACATATATAAGTATATCTTCTTTTTTTTTTTCTTTTGTATTTTTCTTTTTTTTTCTTAAATTTTTATTTTTAGTTTTCAACATTCATTTCCACAAGATTTGAGTTACAGTTTTTTCTCCCCATCTTTCCCCTACTCCCAACCCCAAAATAGCAAGCCTACTGAATAACCCTTCCCCCAATCTCTTCTCTCTTGTATCCTCCCTCTTTATTTCCCCTTAAC
The DNA here is from genome assembly GCA_028646575.1 of Pseudocheirus occidentalis. Taxonomy (NCBI): domain Eukaryota; kingdom Metazoa; phylum Chordata; class Mammalia; order Diprotodontia; family Pseudocheiridae; genus Pseudocheirus; species Pseudocheirus occidentalis. Next base: position 117,129,903 of record CM053594.1, on the reverse strand, counting down.
TTTCTAGTGGGGCAAGATGGATTTCTATACCCCAGTAGCTATATATCTTATTTCCCAGTTGGGTGTAAAAAGCAAATTTTTAAACATTTGTTTTTAAAACTTTGAGTTTCAGGGGCAGCTAGGTGGCACAGTGAATAGAGCACCGGCCCTGGAGTCAGGAGTACCTGAGTTCAAATCCGGCCTCAGACACTTAACACAAAAAAACTAGCCGTGTGGCCTTGGGCAAGTCACTTAACCCCAACTGCCCTCCAAAAAGCAAAACAAAAAAAACAAAAAAAAAACTTTGAGTTTCAGATTTTTTTCCCTTATTCCCTCCTCACCTGCCCCCACTGGGAAGATAAAAGTTTCAGTATAGATTATACATGTGTAGTTATTAAAATCATTTACATAGTAGTTAAATTGTGAAAGACTAATTATATTTCCCTTCATCCTATCCTGCCCCCCCCACCCCTGTCCCCTTTCAAAAATGTTTGTTTCTAACTATCCTTCCCCCCCCCCCCCGAGTCTGCCCTCCCTTCTGTCCTCCCCTCTCTTATCCCCTACCCCCATATTTTCTTGTAGGGTAAGTTACCCAGTTGAGTGTGTATGTGATTCTGTCCTTAGGCCAAATTAAATAAAAATCAGGTTGTCCCATTCCCTTTCACCTTCCTGCACTTCCCCTCCATTGTAACAGTTTTCTCTTGCCTCTTTTTTATGAGAGAATTTACCCTGATCTATCATTCCCTCTCTTCTTCTCCCAATAAATTTTTCTCTTACCTCTTAATTTTATTTTTTTAGGTATCATCCTTTCATATTCAACTGATCCTATGCCTTCTGTCTATGTACACATGAACACATATGCCAGGCTCACATACATATTTATGTATACATACATCCTCCCATACATACATACATATATATGTGTGTGTTTACATATATATGCATTTATATTCCCTTCAGCTGTCCTGATATATAAATACTTCAGCTTTAATAAGTTGCTTATGATTTCTTTTTCCTATTTACTGTCTCATGCTTCTCTTGCTTCTTGTATTTGAGAGTCATATTTTCTGTTCAGCTCAGGTTTTTTCATAAAGAATGAAAGTCCTCTGTTTCATTGAATGACCATATTTTTCCCTATAGCATTATATTCAGTTTTGCTGGGTAGGTGATTCTTGCTTTTAGTCCTAGCCCTTCATTCCCTTAATGTAGAAGCTGCTAGATCTTGTATTAATCTGATGGTGTTTACACAATATTCAAATTGTTTCTTCCTGATTGCAGTATTTTCTCCTTGACCTGGGAACTCTGGAATTTGGCTATAACATTCCTAGAAGTTTTCTTTTTGGGATCTTTTTCAAGAGGTGATCAGTGAATTCTTTCAGTTTCTATTTTGCCCTCTGGTTCTAGAATATCAGGGCAATTTTGCTTGATAATTTTTTGAAAGATGGTGTCTAGGCTCTTTTTTTGATCATGGCTTTCAGGCAGTCCAGTAATTTTTAAATTGTCTCTCCTGGATCTATTTTCTAGGTCAGTGGTTTTTCCAGTGAGATATTTTTCACATTGCCTTCCATTTTTTTTGTTTGTTTGGATCTGTTTTATAGTATCTTGATTTCTCATATAGTCATTAGCTTCCAGTTGCTCCAATCTAATTTTGAAGGAGTTATTCTCTGCAGTGTGTTTTTAAAATTCCTTTTCCATCTGGCGAATTTGGCTTTTTAAAGCATTCTTCTCATTGGCTTTTTGAGCCTCTTTTGCTGTTTGATTTAGTCTGTTTTTTAAGGTGTTAATTTCTTCGGGGTATTTTTGGGTCTCTTTTAGTTGGCTGTTGACTCACTTTTCATGATTTTCTTGCATCATTCTCATTTCTCTTCCCAATTTTTCCTCCAGTTCTCTTACTTGATTTTCAAAATCCTTCTTGAGCTCCTATGGCCTATAACCAGTTCAAATTTTTCTTGGAGGCTTTTGTTACAGGAATTCTGACTTTGCTGTCTTCCTCCCACTCAATGCTTTGATCCTTTTTGTCCCCAAAAAAGGATTCTATGGTCTGTGCTTCCATTGCTTGGTCATATTGGTAGCCAGTTACTTGACTTTTGAGCTCTTTGCCATGGTAGAACTCTGCTTTCAGAATGGAAAGAGCTATGTCCCAAATTACTAGGATTTTTGCAGCTGCCAGAGCTATTAGATGGGTGCCCTCTCAACAACTCCCACGTGCTCTGGCTCACTGGTCACACACCTCAGGACCACCACCCAAGATTGTGGTCTGGATCTAAGCAGGTCAAAGCAAGAGCAATTATCCTCTGATTGGTTGCTTGGCCCCCATACAATCTGCAGGCCAGGAGCTCTGAAGCAGCCACAAGGCCGCAGCTACAGCCACCACACCTCCCCTACCTCTCATTCCAGGAGTAGCAGCCAGATCACATGCTTCTATTTCCCTCCAGACCAACCACGTTTCTCACTGGCCTTTTACTTTGTCTTTGCCATTTATGGATTGAGAAGTCTGGAAATTTCTACAGCTGCTGGTGATTTACTCTCATGGTGGGTGCTCCAGCAGTGGCTGGTCGGGGCTACCCTAGGATTAAAATGGTGACTCATGGTTTCAGGACTGCATTTGGCTCCCAGCATGCTGCAATGGACCCTTCTTGCTGGTTTGCCGGGCTGCCTTCAGCAGGAACTTTGTTTCTCTCTGTCACTTTGTGGCTTCTGTAGCTCTAAAGTTTGTTTAGTTATTTTTTATATGTATTGGAGGAGGTGGAAGTTGGAACAGCTCAGAAGTGCTGTTTCTGCTCCGCCATCTTGACTCCACCTATTTTTATGAGTATGTCTTCTTAATGTCCAGTGCTACTATTCTTCTCACACTAAGCTTTTGAATAAAGTTATACCCTTCCTTAGTGATATTCCAGTTATGGATCTCAGTAGCATGTTGAAATTTGGTCATATATCATCCATTTTGTTTTATTATTTTTTCTTTTTTTTAAATGGTTTCTTAAAAGTAATCATAATTACTTTTCTCTGTAGGTCATAAAACGAATGATAAAGTGTTGTTCCTCTCTGAATTGCCATACGCAGGTCAGTGTATTACTATCAATAGAGTAGTATATATTTATTGCATGTTAAAATGGAAGATAGTAAGCTATTTTAGGAATAGGTTTTGTGTTTTATCAAAATTACAGTTAGCTTAAACTATTGCTTTTCTATGACTAGAGATTGATGTTCTTAAATGTTTTGAGAACTTTGTAGAATTTTAATAAGAACAAAAAATTTTATAGGTTAGAGAAAAGATAAACTTTAAAACAAATTAGAGCTGAAATGACAGATTGTAGTGGTTCTGTGTGGTAATTGAACAACTATTTAAATTAACATTGAGAGACCTAATTAATCTTCTCTTAAAATCCCTTTCATTCTTTAAGACCCAGCTTTCTGTGAAACCTGCCATGGTCACCTCCTAACCAAAAGTGATCTATCCCTTGAATTTCTCCTAATACTTTCCACATTGCTTTTGTGAACTTATGCATTCTAGTTTATATTATAAGTTATGTTCCCTTCTTATCTCCTCTGATAGATAGGCTCTTTAAAGGCAAGAGCAGTTGTTTAATTTATCTTTGTAACCTCACCCCCTGAGACATTGCCTTCTACTGTATGCTTTCTGAATATCTGGAAACAGGATTGATCTTGCTCTATTAAGCATTTTAGTTGGTGCTTATAACATTTGCTTATTTCCTTAGTAGTTCTTAACTGTATTTAGACTAATTTTGTTAGACTTTTATGTCACCTTAGTGTTTTGAAATGTCTTCACCAAAATTGGACAGTACTAAACCTTGGCTTAATAATAATAATAATGATAACTATGTATGTGTGTGTATAATGTAAAATTTAAATACCACTTTAAGGTTTACCAGCAACTTTACAGATATCATATTTTACTTTATAACAACACTAGGAGGTGGGTGCTATAATTATGCCCATTTTAGAAATGAGGAAACTGAGGTAGTTGGGGGTAAGTGACTTGTCCAAGACCACAGAGTATTGCTGTCTGAAGCTTCATTTGAACTTAAGACTTCCTGACTCTGGGTCTAGTACTCTATCCACTCTGCCACTTAGCTGCCTCTATGAATATTTGGGACAAAAAAAATGAGCATTTTGTTATTTTAGGATAAGTTAGTTTGATGGAGCTTAACCCAGGATACTTCTTTTATAGTTGATGAGCTTTTTGGGGCAGATACCTAAGTGAAATTTCTTTAAGGGAATAAACTATATAAATATGCATGGAAAAATAATACAGGTTAAAGGTCCCACACAGGTAACATGAGCTAGATTTGGGAGTAACAGTACCTATATTTCAGTTAATTCAGCATCTAGTAGCATTGTGGTTGTATAATTTAGTTAAAGAAGTTTTCAAGGCCTAGTCAAGCAAGCATTCCTGGAAAGAGTATAAGCTCATTATATCCTAAGAAATATAGGAATAAATGATCATTATAAATTATTGGTACCAAATAAAGGACTTTTTCTTAAAAAAGACTTCATCTCTTTGTAGGTAGCAATTTTATGTCAGTTCCTTAGAGAAGTTGACTATAAAACTGCATTTAAGTCACTACAAGAACAAAATAGGTGGGTATCATTTTAAAAATAAAATGAAGTTGAAATTTGTTTGCTTATTAATTAAAGTGAATTAAATTCTTTTTTCTTTTAGTTACGATGCCATGGACTCCTATTATGATTACATATGGGATGTTACTATTTTGGAATATTTGACATGTATCCTTTTATCATAAACATTTATTGAAATGGTTTATTTTTGTCAAGAAAGCATTTAAAGCTACCACATGCTTTCCAAAGAAAAACTAAATATGAGAGTTGAATTCAGAATTTCCTTTTTTAAGTATTCGGGTTTTTTTGAGTTTTAATTTCTCCCTCCTTTTAGCCCCTCCCCCAGCCATTGAGAAGGCAAGAAATCCGATACACATTGTATTGGTGAAGTCATCTACAACATATTTGAGAATTTCTTTACTGCATTTTCTCTGTGAACTTGATTGATAATGTTTAAGACTTCCATTGTTCTTAACAAATCTGTTTAGATCTACATCATAAAAGAGGAGAAACAGATAAAAGACAAATTGTGGTAAGCTTGTTTCTTCTTTGATCAGTTGTATACTTTTCAGTCCATATCCAAGTGTTTCCATTTTATGTGATAGGAATTGATAGAATTTTGTTTTTAACAAAAAAATACACATTTTTGTTTAAATATATCATTTTCCTTTTATATGTAAAGCTGTTTTTTTAGTGGGGTTTTATTAGATTTAATTATTTCCATATATATTTTGATATTCTTATTGTAAATGAAACCAGAGCAGTAGTAATAGTAATTGACATTAATATAGCACCTTACTTTGCAAATCACTTTTCATGTATTTTGTTTGAAGCCTCAAAACACCTCTGTGAAGAGCTATTATCTCCACAGAGATAAAGAAATTAGGACTCAGGTTGTGACTTTGCTAGGGTCACAGAGCTAGCAAATGTCAGAGACAAGATTCAAGCAGTTCTAATCCCATCATTGTACCACATTGAGAAATTGCACCCAGAAAAAACTATGACTTAAGAGATCTTGGAAAGGGGCAAATAAATATTAAATTGGTTTCAGTTTACATCCAAAGGAAGAGCAATAACATTTCATGGGAGTCTTGGACATCTTAGCTTCTGTGGCTTAGGATGAGTATAATCAAACAGAGTATAATCAAATAGAGCTAATTGCTGCAATATAGAGGCTGAATTTATAGAGAAATTCTATGAAGAACCAGGAAATAAATTGTCCAACACTTTCAGCATCTAGCTTGATGTATGAAGACTTCAGAGCAATAATGAGTACAAAGGAGAATGGTGGGAACTACTCTGGGAAATATGTCTAAGAACAAGAGAGACCAGAGGCTTTTGGACTTTTCAGAAGAATCCATAGGATGAATTTTATATTTCACGAAGTTTCATAAGGCAATAAACATGGAGATCCATCAATGTTTTTTAAAAATGAAGTTGACTGTGTCTTAGAACATGAAAGGATACAGGTGGAATGAACAGTCACTGGAAAGTCAGGTTTGTGCACTTTATTGGTGGATTACAGAAGAAGTAAATGCAGAATTAGAATTCTAAAGATCAGTCAAGCATTTGTTAAATGCCAGCTGTTTGCCAGACACTGTACCAAGTTCTGGGGACACAAGTACACTGAAATAAGATAATCCCTACGAGCAAGAAGCTTTCTTTTTTTAGCAGGGAGAGGTAAATTTTACTTTTTGATTATCAAGCATTTTTTTTTCTCCTTCCCAAGCCCCAGGGAAAAATAAAAAAATATTTCATCAGATATATTCTTAAGCAAAACAAATTCCTACTTTGGCCATGTCCAAAAACATGACTCTTAGAATACATCTTTAGTCCCATCCTCTGTCAGGAGTTAAGCAAAAAATCTTCATCATTGACTCTTTAGAATCATGGTCAGTGAATGTGTTAATCAGAATTCTTGTTTTTCATAAGTGTTCATTTTTACACTCCTGCCGTTTTTCATACAAGTTTTCTAGATTTCTCTGAGACCGTTTTTTTATCATTTCTTACAGCACAACAGTACTCCATTATATTCACATGCCATAATTTGTTGTCATTCCCCAATTAGTGGCTTTCCTTTCTAACTCTTCTACATTACAAAACGAGCTGATGTAAATATTTTTGCATTATAGGAGCTTTTCTTTTTTCTTGGAATTTTTTGGGTATAGACCTGCTAGTGATATTGCTTGGTAAATGGATACACACAGTCTATTAACTTTGAGCATAGTTACACAATGCTTTCCAGAGTGGCTGGACTAATTTACACTTCCTCCAACAGTTCATACATAACTAGACCTGTTCTCCTACCTGTTTGACTCATCTCAATTTCTTTTGCTGGCTTTTCATCCAAGTTTTCACTTGCTAATGGTGTGAGTCTCCCTCAGGCCTCTGTCCTGGATCCTTTTCTTTCTCTATACTTTTTCCCTTGGTGATCTCATCATTCCCCATAGATCTGGTTATCATCTTTCTGCTGATGATTCTCAAATCTACTTTGTCCACCCTAAACTTCTCCTGACTTCCAGATACTTTATCCAAAACAGAACTCATCTTTTCCATAAACCCTTCTTTCTAATTTCTCCTATTGCTGTAGATCAGTGGTTCTCAACCCGTGGGTCGTAACCCCTTTGGGGGTTGAATGACCCTTTTACATGGGTCGCCTAAGATCATCGGAAAACATATTTCCCACGGTCTTAGGATCTGAGACATCACTCCTCTATCCGTCTCCAGCGAGTCTGCCCGCATGCAGATACACCCGCATACACCGTATTAAAGGGTCACAGCATTAGGAAGGTTGAGAACCATTGCTGTAGATGGTACCACCATCTTCTCAATCACACCAATTCACAACCTAGGTGTTAGCCTCAGTTCTTCATTCAGCACCTTTCCACCCCCCGATATCTATCCATTGTCAAGTCCTGTTCTATTTTTGCAGCATTTGTCATATATGCCTCTGACACATATCTGGGGCCAGGTCCTCATCACCTCGTGCCAGGATTATTTCAGTAATCTATTGGTTGGCCTTCCTGTCCAAAGTCTTCCCACTCCTGTTTTTCCTCCACTCAGTTTTTTTTTTCAAATCAGACCAAGGCTTTTATTTATTCATTTCTTGCATTTAAAATATTCTTCAATGACATCTTTGGCCTGAAATTCCTTGCCATAGTCCTTAACAACAAAGCAACTGCAGCCAACCACTTTTTGGGCCTTTCCCTCTCTGTCAGTTATATAGAGGCCTACCCATTTGCCCAGCTTCTTGTTGTCATCAACCTTGATCAAGCTGATTTGGTCCTCAGCACATAGGGCCTCAACCAACTATACATAAATAGGTTCATCACAGTTGGAAGCAAGTACACAAAGATGGGTTTGGCGTTTATCCAAGGCTTTAGCACCTTCACGAATTCCACAAGCTAGACCATCGTGGATGAGTGCAGTCTTCAGCACTTCTTGTAGAGTGGTGTTAATGTCCATTACACCTCCAGCAGCAATGCCTTCCTCAGCCATGGCGGTGGTTCATGGGTGAAGCTAAATCTTACGGCCAGGAGCCTCTGCCTTCTGCTCAACTCAGCAGCAACAGGGAAAGAGCTCAGTTCTATCTTTTTAAAACACAAGTCTAAAAATCGCATGTACACACACCCATTCAGTAAATTCCAGTGATTCTCTATTACCTCTAGGATCAAATATAAAATCCTCTATTTGGCTTTCATGATCTGACCTCTTCCTGCTTTTGCAGTCTTCTTACATCTTACTACTCTACATAGTCTGAGATCCAGAGATACTGGCCTCCTGACTCTTTCACTCAGCATCCGATTTCCCCACTGTTGATATTTTCACTAACTCACTATCCCCTCTTATGAAATGCTTTCCCTCTTAGATTCTCCCAGTTTCAGCTAAAATCCTATTTCTGTAGAAAGCCTTTTGCAGCCCTCCTTCATCTTTGTGCCTTTCTTCAGTAACTAGCCTAGTTTATCCTGTACATATTTAATTCCAGCTTAGTTACTTGCACGTCTTCTGATCTGCTTGACAACAAGGGACTTTGTTGGGGAGAGGAGGAGCTTTCTTTGTGCTCCCAGTGCTTAGCATAGTTTCTAGCCCCTTAGTAGATGCTTAATAAATTATGTAATCATAATTATCACTTTCATCTTTTATGATCTTTTCTATCCCTTGTTTGGTTGTGGTCTCTTCCCCTTTCCCTTACCAAAAAAGTAATTTCTTCCTTGCACCTCTAAGGAAGCTTTCTGATGGGGAAGACAAGTACGTACAACATAAGTATGTACAACATAAATATAAAACAAATGAATGCAAATAGTTAAATACAAATAAGTTAATGGGGAAGACACTAGAACATGTTAGAACATGGAGTTTGAGCTGCACCATAAAGGAAGAGAAAAACTCTGTTAGATGGAAGACAGAATGACTTAACTTAGGGCAAGTTAGTGTAGGGTTTTAAAAATTAAGCTGAGAAGTTTGTTTTATCCTAGAGCAGTGGTTCTCAACCTTCTTAATGCCATGACCCTTTGGTACAGTTCCTCATGTTATGGTGACCCCCCCCAACCATAAAATTACTTTCGTTGCTGCTTCATAACTGTAATTTTACTACTGTTATGGATCATAAAGTAAATATCTGATATGCAGGATGTATTTTCATTGTTACAAATTGAACATAACCCACAGGTTGAGAATCACTGTCCTAGAGGCAATTAAGCCACTGGAGTTGATAGAATAAGGGAGGCCTGTAGTCCTATCTCTGCTTAAGGAAATGTTACTTTACCAGCAGTTCATAGCGTAAACTGGAGTGGTGATAGACTTAAAGTAGAAGGACCAGTTAGGAGATCTTTGGAATAATTCAGATGGCAGTTAATGTATCTCTGACTGCCTCTAACTGGGTGTCGAGTAGGCATTTTAAACTCATTATGTCCAAAACCAAACTCATTCTTTTCCCCTAAACCCTACCCTCTTCCTACTTTCCTTATCTCTCTCGAAGGCAACACCGTCTTCCCAGTTTCCGTCTCAAAACCTAGGGGTCATCTTGACTTCCCCATATCCGAACATATGCCCCCTTCTCTCCACTGACATTGATGCCACTCTAGTGCAGGCCTTCATTACTTCATGGGTGGACTATTGCAGTAGCTGGCTGATGGATCTCAACTCTCTCCCCATTCCTCTCCATCCCCTATTCAGTCACCAAAATGATTTTCCTAAAACTCAGGTCCAACTATGTCTCTTCCCCCTTACTCAGTAAACTGCAGCTTTCCCATCACCTTCAGGATCGCCTACAAAACATTTTGCTTAGATTATTTGATCCAAGAATAATAGAGGCCTACTACTTTCTATGATTTTAAAAGTTAATAAAAGACTACATGCACACAATTTTTGGTTAGAGACTAGTTACATGACGGTAAAAATAATTCCTTTACATTCTCAACTTGAGAACTGGAATTAAGTGCTCAATAAAAGCAAAGGGAAAAAAAAATCTTCCCTTCGACTCCATTAAGTTGCTAAATATACTTTGGGGATGGAGAATAAAAGATAAATGATATTGGGAGGAGGTGGGGAACCAAGGTCCATTATGTTATCGTGTAGATTAAATTGGAAAATTGTCTTGATACCTTACTATAGTATTTTATATACATATCTATTAGATAAAATTCTTTGTGATTTTCCTTTTACAGTCAAGTTTGCTATGTGCATTGCCAATGTAGCAGTATTTTAATATGTATAGTAATTTAAAAACCTATCCTGTTTTAAAAGATAAAAGCCATTGGACAGACAGAACTGAATATGAGTAATCCTGAAGAAGTATTACAACTTGCAGCCCAGAGAAGAAAGAAGAAGTTTCTCCAAGCGATGGCAAAACTTTACTTTTAAAGAAAAATGTTCCCATTCAAAAAGTATGATTAACTTTATTTTTTAAAACAAAGCTTAAAATAAACAATATTAAAATATTACATTTATACAATATATGTACAAATTAAGTGGTGGTGTTTTCCTCACACAATGCACTGAAACATTTTTGGGGAAAAAAACTAACCTAGTGCAATTTCTTCAAAAGAAGAAAGAAAAGATTTCACAGGTCAAGTAGCAGAAATAATCTAGTGTAACATTTTTCTGATGAAGTCCAGTTGCTTAGCTGCTGAGCTAAGATATTTACATAGAAGCTTTTCTTTATACACCAAGTTCTTGAGTGTCCCACTTTGAGTTCTTAGATTATTTTTCCAGTAATAGTTTTCTAGAAGCCACTGTATGTACATCTTTTGCTTTAGCCATTCTGCTTTAAATCATGCCTCTTCCCACATTGTCCTTTTTTCATAATGCATTTGAGGGGAACCCTAAATTTTCTGAACATAAATGACTTTAGTCTCTAACTCTTTAAAAATGTACCTTAAAGGGCATATTTTCTTTGATATTTCATAAAGCTATTTGTCATATAAAAATTTTCCCTACTAAAATCATTGTGATAATATACAAAGGTTTTGTATAAAGCAACCTGTATATTAAACAAAACTCTGATTAAGATGTGCACAGCTATTTGCTAAATCTGGAGTTTAGAAAAGCCAAACATTTTCTTGTTTTATCTTCATTGGTTTTGCCCAAAGATTATATTGATCTACCTGAAATTCACAAAAGTTCATGTATTTGGAGTAGAATGCTATAACAGCTGTAATGAAAATTTCATCATCTTATTCTATAACTTAAACATTTGTAAACAGAATCAAGAATTTTTTTTCAAGAATTAACTGAATAGCACCAATCAAATGAGTTCTTGAACTTCCAGAGCACAATTTAAAGTAGCACTCATCTAGTCCAAAATATCTCAAATAGTAACATTCTTAATTTATCAGAATGAACTTTGTTGCACAAGTCCCCAAAATGTAACTATGGTAAAAATTACATCTGACTACATAGTTCCTGGATCTGTAGTCACCCTGGGAATGAAATACTAATGTTACTAAATTAGTTAAGGTTTTTTTTTTTTTTTGACAGCTAAAATCTGAACAATGGTTATCCCAATTAGAAGTAGGTAGGCTTTTAACTCGTTGATGGCAGTGTAATTCTGAATTGGTTAGGACTATTACTAAAGTTGTATTTTAGCTTTTTTTAGTACTCCAAAAGGAATATGGATATTCTACTGACAAGAACAAATCCACTCAGCATGTTGTCAGTTAATTTTGTCTTTAGTGTTTTCCTGGGGATTTTTCTGTGCTCTTTGGTGGAGTCATTATGCCTCCATTACACACTGGTGACAACTGTCCCACTTTTGTGAAAGCTGACACACAATTGACTTCCTCCTGTGTAGAGATAAAGATGTACTGTCAACACAAACCACCTTAGCAACAGAACTGTCAAATTTATCCTCTCAAATTTTCTCTTTCAAGCACCAGCCAACTACAATTGTTTGGTTATGTTTCCAAAGCCCAATAGTTCTCTGGCTTTTATGTTCATCTGCCTATTAAAATTTGCGTGAATGTATTAAGGATTCCTTATAATCATAATTGTCCTCACCAGCTTTTTTAATTAATTGCACAGTGACAGGTAATTGTAAAATCCTGGATCCTGTAAAAACCTTCTGGATAGGAACTAAGTTAAACTAAGTATATAATCATATTCATTTTGAAAAAATAACAGCATTAGTAGCGTGGTACGCTGAGATCAGTGTTCTGGATAAGAATTCTCAATTTCTTATTTCACTAGCCATGTTAAATTTATTATAAATTTGGTTTAGCAGTATCAATTTGCATTTTCTGTGATATGCTAAGATAAAAACTAGGTGAATAATGTAATTTAGCTAATAAATTTTCCAAAACAATTTAAATTTCAGATTATCTTTTCAAACCCCAAAGAAAACAAAGTCATACCAGCATAGCCAAGTAATTTGTGTGTGTCTGGATATTGTGTCTGTCTTCTACAGAAATCTTCTTAAAAACCTTCAGTTTCACCGGAGGACCACCCTTCACTACTCTGGCAAAAGGTACCATCCATTCTACACATTCTGAAATGTTGTCCCAGTCTAAACCTATGGCTCAAAAGGAAAATGTATAGTTCACTTTACAGATTAAAATTTTTTCCTTTAAAATACACCCACACATACATGTGTATGTGTATATGATGCTTTACCCCATCTTTTATAACTTCTTCCCCTTCTCTGCCTTATTATTTAATCCCCAAGTTTAATGTCTGTAACTCTCTGTATCTCAAATATATTAAGATTTGGAAATATATTAAGATCTTGCTTGTGTTATTAGGTGAGTATCTAAATATGAATTGGATGGTTAGGCAGCTTATTTGATCAACTTGTAGATTTTACTAATGGCAACTGATTGTACTTTAGCCACATGTAGATGATATACTAATTTCATATTGTTGCTTTTTATGCCTCAGAATCATGACTGAGTCATGTCAAAGACTTCATCTAATTACAGCTAAAACTATCTCAAGACAACTGGCTAGTTTTCAAAGTACAAGTCAAATTTTGAACATAATATACAAATAAACTTTCATATCTGTACTGTTTCTCAGAACATAAATTCTTATTCATCTCATAGCAAAACTACAGTGTTGCAGCAGACAAAAATCTGTTAGGTTAAAAAAGCAACTGCTTATTTAGTCCATTTGTAATGAACTAAATTTTCATTTGAGCTTAAATTTTCTTTTATATATAGATTTTCATGTGAAAATAAGGGAAATACAGCCAGTAAGAGACTACACAGAATTGAGAGTTCATCTTAATCCCTGTTTAAGCCTTACTACTTTGTGTGATCACAAACAAGTCACTTTATGTTTCCTAGGTCTCCATTTCCAAATCTATAAAAGTGTAGGACTTGAAGCTTCAAATCTATGATTGCATGATCAGATTAGAAAATTTCACTCAAATCAAAAGTGAAAGTAGTTCCTCAATAACTAAACTTTAGGTTGAATTTTTAAAATTAAATAACATGAGTTATTGTATGAACAAAAAGTCAAATGGGAGAATATCTTACCTGAAGCTTTCTTAACAACTTCAATGGAGGTAAAATGGCATAAAGCAGCTGCTGCCAATATCCTATACTGGAATTCTAATGAATCAATGGAAAGAATACACAAATCCAGGAGCTGTCCAAGGAAAAATAGTTAATTATGATCAGCTTGGGAACTGAGGATTATGGGCCTTTATAAAGGTTGTAACAGTATGTTAGGGGTAAAACTGGTGACAGAAATGTCCTACTTCCTACTCTTCTACTAATCAAAGCACTAGAATTTGATATTTATCATTGGTATACACCAGATTTTACTTAATCTTTAATTTTTAAAGTAGGTTTTATTTTAAGAGTAAGAATTTGATTTCATAATTCTAACATCAGACATTAACCTTGGTTCTCAAATCTGGCCAGCAAGGTTGCAAGCTCTTGGAGGGCTTACCAATCTGGAAAGACTACAGAAGGAGAAATATGATGGCAGATTATTTCTGAACCAGGTTAGCTGTTTTTGGGAAAAGTTCACCACCAAAACATTAGTCTCTAGGTTTTCACCCATCATAACTAGTGAAATAGTATAGATATAGAAGGGTAAGGTATAAGCAGTTACACACCCAAAAGTCACAAGTCTTTTATGGGATATTGAAGTGCCATAAAAACTTATGAAATAATCAGAACTATCACTCAATCTCTTTTAACCCATTTAAATGTTTGGTTTTTTTCCTCTTTCAGTCCAAAAAGATATTTATAACAGAGCAGCCCAATCTGGCTCTTTTTTGGGGGGGAGTATGTTCATGGAAATTTTAAGAACACTTTTCAAAGCACTTAACACTTTAAGCACAAAAATTTCTGAAGTTTTCTAGAAACACGAGTAGGGAAAACAGGAATTGTGGGTTTTGTTTGGGTTTTTTTTGGTGGATTCTATTCAGTGTGCTTTATACCCATTTATACCAGGTTGTGTTCAACATGAAAAAAGTAATGGTAACATAAATCCATTAAAAGCTTTTATTACCTGGGCTATCTGAACGAACTTTTCCTGGGAATACTGAGGTAGGAGTACTTTAGGAACGTCTTTTAGAGCATCGACTTGGAGAAAGACATTCAGCCAGGCAATAACTGTTACTGGACAGAGTTCCCACTTTAGAGCCTGTTAAAAGAAGTTTTAAGTTTTATATTATAATAAAAAAGATAAATTCACATTTGATCTGTTGGAAGGCCTTTAAATATCACCTAGTTCATCTCTTTCCTTTTAGGTGAGGAAACTGCCTAGTGTGGGTAACTGAGAAAAAGCTAACCCATGTTTCCATACTCTTAGTTCTTTCCACAACACTATACTGCCTCTAACATATTTTAAGAATCAGATCAGTTTCGGCTCACTTCTTGACATTAGCCTGACTTCCTATTTCCTGATGTGTGTAGATCTGTGGATGCTTTGAAATCATAATCTCTGGTTCTGGAAAAATCAGAATTTAAGTAGCCAAAACAATCATCCCCTAATCCTGTTAGCTACTAGACATGGTCATTTACATTGAAGCCCTTTGATTCTGAAATTCATTCTCATTTCTCCCAATTTTTTTAGACTTTCTAATCTGGCTTTCTCACCATTTAAAATGTTCTTAATGACAGTTTCGAATTAGCCATTGTCATCACTGACTACTCATTCACATATATGACATCCACGGCTTATTCTGCACCGTGCAGGGCACAGCTGAGATAAATGCAGTTCTTGGTTTCTTGGGGTTTATAATCTAAACACAGGTTCTATGTGATATCCAAGGTGAAAGAAAGCCATTACCCAATGAGGACTAGAGTATGAAAATAAACCAGTCTATTATAATCATATGATGAACTGGTTGACAATGCAGTTAATTATTTCATTTAATTACCCCTTAGAAATAACGAAAACTTATTTTGATTACCTTTAATATAATGAGTTCCATCCCTAGGATATCATCTTCACTGCAAGCACCATCAGTGACATAAGCAAATTCTTGTAATTTAGGAGCATAGATTTCCTATAAAGATGAAATTCTGTATTTTAAATAAGATCTCATAGTGAGAGAACATAAAAGTATTATTCATGTCAGCTGTGTGCTGAGATATATTATCCTTGAGGACAACTTCACAGATAAATTATTATAAATCTTCACATTTATTGAAGGCCTACAGAGTGACTGGCGAAGTGGATGGAGAAACATCAAGGTGAATAAAAAACAGTTCATACCTTCACAATGTTCATTTTGCATGTAATGCAAGATGGAATGTAAAAGTGTAGTCAGAGGTACAAATGAATGGTATGAGAATTGAGATGTGAGTAACTATGAATCAATAATGATCTTGGAATTAAAAGTTTGCAGCCTGAGGGAAGAAGAGCAAGTAGGCTGGCAAGAGACCTTGGTTAAAATAAAGGTTTATGCTTTGTTGACAAGCATATGAATAGCATGAGTAAAAGACATGATGTTGTGAATGCATCTGGAGTGCAGCATACTCAGCTCCTGTAAGATACATACTTATAAGATGTAAAGTCAAAGAACCAGGGTTAGAGGTTGGGACTAAAATCACTTGGGACCTTAAATTTAGATGGAAGCATTTAGTCCCTATCCCATAAGCAATGGGGTGACATGAGCAGAAGTGTAATTTAGGAAGATAAGCTTTGCACCATTTCTTACAATGGGTTATATTGCAGGTAAGATATAAACCACATAATAACAACATGTTATCCTAATCAGGGGATAGTAACAGTATTAACCAAGAAACAGTATCCAGGCAGAGAGGCAGTACTAACTTATGACCTTATAAATTACAAGGATAATACTGTGAGCTAGAGATCTGAACATCTGGAGTTTCTAATAAAAACAGAACTGCTCATGAATTCTTGATTAGCCTTTGAGATAATCCTTCCCTACACCTTTTGAAGAACAAAAGAAGCGTCCTTCTGGATTTCATCATGACAATAAGGAACTGAGGACCAAAACAAAAGTGAGGGAAACACTGAGAGGAAGTCACTACACTCTGGCATCTTTGAGTTAGAAGGGAAAAAAGTTTTTGGAAAAACAGGTTTCAGAGAAAGGATGGGCAGGATGGTGTGGTCAAAAATTCTATAGTAAAGGATGAAGAGTTTGAAAAACATTCTAAAACCTTGTATATTGGGCACAATTTAGTAATGATGAAGGATTTTGACCATCAAGACATCTTTTCCCTTCAGTGATATACGCAGTGCCATTTCTAAAACAGAGACTGCATGTAGTATCTGAACTTCCCATTTCTTTGATTTTATTATGGGAACAAATGTCTTGATGCAAAATCACTATGGAACCTTCAGAAATCACTTACCTCAAGTTTTGAAGCAATGAATAACGAAGTGATACCAATGAGCTGAAGCATATTTTTGTTTATATCCTTTTGTGTCAACATAAATCTATCAAAAAAATCTTGAGCAAGATAAAATGTTTCCCTGTGAAGTGTATATACTTCACATACCTAAAAAGGAATTAAAACATTTAAATTATTCTTTAGGTTTCTTCAAAGTGAAAAGTAAATTCTAGACATACTAGAAATTAAAGCACTTTTATTTTTAAAGCTAGATTTTTAAAAATTTGCCCAAGGTCAGTTGTTAAAAGTTTTTAGTTGCTGCTACAATGGGTGAATTTATTTCTTCTCCCCAAACTACTAAGTGGAAGTGCCAATTTGCAAGACTACTTTATCTCAAGTTTTACTTCCATTCAGTTGATAAAAAGTTATGATTACTTTAGTCAGTACCTCCTCAAAGGTATCACAACTATATGATTGAAAAAGGTAGACCAGTCATATCAAGGGGGATAATATAGTTAGCCTTTGTGGGCCATTGATATTCATGTGGTCTCATAAGTACTTGGGTTTAGGGGGGCAGCTAGGTGGCACAGTGAATAGAGCACTGGTCCTGGAGTCAGGAGGATCTGAGTTCAAATCCAGCCGCAGACATTTAATACAAAAACTAGCCTTGTGACCTTGGGCAAGTCACTTAACCCCAACTGCCCTACCTTTCCCCCTCCAAAAATAAAAAAAATTTTTTAAGTGCATGGGTTCTTAACCTGGGTCTGTGGCTAGATTTAGAGAAATCTGTAAATTCAGGTGGGGAAAAAAATGATTTCAATGTAATCAGTTTCCTGCTTAATACTATGTATTTTATTCATTTAAAAACATTTTTCCAAGAACTATGCTTCACTATACTGCCAAGAGAGTTTATTACACAACATTAAAAACTGCTGATTAGAGAAAGACCTTTAAACATCCTGGGTGGTGTCTCTGTAGAGGATTTTGGCAGAAAAAATACAGGTAGCTAGGTATATCTGTACCATCAGTGGTTTTCTGATCAGTGACATCACATTTCTGACACATTGGTGCTTCTAAGGGACACCTGAGGTAATTACATGTACCTTTCCTTTAACTCATATAAAGTTAAAATACTTAATATTTTAGAGATAGTTTTGTTAATGCCTTCTCTTTTTACATCGCCACTGGGCCTTTTCTTCCCTAGAAGAACACTAAAAACTCATCAGCACACTGGTCTTGTCTGAAAATGTATGCTTCATTTTTTCTACCTGTAGTCCACCACCTCCACAGAGCAGTAGGAGGTCTGGTTCAAAGAATCTTTTTTTTTTACTCTTGTCTGGTACTTTAGAGTCTGGTGGTAGTACTGGGCTAGTGTGTAATTGTACAGGTGGCTTTCCAATTTAAGGAGATTAAAAGGGGTAGATTTAAGAATTTGGATGTTGTTTCTTTTCAGAGGTGGCAAGGGGCAAGGTTATGGGTATGTTTCTGGGGTATGCTCTTTACATGAAATCCAGAAAAATTTTTTAAAAGAATCTTAGCCCCATCCTACATTTAGAATTCTAGCTATTTTGCCTTTTTTGTTCAGGGACTATAGTCTACTCCTTCAAAGAACCTCACAACTCTGAAACTGGTGATTTAGGAATTGTTCAGTTAGACTTCTTATTTTCCCCAAATACACACATGTCAGGATTCTTTGACATAGTTTAGGAATGCAGAAACTACACCTGGTAATTCTTCCTTGGTTCCTTCCTTTTTACCTAAGAAAGTTGAGAACCCTGTTTATTGATCAAGCTGGTTTTTGCCATTTATGATATAACTGTTTAACTCAGCTCCTTAATACTGCAAAATAAAAGCTCATATTTCTTCACCGCTTTAAGGTATGTTGTTGAGTTGTTTTAGTCATGTGCAACTCTTGGTGAACCCATTTGGGATTTTTTTTAGCAAGGATACTGAAGTGGTTTGCCATTTCCTTTTCTAGCTCATTTTACAGATGAGGAGCTGAGGCCAACAGGGTTAACTGACTTGCTTATAAGTGTCTTGAGGCCAGATTCGAACCCAAGAAGATAAGTCTTTCTGATTTCAAGCCCAGTGTTCTATCCACTGGGCCACCTTATTGCACTGCTTTGAGGTATACAAAATGTTTTCCTCATAGAACCCTTATATAATAGGGAGGTTATCATCCCCATTTCACAGATGCAGAAACTATAGCCCAAATTAAGTGATTTTCATAAGTGAATCATAGATAGCATTTCAAACCAGACTTCCTTTTGAACTCTTTAGTCCTGATCTTTTAAATTATGTATATTTCTATGCATATGTGGTAACTGATGTAGGGTTTCAGGTTTTATTCATGCCATCAACTCTAAACATCTCAAAGAATGACGTGCAGATAAACTTTTTTTAAAAACAAAAAGCCTAATTTCTGTTTTAAGACTTTACATGTATGTGTATGGAAAAACTTGATTTTTAGTTTTTGAAATAATGCAAAAATAATTGAATTCTTACCTCTAAAAGCCAGTCCAGAAGTATTGACCTCATCTGTGGTTCTAAGTCAGAGTGCAGCATTTCAAAATGTTTGTCATGAATATATTTGGTCTCCTTCTTTAACATATTAAACCACACATCCTTAGAACATCCCCAACTATGAAAGAGAAAAATAATGATACACAATTTTGTTGGGCAAAAATGCAATTCATTTCTATTGAGACCTATTAAATTAAGATATATGACTTTTACAATTAAATTCAAACATTGAGTAGGATGGCTTGCATAGCATCTAAGGTTAGCACCTGGGGCTACATGAATAGAGAGTCCCCAACCTTGAAAAAAGATTTTACAAACTACTAGGGAGAGACAAAATATGTATGTACATTAGTACTAGTAAACTAATGAGGAAGGATCCAGACCAAGAGTTTTAAGAAAATTGGCAGAGAAAACTTAATTTAAACTAGTACACTGGGAATGGGGGTAGAAGTACATAGTTGTAGACCACTAAAAAGGTGAAACATAAGCTTAACCTTTAAAAAGGAGTTTGACAGTGATAGAGAAAGAATGTATTTCAGCCATGAAATTATGCATTTCAGCATTTAAAAAATTCAGAGGTTATCTTGTACAAATCAGCTAGTTATCCAGTTTAGACAATTACGTGAAAGTAATCTGAAATAAAGACAAAAGGGTAGGCTGGAGCTAGTGTAAAAGCATCCAAACTAAGGAGTTTTTTTCTTTTGTCCAAAAAGCTACATAAAGGCTCATATCCATAGTGTCATCCTCAGCTTATCAGTTAGTTATCTCACCTATCCACTCTATAGCCAAATGTTATTTCTTCCTTCACTGCTGCTACCCTGATTCACACTCTTCATTACATCCCACCTGCACTACTGCAGTAGTCTTATGGTTGAGCTCCCTGTCTCAAGTCCCTTTCCACTCCAGTCCAACTTTCACTCAGCTGCCAAATGGATCTTCCTAAGTCACCTATGTCACCGTGTTACCTGTTCTCATCTATTTAAACTCCAGTGGCTCCTTATTACCCTTTTTTTCTTTTGCTTTTTTTTGGAGGGGGGAGGGCAGGGCAATTGGGGATAAGTGACAAGGTCACACAGCTAGTAAATGTTAAGCGTCTAAGGCTGGATTTGAACTCAGGTCCTCCTGACTCTAGGGCTGGTGCTCTAGTCACTTCACCACCTAGCCACCCGGATACCTATTACCTCTAGGCTCAAATATAAAAGGATTTGTTAAGCCCTTCACAACGTAATCCTTTCCTTCAACTCTTTTTGTATTTAACTTCCTTCTACATATTCTATGATCTACTAATGACATTGGTCTTCTTGCTGTTCCTCAAGGGATACTCACCTCTCAACTCTGAACATTTTTTGCCTGGCTGGCCTAGGTGCCTAGAATGCTCCCCATCTTACACTCCCCACAGCTTCTCTGGCATCCTGAAAGACTGAGGTCAAATCCTACATTGTGTAGGAAGCTTTTCCTAGTCCCCAGCTGCTAGTACTTTCCCTCTGAGATTATCTTCCATCTATACTAGATGTACAGTATATGCATCTTGCAGATATATAATAATTTGTTTTCCCCATTAGAATATGGACTTATTGAGGATGAGGACCATGGTTTTGCCTTTCTTTGTATCCACAGCACTTAAGACAGTGCTTGACACATAGTTAAGCAATAAATGATTGTTGACTATAGAAGTCACTAAAAGTTTTTGAACAGTGAATTGACATGATTATAAGATCAGACTTAGAGATGTAAAAAAGTCAGGGTCTCTATATTACATTATTTAGACAACTACATGGAGGGTAGAAAAGGGGAGACTAGGTAGGGAGATCAGTTAGGAGGTTTTTACAGTAAAAGGAATTTTTGATTACTGATAATTGTTTGAGCCTCTTAAAAGTGGTTTTGCAGTATCCATTCATTCTAATAATAATAGACTTTTAAAAGTTTGCAAATCTTTTTCCATTTATGTATTTGGTTTTACCACAGTCTTGTGAAATAAGTTCTATAAGTATCATAATGTCTCTTTTACAGATATGGAAATTAGGTCTGAGAGAGGTTGTGACTTGCCCAAAGGCACATAACTACTAACTTTCTTAGCCAGAACTGAAATTTAGATGTTACTTCATCTTTAAGTTCATTGTCCTATTTTTTATGCCACTTGGAGACACTAACATAATAATTTTTAAAAATATAAATTTGTTTTATAAATATATATATATATACATATACACATTTATTTTAATTGTTGAATTATTTTAATGAAGAATAATTTGCCCTTAATTTTTAGGTTGGCTTTTCAGGATGACAGCAAAATAGTAATAAATCAGCAGCAACATTAAATTAAATTATCAATATTTTAGGTTTTCCATCTATTTTATAAAAGTATGGAAAATAACTTACCTTAGGTCAGGCAGAGGTGAAGGATTTATGAAAAGGTTTTTAAACCTATAATTAGTAAATCTGGAGAAGTCCCTGGTGACAGTTTCTTTGTGTGGTGTTTCAATAATAATGCAAGGAGTAATACCCCCAGATAACACTGATGGCCAACAATTCTATGATTTAAAGAAAAAAAATTTAATTTTTGCTTGGTGATTCATCTATTTTATTCAGTAGTAAAAAGATCTATGGTTTATAATTTTTAGAAATAAAATTTGTGATTGTAAAACCACCTTTTCTTTAAAACAACTGTAAATATATCAATCTAATTTTTAGCAATAAAATATTTAAGATGACATTCAAGTTATACAAATTATTTACTTAGTTCCTAAGTGACAAGATGACAAAATATGGTCAAAGGATCAAATTTTTGCAACTAGCAAAAACCTGAAGAAAATTAAGGGGGTTGAAAATGGAGTCACCACAGAACTAATTAAATGGAAACATTAGAGGAGGGAACACGGAAAATGTATTGTTTTAGAATACCAAATTTCTAGACTTAAAAAAAAAATTACATTTTCCCTACAACAGTTATACCAACAAGGATGGCTTTTGAAAATAAACTTTTCAGGTTTCACTTAAACCTGCTTTATGAGTCAATTTACACTATTTAATTGGTAAACTTAAAACACTGAAAAGGAATAAGTGCTGTTTTCTAAAAAAAATGTTCAAGGAGGAATAGTGGTAAAAGTATAATTAGGCTTAGTTCCAGGATCCTCTACATAGCAAAGTATAGAAGAATGGGTAATAGGGTTCCAGTAAGAGACTAGGGGTTCTGAATGTTGGACCCAAATGCCAGGCTATCCAGGTTCTACCAGAACACTGGTACAGTCATGAAGTGAACAAAGAGCAGTACATCCAAAAGGATTAGGCGGGCCCTGGACTAGCCAGACCACTCCAAGGGGGAGGGATTTACAAAGAGGAACCAGCTGCTAGAAGACTGACTTATTCTGTACTCTGCAGTTGTAATAATCAGGCTCATATACCCTAAATCACCCAGACTCCAGGCTGAACCTCTAGGCAGCATTTCAAGGTGAAAAATGTCACATGGACCTTTCCTATTGTGAAGCAATACCCCTCAAAATCTTCCACCCCTAGCCTTAAGTGGTTTTCACCAATCCATCTTGCTTCACCCAGTCTTGCATTAACCCATCTTGCATTACCCTAATTTCATATTGCTGTCTCTTGGCCACAGTCTCCTCTTTGCGTTTCTTTACATCCTAGAATATAAAAAACAACCAGTAGTAAATTGAGGTCTCAAAACAATAACAGCAAGTGGTCTTGTAACTTTTCTGAGATTATTTTACCTGAGCTGTTTTTCTTTTTTTGGCTTGAAGGAATTCAGTTTCCTGGGGGGAATCTGTTTGACTAGTCTGGGGCTGCTGCTTAGCTTGCAGACGGCTACTACAAATAGGGAACAAAAAAAAGGAAAAGAATTTTAAAAAAAATCTGCTGTTGAACAACAAGCACTCTGATACAGACTACACAAAATATTACCTTCTTCTTGACATCTTTTTCTTTGGGTTCTTCAAAGCGTCTGCAGAAGGAAGGGGGAAAAGTAGTCAAGCACATGGTTAGATGTGTGTTCCATAAACCAGTCATTAGTAAACTGGGGAGATGGCCAGTCATCTTGGTTATTCCACCATTGTTTATTCTAGATTTTTCCAAATTAATTTATTGGGGGGGCCCACGCTTTTCCATCCACCACCAGATAACGTACAAGAACTCTTGAGGTGCATACTATGCAGACAAAAAAATCTAAATGACTATATACATTATTCCACAGTGGGAGGCCCAAAGCAAAATCCCCAAACAAGTCTCCCCTTTGCACGACCCCCACTTCCCCATGCGTGGGGAGAGGAGTACTAGGAGAAGACAGGCACTTTAACTTTCCCCTCCCTGGGGGCAGCAGCCTTAGCTCCCCGAGTCCCTGTCCCCCAGGTGGTGGGCGCCGGGGACCCTGGCCCGTCGGCACTAGGGCTGGGGGTGGGGGTGGAGGGGTGAGGGTGGAAAGCCAAGAGCCAAAACTGGGGAAGCCGGTTCCGCGCCAATTTGGAGAGCCGCAGTGGCGGGGAAGCCAGAGATGGAGGGAACTGAGACTTGGGTCGTGTCCTTCAGCCTCCTCTCTTCCCTCCGTCCCCGCCCTTGGGCAGGGAGGGGGCAGCTAGACCACCCCCTCCCAAGCCCTTGCTTGGGAAACGGGGAGTAAGAATGGGGTATTTTCAAACAAGAAGTTTCCCCAGACCAAAGGGGCAAACCCCGCCCTGCTCGTTCCTTCCCCCATCGTGACCCCCAAACAGGCAGGGGGCCCCATCCCCTCTGGGTAGACTCCCCCTTGGCTCCAGGTCCCCAGGGCGCTCCACGCTGCTCTGCCCGCCCGCTCTCCGGCAACAGGATCCCGAGGAGGACCCCAGGGTCGTGACACGCAGCCGTCCCGCCCGGGCTGAGCCTTCCTGAATCTCCTTTTTCCGGCCCGGGCTCCCGCCCGCGGGAAAAAACCCGACCATATAGGATGGATGAGCTCCTCCCGGCGGGAGTCCCAGCGTCCCCAGCCCCCATTACCTGCTCTATCATCAGCCCGGCTGCAGATACGCTCCCAGCTGGCGCCGGCGCCAACCCTATATATATACCTCGGGGCCAGCACCGCCCCGTACGCATGCGCCTGAGACTGACACCCCTGGACAGCGCCTGTTCCCCTCCCCCGCCTCGGCCCGCGCCTCTCGCCAGCCCCGCCTGCCCCGCCCGGCGCGTGAGCGTCCTCCGGCGCGAGCCCCTACCCAACCGGCGCGAGCCCCACCTGGCTCCCGCCTCGCCTGCTCATTTTCCTCCACGAGAAGGGTGCCGGCGATCGCTGGCCCCCGAGCCCAGACTTTAGGCCCTGGAGGGAGCAAGGGAGCTGAAGAAGTGACTCCTTTCTCGTCCCTTCTCTCCGGCCCCGGCATCTCCCGCCAGGACTCTTCTCCCGCCCCTCTGTCCCTAGGGACGCGGCCTGACCCGAGGGTGTGGCAACTGTAAGGAAGCTCCGGGGAGGTGGGAGAAGAAGCGGATAGGCTGGTCGGAGAGGTGACACCCGTCAAAACCGAGAGGTGAGACGCAGGGGCCATACAGGCGGCGACGGCAGAGGTATAGCTGGAGGTGGCAGCTGCCGGCGTGTGCTCCTAAACTCCTACCCTCCCCGCACAGGCGCTGGCTCCGCCCCTTCGTTGAAGGGGGTGGGGCCAGGGCTGCAGCTCTGGCCAATGGAAGGTGACAACGGCCCTACAACGTGGAGCTGCGCAGAATGTAAACAGTGCCGGCGAGACTTGCTAGATGGCCTGTCCTCAGCTGGCCCTGAAGCCTTGTGTAGCCACAGCCGCCGCTCTTGGGCCTCGCGCAGGGGAATGAGGGAGGCCGGCAGGAGGGCAGGGCCTGGTCACCGACCTTGCCCTTTACCTCGGCCCGTGGACTCAGGTATGTATCTCCCCATTTTCCGTCTCTGTATTGGGCCTCCAATCCCATAGCCCACCCCAGAGGCCTGTCGCTGGAAGCGCGCGCGCGCCCTCTCCTCTGTGCTCCTTCCCACTCCATGCAGGTTCCAGGGTCGTCGGGGTTCCCAGAAGAAACCCGGCTTCCGTCGGTGGGACGTACAGGAGGGAAAGGGAAGGGGGTTGATCTTCCACTGCTTGCCGAGGGGGGCGAGGAAGGCACGGGTCCGGACCACGTGTAGTGCCCGCCCCCTTCTCTGGGCCCGCCACCAAAGCTGCTAGCCCGCCTTGGAGCTTCCCGCGTCAGCCCTTGCGCAGGCGGGAGCCACTGGAGGTTCTGCAGGGGAGCCCGCCCTGCGTCTTCCTATCGATGGAAGACCTGTGGCGCCCGCCCCGTTCCCCATCGTCGCTTCCCTTATTGGGCCTGATTACCCCTCCTTCCCCCTGAATCGATGCAGGGAGCACCACTCGGGACACGTTGACTTTCAGTTTCCTTTGACTGGAGGGAGCTGGAGCTAAGCGTGAACCTCGGGCGCGCGGGCCCGGCCTCCGGCCGGAGGAGAAAGAAAAAAGGCTTTTCTTTCCTGGTGGAGGTCTGGTTGCTGGGGTTAGGGCTTGGGGGTCGGGGATGGAGAAGTGGGAAGCGCCGACCCTTGCGCTCTCCGCCACCTGGCGACCGGCTGCTCCTGGGACCGGCTTCGGCCGCGTGGAAGGGATACGGCTTCATTCGTTATGGATGCCTTCTCTGCAGCCTGGCGGGCATCCCCTCCTTCCTGGGGCTGGCTTAGAGAAAGATACACAGATGAAGGGAGAGGTCGGGAGGGGGAGAACTGGAGTCTAAGGGGAACACGCAGAAGCCTTTTTGTTAATGCATTGCAAGGAAAAGCCACCCACTCGGACAAACTATACCAGACATCTGGCAGTGGCTGAAACCAGTTATTTAGAACGAATAAACAAGCACTTGACCACTTAGCAAATTGTAAAGGAGGCACTTACATTTAAAATACCTGTATGTGTGTGTGTGTATGTATGTATGTTTGTATGTATGTATGCATAAACAGGCTGGCTGTTAAAAAGAGGTCTTAAAAAATACTCATAAGGCCCCCCTTTTAAGGGACATTGTAGTCACCTCTGCCATACTAGAAAGAGGAGAGGCAGAGTAGCGTTGTGTATTAAGTATATGTGGGTGTTGTATACACATGTATGTATAGCTTTACATACAGATATAGACATATAGTTGTGATCTGAAGTTTTAAAAGAATACCCAGATGAGGATGGGAATAATAAGGTCTTCAAGATTGTCATATGGTCACTTTTTTTTTAAGGAAATTGGTTTAGCTTCTGCCATATTCTTCTGCCATATTGGAAAGAAGAGGCAAAGTACCATTGTATACTAAGAAAATATGCACATAGGTGTATGTGAAACCTACAGGTGGGTATATTATATCTGCATACTTGTGTGTATAATGTACCCAGCTTAGGCTAGCAAAGTACTAATAAGGTCATCTTTTTGGGGACATTGGAGTTATTTTAACCGTATTAGAAGGAGAGGCAAAGTAAGTACTGTTGTATAGAAAATAGAATCTTGTGGGAAAATCTTGAAGAAATCTAGAAAAATCTCTAGAAAAGGAGAGAAGTATGGTAAAAAGGCATTTGCACAAAGATCAACAAGAAAAAACAATATTGTATGATATATGTTGTGTATCGCTACATGCATACATATGGTTTATCATGGTTATAAATGTTTAGGTATTTTTGTCTCTAGAAGTTATAGATGAAGTTTCTTAGAATCTTGAGTATTAGTGGTAGATGAATGTTAGCATTTCCAAAAATTTCATTCAACTTTCATTATGTCACCTTTTATTTCCTCCATCCATAATAATTTCATTTTCTCTTACCTCATTTCCTCATATAAACCAGGGTTAAAATTCTTCCATCCCCCAAATTTGTAAGATTTTCTTGTACACGTCATGTGTACTTTGTATACGAAGGAATATTCCAAAGTATATTTCTCCACAGTATCCCAAAATTCAAAACATAGTTTTGCTATGGGCTTTATCAGAATATGTGACAGTGCCCTCACTATGATTGAGGTGGAATCAAGTCAGCAAGCAGTATTAAATGTTTACTATGTGTATTTGTTTGGTCATTCCTGCCTTATTCCTTTGAAGATGACAGGAAGATTCTCAAAAGTATAAGTTTTGTTTTTTTAATGGAACACTTCCTAATACAATAATATTAATTAACTAATAAGAGCCATTGATGATGAATTATCATATTAATCTCTTAATGTAGAGTAAACATTCATGATGGAGAAAGTACCAAATAATATAGTCATTTTTAATGTTTTTATTCTTTTAGATTTATAGAACTAAGTAGAACTCAATATAACTTAATACTTTTTTTATATTGAGACCAAAATAAACAGTAGCAAACTTCTTTTTTTCCCTAAGCTTCTTGTTTCATCTTGTGTTCATCAAAAATGTTTTTAAAAACTCAGATTCTTACTCATGCACTAGTCACAATATCTTGACTGTTTCATCAGTTATGAACACCTCCTCCATAGGTACATATTATACTCTTTTTTTTAACCTTAGTAGATGTCTTTGTAGTTTGTTTGCTGTGTTGAAAAAAGTAATCACATAATACCCAACTTTATTATAATGATTCTTTCTGCATTTAGGTTGATTGTTGGACTACAGACATACAGTTCATTGGAGGCCCCTACCCAAAGCTTTTTTAGTTTGGTGGGACCTGCTAGGAAAGGGAACATGGGTTCCCTTGGGTTCAAGTCCTGCCTCTAACACATACTTATTTGTCACCCACTTATCTCTCTCAATGTCCCCGGGTATTTTCCTCACTGAGTTCCCTTTGTCAATTTATTCAAAGGTCTTTGTCAAAAAAAAAAAAAAAAAAAAGGACCTACCAGAGCTTGTAGGGCTTCATGGAAGCCCTTTTACAAAGTAAGGTTAATAGTTACGCTAAGATAAATGTAAAAGTTATTGATCACCTCTGCCAAAATTATACCACATACATCTAGCTCATTAAGCAAAATTATAGAATGACATAATTGAGTGGGACCTTGAAAGTTAGCTGGTCTACCTGAATATAAACCATTAATCTAGTTTACTATACTACCAGAAAGTTGTTATTTAAATTCCAGGGAATTTAATACCTCTCTAGGTAGCACATTTGACTTTTAAGCTGCTCTGATTTTTAAGATTTGATTTTTAATTTTACTAAGCCAAAATTTACTACCCATTGATTTTGGATCTGCCATACAAAGACAACTAAACCATGTCTTCCACATGATAAAATGATTACTTTTTATTCATTTATATATTATACATATATGGTTTTTTTTTTGCTTTTTGGAGGGCAGTTGGGGTTAAGTGACTTGCCCAAGGTCACACGGCTAGTTTTTTTGTGTTAAGTGTCGGAGGCCGGATTTGAACTCAGGTACTCCTGACTCCAGGGCCGTTGCTCTATTCACTGCGCCACCTAGCCGCCCCTATACATATATGTTTTAAAGGGATATGTATATATGTGTGTGCGTGTATGTGTATATATCCCTTTTAAATATTTTCTTTTCTAGACTAATCAACCTCAGTTCATCTGCTCATCACTAGTTAGCATGGTTTCAAGTTTCTTTACTATCTTATTCTATTGTATTATTACCCCTAAATTTGGTACTGTAATATATAATGTGAGACATAATATTCTAGATATGGTTTGCTCTATAAGTGGAATAATGAGACTGCATTAACTTTTTTTGCTTTTTTGTAAGTGTGGCAGATGTAAGATGAAAATAAATAGCATGGAAAAATCATGTTGTCAGAATAACTTTGGTTGCTGAGGCTGTGTATCAATAATGAAATATTCACAACACCCATGATGGTTATGAATATGCTGGTATAGTTTTGGATCACAAAATGTAGCAAACTCTCCACATGGAAGGCAGAACCAAGGTCTTTATTCAGAAACCATAACACTGAGTCCCAAAACCAGAAGGACAAGTCCCCAAACCAGAAAGCCAAAGTCATTATAATGGTCACAAAGTTGATACACATAGTTA
>CM053594.1:117085741-117100109 GCA_028646575.1 Pseudocheirus occidentalis | reverse complement strand
ATGACGGAGAGAAGGGCAGGGTCTGGGGGAGGGATGCTGGATGCTCACACTTCAATAAAGGGACAGGGACAGGGTAGAGAACAGAACAAGGCAGGGAGGGATAGGAAGGAGGGACATATGATCACTGTCACAATATGTCCACTATGAAGATGTCCTGTATAATCACACATCCACAGCCTGTATTGAATTGATTGTCCTTCCAGTGGGGGTGGGTGACAAGGGAGAAACTGAAAGAATCTAGAATTTAAATCTCTGCAATACCTGCAACTAGGAGTTAAGATATACAGGGGCTGGGGTAGGGAGACCCTCACTGCCCTACCAGAAAGTTAGAGAGCAGACCAGGGAAGTGGCTCTACAGTGGGATTGCTGTTTTGGGGTAGGGGAAAGACGGGGAGAAAATCCATAATTCAAAAATCTCATGAAAATGAATGATGTAAACAAGAAACAAATAAAATTTATTACAAGAAAAAAGAACTTAAGTGGCTCACACTAAGTTACATACAAAACTTGTAAATAGCACACCTGGAATTTGAATCTAGGTCCAGGGCCTTCATCACTATACCATATCACCTTCCCTTTGTTACAAGAACCAGTCCTTCTTCAGCTCATTGATTAAAAAAAAAAATCTAACTACTGCCCTCATTTTCTGTTTATTAGAATGGCTTGTGACCTAAGCATGCTATAAATCTTGTAATTTATGACATTGAAAATACGTAATTTTTAAGACTAAAGAATTAAGCTCCTGTCATAACTAGCAGTTTCCTATCATATGCTTCTTATTCATACTCAGGGTCATTGGATCTATTGTCCATCCCCAATTCTCTACTTATTTCCTTAACTCCTAGTCAGGCTCATTCATCATTCAAACTTTATATAGCAGTTTCAGAATCAAAGAAAACCTAATGGTGCTGTATTTGATTGTCTGATGAGTTAGCAGTTTCTCTCCAGAGTACTTTGAACATGGTCAGTCCTTACTTATTCTGACACAGAGGGACAAATTTGACCTAATATCATTGAGTCCTGTGTAGGATGAGGGCTCTTACTGGAATTTGACTCTAGAAAGGCTAGACACTGAGGGGAACATCAAAGAGAAGTGTCTGCAAGGTCATTACAATAAAATTGAATTCATTTTAATTTTTTTAGTGAAGTTTTCTTAAATATTTCCTGCATGTAAAGCACTGTGTTTAGCCACCTAGGATAAAAAAAAAATGAGGAAACAAGAAGAGTTAGAAAGATTTAGTGTTTTGTTCATGGTCAGTATAGCTAATAAGAATTATAAGTATTTTACCAATAAGGACATTGAGACTTTAAAAAGTTAAATGACTTGTCTGTCTATATATATATATATATAAATTATATTATATATAACTATATAAATAGTTAGAATTTCATCATCCTGTATAACACCTTCATATCTTCTTTCAGTTATCATTTTTTCTGACTTTCCTGGCTAGAAAGTTGGTAGATTCAATTTTATAGATAAAAGGACTATACTGTTAAAATAAAACAGAAGTTTTTCTAAAGATGCAAGGAAAATGAACTTGGAACATTTTAAAAATTCCTATAAGCTTCAGAGAATTTGCAAAAATAAAAGGTGGTGATAGTAGTAGCATTCTTATCAAGTCATTTTATTATCTAATATTCCATAAATAATTAGAGAGGTGTTATGGCATGGTTGTTAGAGAGCTGGTCTTGTAGCCAGGATGCACTAGGTTCAAGTCCCACCTCTGACACATATTGACTTGAGACCTTGGGCAAATCCTTTAATCCCTTCATGCTCTAGTGGACCAATGGTGTCAAACTCAAATAAAAAGGGACCAGTAAATCATACATTAGGATTCCTACTGGCACATGTTTACTTAGTTTTAAAAGTAATATTATCTGAGTTTATTGTATTTTTATTTATCTTGTTAAATATTTTCCAGTTGCATTTTAATCTGATTTATTCTGCATTAAGGAATTTTGCAGGTGCTGTAGCAGTTGGTGAATTTGACACCTTAGGCCTAGAATACTGCAAGTTTATTTGACTTGCCCAGGGTTCCCAGTCTGGGTCAAAGTTAGGCCCTGAAGCCCATTTCTTTGAAGTTCTAAAACCACCTGTCATCCATTGTATCATGGCTATGTCTCAAAATAAATACAAAGTAGTTTTAGCAAATGACAGCTAGGTGGCACAGTGAATAGAGTACTGGGCGTAGAGTCAGGAAGACTCATCTTCTTGAGTTCAAATCTAGCCTTGGACACTTGCTAGCTCTGTGACTCTGGGCAAGTCATTTAACCCTATTTGCCTCAGTCTCCTCATCTGTAAAAGGAGCTGGAAAAGGAAATGACAAACCATTCTAATATCTTTGCCAAGAAAACCCCAATGGGGTCACAAAGAGTTGGACATGACTGAATAACAACAAAAGTTTCAGGAAGAGGCTCATATAGGATGTGAATAGGGACTTCAGATAGGAATTCACAAAGATACAATAATATAATCATATAGTTAAATCTTGACATTGTATGTATTATAGCTTTTCTTTAAGCAATGCAGTACAGTTTAGCAAGCACTTTCATATGTCTTAATCTCAGTTGATCCTTATAGCATAGCTAGACCATTCAGTGTTCTTTTACACCTCCCTAATAGGGTGTATAGATGTTCAAGTAATACTAGTATTTCCGGTGTAAGAGCTGCTTGAGTCCTTTATTCAGGGCTGATTTCCACCTTTGGTGTCTACCTGCCACCCAACTCTCACCTCTGCCTCCAAGAAGCTATATAGCATCTGTAGTAACCACATTCTGGGAAAACCATTTTGATAGACAGCTAAACTAGGTTGAAGGTAACCAAAGGACCTAAAACCTATCAGTGAGTTAGATGGGTGCCTACCTAAAGCATGTAAAGACTTGCCTTCAGAATAGGTAGATGTGAATCATTTATTCCACTGGGCTATGAAGGTAGCAGAAGCAGTCATTGTGGAATGCTTACAGCTAGTTAGATGCTGAAGATGCCAAGGTCATCCACTGCATCATCTTGACTTTTGTCTTGCCACTGGACTCTGATGACCCTGGAAGAGAGAGTAAGGCTGACAATTTTACACAACTCTACCTTTATTAAAGCCAATTTATACTCAAATCAAAAGACATCACCCATACTGTTTTACATTTTACTGTTTACTATTTCATTATTTAACTCCTTAATCAAAGTCCTGTGGTGATGGGCAAGTGATGAAGCAGCAGGTATTGATATACAACCTTGTATATAGTCAAGGGCATAGGATCATCTTCTCACTGGACTGAAGCAGCAGTGGGATTTTGCAGCCCAGTGAGTATCTGAGCCTCCTTTTTAAAAGATCACACTGCTCACCTCCTAGCATGAGGAAGGGGATAGAAAAGGTGCCCTAAAAATTGTCTGCTGCACCAAACCTAAAACTGGCCTGCTTATCACGGAAAGTGTGGAACCAGCCCCATGGTTAAAATACAAAAAAAATGTACAAAAACTTTTGCAAAGATGAGTCCAGTCACCATTGGTATATAGAAGTGCGCACACTTATGGACAACATGAAATCCAGTAGAGCTAAAAGATGAACAGCCTTTGTGAGAGGTCTCAGTTCATTCAAATAGCAGCCCTGAGTGAAACACAGCTAGCAACTAAAGACCAGTTTACTGAAGTCTGACCTGGATGTACATTTTTCTGGAGTGGTTGTCATGATGAGGAGTGCCATGAAGTTGACATAAGTTTCACAATTTATTTGATCTAGTCAACAAATTTGTATACCTCCCAAAAGATATAAACACATATTCATGACAGTGTGATTGCCACTTTCAGGAAAGTGCCAAGCCACCATCATCAGTGTGTATGCTCCCACCATGTTGAACCCTGGTGAGGTAAAAAGAAAAAGATTATGAAGACCTGGAGATTCTCATCATTGGTAATCAGAGTAGGCACAGACTATCAGACATGGCAGGGAGTCCTTGGGAGGAATGAAGTCAGAAAGAGTAACAGCAATGGTCACTTACTATTGAAGATGTGTGCATCTCATGACCTTATCACCAACACAATCTTCTGTTTACAAAATAAAACTTTGTGGCTGCATCCTCCCAGCAAACACCGACATTTTCAGGTAATGTGGGGTGCAGGATCAATCATAGATCGTGGACTTATTCTTTCCAAGCTAAACATTCAAATTCAAAAGCAGGTTCCCCAAGGCAAGATAACTACTGAAGATTTAATGTCAACAAAATAGAGTAAACAGTTTGTTGCTTACTCAGAAAACTGAGCCAATACACTGTTAGCAACAGTGGTGCAGAAAAGAAGTAGGCAGCTTTCAGAGATTTGGTGTAGAGTACTGCTTATTCACGACTAGAACACTGTAATGCCAATGCAGTTATTTAGAGTGCTGATAGTCACTATAAATATACCTGCATAGTGCTCAATCACAAAATATAACAGACTGTCCATATAGAAGACAGAAGCAAAACATTTATTCTGACACCAGAAAACCGAATCCCAAAACCAGTAGGCCAATTCCATCTTTGTAGCAAAGAAGTTAATACGCCATAACAGCACAGAGAGCCACAGCATCCTTTAACCTTCCCACAAACCAACACAAAGCCAATATTTACTCACAAGCTTAATTGTCTTCCTCCAATGCATCCTCTCCTCCCAACCTTGTCTAGCTGCTCTTACTCCCAGCTTGTGGTGGGCTCTACTCCACCCATCAGCAAACTCCTCCCAACACAGGCTCCATGTGATTACGTTCAGCCTATTAGGGAGCAGAGTATATCTTCAAAGCAGGGAAGGTCTTCAAATTCCCTTAGGCTTATTAAGGGGCAGGGAAGATCTTCAGATTACCATAACCATTATAGACACTCATAAGCATCAGTATTGGTCTGATGAAAATGATGGGGAAATTCAGAAGCTACTGAATGGAAAAATGAAAACTCCAGAGGGTTTCATAGCAATCTAGTTCATCTGTCTCTAAGGAGTCAGGGTTCAACTCCATCAAAAGTAAAGTACAAGCAAGGCTTACAGAGATGCTAAATTCTTGACTCAGGAAGAAGGCAGATAAAATTCAGTTTTATGCTCATAGTAACAACCCAAAATGCTTCTATAATTCCCTGAAAGCTATTTATGGGCCAAAGACCTATGGTACATCTCAACTATTCAGTGCTGATGGAGCCACATTGATTAGTAATAAGGACATGCTCCTAGAGAGATGGGCAGAACATTTTCATAGTGTTCTCAACAGACTCACTAATCAGTCCTGCACTGATCATATATCCCTGGTTGAAATCAGTCTCTAGCGGAACTTCCAGTTGAAGAAGAGGTTTTTAATGCCATTAGGTTCTTTTCATGTGGCAAAGTGCTCAGTACTAATTCCATTCCAGCTGAGATTTACAATAGAGGGGGTCCACTGCTCAGAAAAAGCTTACTGAAATTTTACAAGTTTTGTGGCAAGAAGTTATCCACTAGGAGTTTGAGGATGCCTCCATTATCCATTTAAAGATGGGAATAGGAAACAGATTATCCTATGATAATCACAGCAGGGGTGGGGGAGTGTTTCTCTCTTAGTCACTACTGGCAAGATTCTTGCCAGAGTTTTCCTTCATAGGCTGATCCTCAAGAGCCAGCATGGCTTCAGAAAGGGCCAAGATGATCAACATGATTTTTATTGCCTCACAACTCCAGGAAAAATACTAGGAGCAGAATATGTCTTCACATGATATTTGTCAGTCTGACGAAGGCCTTTGATGCTGTCAGTTGTGAGGGTTTGGGGAAGATCATGGAAAAATTTGGTTGCCTGGAAAAGTTCATCATCATACATCAGTTCCATGATGGTATGCTTACATGGGTTCTGGATAATGGACAATGCTCTTGTACTCTCCCAGTCACCAGTGGAGTAAAGCAGGGCTATATGCTTGCTCCTATGCTTTTTAGCATGTTTTCACTAATGTTGTTGACCCCTTCAGTGGAGATGAAAACAACATCAAGTTCAGCTCCTGTTCTGATGGCAAACTATTTAACTTTAAAAGGCTACAAGCCAAGACTAAAGTGGAGGGAGTGTTGGTGTGCAACTTTTTGTTTGGAGATGATTATGTATTCACTTCAGTCTCGGTGAGATTGAGATGCAACAAAGTATGGTTTGATTCTCTGCTGCTTGTGCTAATTTTGGCCTAACCATTAACACCAAGAAAACAAAGGTTCTCCACTAGCCAGAACTACATCATCCATACATGGAACCATTGGTTACAGCAAATAGAGCAGTTTTGAATTCTGTGAATAAGTTCACTTACCTTGGCAGTATACTTTCCAGAGATGTACACATAGATGATGAGGCTGATGCACGCGTTGCCAGAGCTAACTCACCATTTGGGAGTCTATGAAGGAAAGTGTGGAAAAGAAAAGATATTAGACTGCCTACCAAACTGTGGAGCTGTTGTCCTGACCTCATTGTTGTATGCCTGTGAAAATGGAATAGCATGCCCTTGCTATGCTAGGAAGCTGAATTCTTGCCATTTGAATTTTCTTAGGAAGATTCTGAAAATCACCTGGCAAGGTGAGGTACAAGACACTGAGATCTTTTCTCCGGCTGAATTCCCAAGCATTCAAACTCTACTGCAGAGAGTGCAGTTCTTATGAGCTGGCCACATTGTTCTAATACCAAATACGTTTGCCTCAAAAATTGTTTTACAGAGAATTCAGGCAAGTGCTTACACAGACATCAGAAGAAGTGCTACAAGGGCACTCCAAAGGTCTCTCTGAAGAAATTTAGAATCAGTTGTAAGACATGGGGCACTAGCACAGGACCTCCAGCATGACATGCCTGCATCAAAGGAACAAAGCAGAATTACAGTAGCTTAAGAGTCATTAGATGTGCAAATGTAGGGATTTCTCCATTGCAAATGTTTATGGCTACTTCTGCCCAACCTGTAGTAGAGCTTTCAAAGCTTTTATTGGTCTAATCAGCCACAGCTGGACACACTGTACATTGACCCCAACATGGTGAGGTCATTTTGGTCCTCTGAGTACAAAGTACAATCAACCAACACTTTCTAATTAGCTCACTATTCCACTCACTACAGCATCTCTT
The DNA here is from genome assembly GCA_028646575.1 of Pseudocheirus occidentalis. Lineage (NCBI taxonomy): Eukaryota > Metazoa > Chordata > Mammalia > Diprotodontia > Pseudocheiridae > Pseudocheirus > Pseudocheirus occidentalis. The sequence continues at coordinate 117,093,039 of CM053594.1, read as the reverse complement.
CCAAAATTTTTCATACCTTCTTTTTTTTTCTTTGCTTTATTTTTGGAGAGGGGAAGGCAGGGCAATTGGGGTTGACTTGCCCAAGGTCACACGGCTAGTAAATGTTACGTATCTGAGGCTGAATTTGAACTCAGGTCCTCCTGACTCCAGGGCCAGTTGCTGTATTCACTGCACCATTCACTGTGCCTTCATACTTTCTTAAAACACTCATGTCTGCACTTCACCCTAGATGAATACCTTGACTTATATTAAACTGAAAAAAAAGAGAGATTTGAGAGAGCCCCCTCTTCTCCCTTCCTCTTCATCTAGCATCGCCCTTCTGCCACCTTCTTTTCCTTCACTTCTGTCTCACATGACAAGGTAGTCCTTTTCCTCACCACAGCCAACCTCTCTATTCCATCCTGTCTTCTCTAGCAGATTGCTCCCTTCATCATGGCCACTCTATTGTTTGTCTTTAGTCTCTCCTTGTCTACTGGCTGATTCTATACTGCCTACAAACATGCCCGTGTTTCCCTCCCCCTCAAAAAACCCTCATTTAACCTGAGTAGGGTACACTTTCTGCACCCTCTGTGAAGACTTTTAAGAATGAGAAGGGAGAGAAACTATCTGGAAACCAGAGATGGACTTTTGTAAGACTGGACAGACCCGAGTCCTGGGTTTACACAACCTATGACCCTTCTCCCCCTTCCCTTGTTGTCATCAGCATTAGGCCCCTTTCAGGAGTTTTTTGACTTCTACCTGTTGTGCAGAGAATAAGAGCAAGCCTAGACCTGGGTTCAAGATAAATTTTGGTGTGGATTTATTGATCAAGCCCACGACTACCCAGAGGAAACCTCAAATTGGGTAGTAATCTTTTGGGGGTATGGACTTGATTATAAAGGCTAAAACCACAAAAATCAAAATCAGAGAGGGGAGCTAGCTGAAGCCATAACATACAGAAGCAAAGTACAGCCATTGGTTAGATCTATAGTTCAGAGCAGATTTGGGAATATGGCGCAAGGGTACAAGGGTGCAACCTTCCTGTGACATGGGGGTCCCTCCTAGAATAGGTTGGAGGGCACAGGGTGGAAGTTTGTAGTCAGCTCTTTCCAGAGCAGGGTGGAGGGTCATGGTAAAGGGAACTGGAATTCCCCAGAATAGGCTAGGGTCATGTTCTGGGCGAAGAGGGTGGGTGCCCTGCTTGGTCAGCAGGACAGGACAGGATGGTCCCTAGATAAGATCCTTGCACCATAATGAACCTTATATGCTATAATAATTCAAGGAGAATATATAAAATGCTTATTAGGGAAAGAGGGGTCAGGGAACTATGCCTTGAGCAATGCCCAGACATGCCTTAAGCAGTTTTCAAGTTATGACAAAATGTAGGAGGGGCTTGTTGGTGAGCCACTAATCAGGTGGTGTGTGAGTGGCCTGGGATTTGGGTTTGGGTACGGGTACAACACACCCTTGTTTGTGACCTTTTTCCCTCCCTTGCTTTGGCCTTTACCAAATAAAGCCATGGATGATACCTTGGCTTCCTGTCCCATCTCTCTGCCAATAGGAAATAGTGGCAGGCTTCTTTATTATCCAACATTGAGTTAGATTTCGCCCAAGACTGAGAGCCCACCTCCTAGTCAATGGGAGAAGGGACAACCAGGGGGAGGGGGCTTGACTGCCTTAAGGTATAAAATCTTGTTCTATCTCCTTGATCCCTGCCAGGGAGAGGACTGCCTGCCCTCTTCCTGCAGGGGAAGAGAATAAAACTTCTTGTTCCTTCTTCAAGATGCCTCTAACTTTTGATTTTTCTTGGGTAGGGGATTTTTGGGGTCCCCATATCCCACACAATCTCTACTAACTTTCATACCATATCTTTTCTCCCCTTTGTGGCTAAATTGCTTAAGAAGACCACCTATAATCAATGTATTTCCTTTCTATTCACTCTCTTTTTTAACTCTCTGTAAAGACCTCACCCAACTAGGAGATGATTACTTCTTTATAAGACAGTTTGAGATCTGGTATGTCTAAGCTACCTTCTTTCACTTTTTTTTTTCATCATTTCCCATGATGTTCTTGATCTTTTGTTCTTTCAGATGAATTTTATTTTTTCTGACTCTATAAAATATATTTTTGGTTGTTTGACTGGTATGACATTGAATATAATAAATTAACTAATTTAGGTAGTATTGTCATTTTTATTATATTGGCTTGGCCTGCCCATGAGAAATTGATATTTCTAATGTTATTTAGATCTGTCTTTATTTGTGTGAAGAGTGTTTTATAATTGTGTTTATGTAGTTCCTGGGTTTGTCTTGGCAGGTAGATTCCCATGTATTTTATATTGTCTACAGTTATTTTAAATGGAGTTTCTTCCCATCTCTTTCTGGTAGGCTTTGTTGATAATACATAGAAATGCTGTTACAGATTTATGTGGGTTCAGTTTATATCTTGCAACTTTGCTAAAGCTGTTAATTCTTTCATCTATTTTTTTAGTTGAATCTTTAGGATTCTCTAAATATACTAATCATATCATCTGCAAAAGTGATAATTTTATTTCCTTATTGCCTATTCTAATTCCCTCAATTTCTTTTTCTTCTCTTTTTGCTATAGCTAACATTTCTCATATAATATTGAATAATAATGGTAATAATGGGTGTCCTTGTTTCACCCCTGATCTTATCAGGAAGGCTTCTAGTTTGTCCCCATTACAGGTAATGCTTACTGATAGTTTTAGGACAATAGTACTTATCATTTTAAGGAAAGCTCCATTTATTCCTATGCTCTCTAGTGTTTTTAATAGGAATGGGTGTTTTCTGTTATTTGTCAAAAGCTTTTTCTGCATTTATTAATATAATCATATAATTTCTATTGGTTTTGTTATTGATATCGACTGTGCCTTTCTTAAGAACAGGGACTCTCTTTTGTCTTTTTTTCAGATGCTTAGTACAAAGCCTGGCACATGGTGGACTCTTAATAAATGTTTGATTGACTGTCCAGATGGATAAACAGACCCAGAGGTTAAATCCAAGAATGAAGTTAGGGTGTAAATCCATATCTCTAGTACTCTCAACTATATTTCATGTTTGCTTTTCAGGCCAGATGTTGGAAAAAATTATTAGATATTGCCAGGATTATAAGATTATATCTAGTTTAATTTTTTTTAAACCTAGTTTCCTTATTGTTGCCTCTAGTTTTCTAACCCAGTTTATCTTGTACCCATTTCCTTATTAGTTTTAGTCTTTTTTGCCTCCTGGTATTTAGAATGGAAGACACTTCCACCCTTTTTTTCCTCAATGAATTCAGTGCCTGGCCCACAATGCTTCATTCTCTGATAAGCACTACGGATGCAAAAGTTGGGACATTTGGCACAGAATACAGCATATAATTTAGGTAAATGAAAAATAAATATTAGCCCTGAACAACAGAAGGGAATTATTCTTAATCATCATAATAGCTTACATACTTGTATAATCAAATCATTTGAAGAACTTTGGATTTAGAGCCAGATGCCCTGGGTTCAAATCCCACCTGGATTCAATCCCTAGCAACAAGATCTTTGTGATTTAATTTGTCCATATGTAATTTACCTAATTTGTAAAATAAGATCAAGATTAGGTGACCCTAAATAAAAATCTCTTCTGCTTCTAAATCTATAATAATTTGATCCTTCTGACAACCTTATTATCAATATTTTACAGTTGAAGAAACAGGCATAGAAAGCAGGTGGTAGTGATGGGATCAGAGTCAAGGTGACTCTAACTCCAATGTAATGGCATATTACTGCACTGTAAAAAAAACAGCAGGATGAACAGCAAGAAGCATAGAAATAAAAACTGATGCAAAGTGAAGTAAGCAGAAGCAGGAAAATAATATACAAAGTGACTATCGATGTAAATGAAAAGAACAACGCCTTTGAAACCAAAGTCTGTGAAATTGTGGCCAAGCTTAGTGTTAAAGAGATAGGTGAAGGTTCCTGCCTCTTCTTCTTTGGCAAAAGTTGCAATAAAACTATGAGTGTGAAGCACTTCATGTACAATTGGACTTTTTTGATGTGTTTGTTGGTTTTGGTGAACTTTTTTCTTGTTTCTATTCCTTGTTATAAGCATGGTTCTCTGAGGCAGGGAGAATGAAGGGGAAGACTTTGGAAGATGTCAATGACATAAATTCAAAATATATTAATAGCAATTTTTAAAAGAGGATTTAGTTTCAGTTCTGTCCCTACTATTTACTATTTTGTGATCTTGGGCAAATCACTTAACATTCTGAATCCCAGTTTTCTCAAAACATGAAATCCTGACCCTCTCTTTTTTAAATACTAATACCTTCAAGTGTATAGCATTGGTTGTTGTAACTTTGTTCTTGAAGAGGAACAAAATAACATCACCAAGTTAAAATCAAGTTATGGTGTGTCTGACTGTGATCAGACCAGTACCAACTCGGAATGTCCTACCACAGGTCAGACTATACAGAGAGTCCATGTCAATATTTGGGATGCATTCTCTAAATTTGTGCATCTCACGTTTCTTTTGAGCTACTTCAGTTCTACTTTGCTTATAGAGCATCACATCTTCTCTGATTAGGCGCATACCATGCTGGGCAGTCTTATGCCAATCAATTCCAAAGTTCTTAAGACAGACTTTAAGAATGTCCTTGTATTGCTTTTTCCAACCGCCATGTGAGTATTTGCCCTCCATAAAATAATCTTTTTGGCAAACATATGTTTGGCATTAAAACAACATGGCCAGCTCATCATAGTTATGCTCTCTGCAATAGAGTCTGAATATTTGGCAGTTTAATTTGAGAAAGGACCTCAGTATCTGATATCTTATCCTGCAGGGAATCTTCAGAATCTTCCTAAGACAATTCAAATGGAAGCCATTCAGTTTCCTGGCACAGCACTGGTAGACTGTCAGGTTTCAGAGGCATACAACAATGAGGTCAGCACAATGACTCTGTAGACCTTCAGTTTGATAGTCAGTCTAATACCTCCTCTCCCACACTTTCCTTTGGAACCTCCCAAACACTGAGCTAGTTATGGCAATGCATGTGTCAACCTCATTATCAATGTATACATCCCTGGAAAGTTTAATGCCAAGGGAAGTGAACTTATCCACAGTATTCAAAGCTAGCTGTTCATCTTTCAGGTCTACTGGATTTTGTGTTGCCTATAAGTGTACATGCGTTCTATGTACTGTTGGTGAGTGGAATTATCTTCGCAGAAGTTTTTGTAATTCTCTAAATCATTATTGATTAGAGAAATGCACATTAAAACAACTCTGAGATAGAATATCACACCTATCAGATTGGCTAATATGACAGAAAAAGAAAATGATAAGTGTTGGAGAAGATGTAGTAAAATTGGAACACTAATGCATTGTTGGTGGAGTTGTGAATTGATTCAACCATTCTGGAGAGCAATTGGAAACTATGCCCAAAGGGCTATAAACTGTTCATTCCCTTTGAGCCAACAATACCACTTCTATGTCTATATCTCAAAGAGATCATAAAAATGAAAACAGACCTATTTGTTCAAAAATATTTATAGCAGGGGCAGCTAGGTGACACAGTGAGTAGAGCACCAGCCCTGGAGTCAGGAGGACCTGAGTTCAAATCCGGCCTCAGACACTTAACACTTACTAGCTGTGTGACCTTGGGCAAATCACTTAACCCCAATTGCCTTGCCTTTCCCCCTCAAAAAATATTTATAGCAGCCCTTTTTTGTGGTAGAAAGAGCTGGAAATTGAGGGGATGCCCATCAATTGGGGAATGACTAAACAAGTTGTAGTACCTGAATACAATGGAATACTATTGTTCCATAATAAATGATGAGCAGGTAGACTTCAGAAAAACCTGGAAAGACCTACATGAACTGATGCAGAGGGGAGTGAGCAGAGCCAGCGAGAACATTGTACACAGTAACAGCAACGTTGTTTGATGACTAGCTTTGATCGACGTGTAATGGTAATGGAATTTAAAGATCCCCCTGTGTTGGCTTGATTTTCTGGCTGAGTGTTGAAACCCAGAGCTTGTGAATCCCACTTGTGGGATGGACTTGTTGATGTGAAGAAAGAGGGCTGAATTGGGTGGAGCTGGTGCTGTGTATTTAGAGACAGGCCCAAGCAGAGGAGGCCAGAAGAACTTTTGGGGAGCAGAATCGTGGAGGCAGAGAGAGAGAATTGCCAGGGACTAGAGCTGCTGAGAGAGAGACTGCTGAGGGCCAGTTGGAGCTGCCCAGGACTTTTGAGAACTGCCACCTGGAGCTGCTGAAGACTGAGGAGGAGGCATGGCTGTGATGCCGGTATTTTGTCTGTCTGTTTTGATGTTGTTTTACCTGATTTGTCTGCTGGTGAAGGATAGTGCTGTTGTTGCAGAGGTCCTGGAACCTTGCTGTTGGTTCAGAAGCCCTGAAGGATTTTCTTGTTGTATGTGTACAGAAATCCTGAAAGAGCATCTTGCTGATGTTTTCAGGGGTTCTGGGACTGTTCTGCAGGCAGAGAGTGAACTGATGAGCACACTGGCAATGTATATTGTGTCTTTGTTAAGCATTTTCTCCCCAGAAACAGAAATTGCTGAGAACTTGCCTCAAGTCAAGATGAAGAAAAGACCTTTCCTTGGATATTTAATGCTGTGATGATAACCTTGTTTCTGCTTGGGGGTAGATGGTCTTTGTGCTCTGCACTGCCCCTTTGAGAAGGTACTTGGTGGTAATGGATGGTATTGTAATTCAGTTGTGATCCAGGGATTGGAAACTTTTGACTTTTTGTGCTCTGTGACTGACCAAATGGATGTATTTTGTTTATGATTGGAAACTAATCTCTATTTGAGAAGAGACTTTGTGACTGACTAAATGAATGTACTGCCCTGGGTGGGCTACTTTGACTCTGTACTTTGTGATTGAATTGAGAACTTGCTAAATGACTGAGTTACACTGTATTTTTATTTTCTCTGTTGCGTGAATATTTTGCTTTAATTTGTCACTGAATAAAACAGAGAATTAGTATGCTGGTATTTTGAACCTTGGAAGTTGCCTTTGCTAGGCATTACAAGACTTAACACTTCTCAGCAATGCAATGATCTAAGACAATTCTAAGACTAAAGATAGACAATGCAGTCCACATCCAGAGAAAGTATTGTAAGAGTCTGAATGCAAATTGAAGCATACTATTTTCTCTCTTTTTTTGTTTTTTCTTTCTTGTGGCTTTTTTCCTTTGATTCTGATTCTTTTTTACAACATGACTGATCAGCCACAGTCGGACACATTGAAACTTTACTCTAGCTTAGTGATGTCATTTTGGTCCTTTTTGAAAACAAAGGACAACCAA
>CM053594.1:117024935-117085641 GCA_028646575.1 Pseudocheirus occidentalis | reverse complement strand
CGCAATCAGGCCAGCTCAGGCAATTTTTAGGGCACCTTTTCTAGCCCCTTCCTAACACTAGGAGGTGAGCAGTGCAGTCCTTAAAAGGTTGCTCAGACACTCAGGGGGCTGTGAAATCCCACTGCTGCTTCCAGTGAGAAGATGACCTTATGGCCTGGGCTGCCTGTGTGCAGGGTTGTGACTACAGCTCCCAGTGTATTTGCCCCTGCTGCTTCATCACTTGCCTGTTGCCACAGAACTTTGGGATAGGTAAACATGGTAACATGGTATAGGAGCATTTGATTCATGTGTAAATTGGATTTAAGTGAGGCAGAATTGCACAAAGTAGTCACCCTCACTCTTCTCCATAATCATTGCATTATGACTCTGGCAGGACATAGTCAAGACTACTGGGGATGACTCAGGATGCAGTGGATGACCTTGGCATCTTTGATGTCTAATTAAACTCTTAAGTGCTCCACAGCGCCTGCTTCAGCTGCCTTTATGGCCATTGGAAGAAATTGTTCTTATCTGCCCATTATACCAGGGAAAGTCTTCACATGCTTAGGGTGGACACCCCCTGAAATCACCAATGGTTTTGAGTATAGTGTACATCAGGGGTATACTGTTGTGCCGAAAGAAGCGATTGAGACCTCAAGTACATATTTTGGAAGTGGATTTCGGGGCTACATCTTACCTTGCCCAAATCAAACAGGCCTGACCAAGGGAAGATCACTGATATATATAGGGTCCCCCCAACTCTCAATGGTCAGGGATTGCGTAATAAGAGGTTTACAGCAGGGACTGGCTAGTACACATTTTAAGTCTTGTGCACAGGGAAACCTTGGGGGGGGGCCCTGCAGCCAACTTCCTTGATGAAACAGGAAGAAAATAACTGGCTAGGGCAGAATGGGGGGAGGGGAAAGGATCAAGGGAGCCAGGTGAGGCCAAGTACAACAATACTAACAGAGAAAAATGATTGAAACTTCCTCTCTGGCTCTCTATGAACTTTAGTAATAGTAATAACCAACACTAATATAACACTAAACATTATCTCCTGTGTACAGCAACTCTTAGGTGAGTATTGTAGTTTTAGTTCCATTTAACAGATTAGTGAATAAACATTAAGTACCTATGATGAGCTAAGTGCTGTGCTAGGTGTTGGATGAGGAAACTGAGACTCAGAGAGGTTCAGTGATTTATTTGCCTGTGGTCAAAGCATCAGTCACAGGCAGGTTTGAACCCTGGTTTTGTCAACTATGAGTCTCTATCCACCAAACCAAGCTAAGGATAGTTTGTTTAGAAACACAAATTTGTTCCAGCTCCACCATTTGCATTTGTTTATGCAAACTACCACAAGTGGCAGGATGATGCTGGAGGAGATATCTAGCTCCACCTGGGGGAAAGGGCTTTTTCAGTCATCTTCCTTGACCTAGGATGTGGTGAGAATTACTGGTGTGTTAGTGGTTTTTTATTCAGGTGAGGGTATCTTTTTGGGTCAGGATGTATAGGGCTTACCTATACCCACCTCAACAGGCCTCGGGCGTCCCCGGCTCCCGGTCCACTCCGGGAGAGACAGCTGCACAGAGAAACTCAGGACACAGGACTTGCTTCTAGCTTTTATTGAGAGTTCATTCTCTATCTTAGTGTGGCTGGACTGGACTGGCCTGGCTCCACTGCACTGGCTGGACTGCCCCTGCCTCGGAGTAACTTGTATTTAAGTCTTTTCTCCAGGGCCCCTTAGGGCCCTCCCCTGGCCATGTCCTCGCCACAGCGAGCCAATGTGTCTCACCCCGAAGGCGGAGAGATTATCCTGCTTATTGTAAGCAGGTGCAGCTGTGCACTCCTGTTAGCTGAGGACCAGTTCAACCTGTCCATCTCACATGGAGTATCAACGACCCTCTTTAGGAGTCTCCTCTCCACTGAGGTATCAGAGACCTAACACTGGTGGGAAGGGAAATGAGAGGTGAGGGCCTAGAGAGACCTGTCACATACCCCAGAACGGACATGACCAGCCCCTGCAGAAGACCCAGCCAGGGATGGTGATCTATATCCCACTCATGTCAAAGTTACAGTAACTTCCTCTGGGATTGAGTTTGGACCAAAATTTGAACGTTAGATCTTTGTCAAGGTAAAATGCCATATTAACTGTATGTCTTCTGGGCCAGAAGGAGCTATGGGTGAAGGAGGGCTAGTTCACACTGAGCTGGTTACACTCTCTGCACCCTCTGTGAAGACTCCTCAGAATGAGAAGGGAGAAAAACTATCTGGAAACCAGAGATAGACTTTTGTAAGACTGGACAGACCCGAGTCCTGGGTTTACACAACCTAGGACCCTTCCCCTCTTCCCTTGTTGTCATCAGCATAAGGCCCTTTTCAGAAGTTTTAGACTTCCACCCTTGTATACCACACCTTTAAAAGCATTAGACCCCTTTTCAGTTTTTGACCTCCACCCTTACTTGTGACCTTTTCCCCTTCCTTGCTTTGGTGTTTACCAAATAAGGCCATGGATGATACCTTGGCTTCCTGTCCCACCTCCCTGCCAATACGAGATAGTGGTGGGCTTTTTCGTTACCCGCCATTGGGTTAGATTTCACACCAAGACTTGAGAGTCTGCCTCCTAGCCAATGGGAGAAGGGACAGCCAGGGGGAGGAGGCTTGACTGCCTTAGGCTATAAATTCTTGTTCTATCTTTTCTAACATGCCTCCTCTCTTGATCCCAGCTATGGAGAGGCCACCCTCTTCCTGGGGGAGGAGGGAACTTCCTGTTCCTTCCTCAAGATGCCTCTGACTTTTGATTTTTCTTGGATAGGGGATTTTTGGGGTCCTGTACCCCACACAACAAACACACTCCATTCCAACACCACCCCTACCCCACCACCACCTTTTGTTGTGGGAACCAGGGTGTAAAGCAGGCAGCAGCCAGAGGCTGAGGACACCACCACTATTGATTGTGATATTTATGTATTTCTTAACAATATAACATGTGAAACTGTGCTACTGTTTTTATTAGGTTCCTTTCTTTTTTATATTTTGTTACTGGCAAAGTTTTCTAGTTTTCCCATAAGCCCTATGGTTTTATTGAGCAAAATTTTGTATAGCAAGGTGAACTGCCTGTACTTAGGTGTGAAGAAATCCCCAATCAGTTTTAAAAGACCATAAGGGCTTTGGGTCAGGTGATGAAAAGAAGATACAAGTACAGCAGCTTTTTTAATGTCAAATATGTCATCATCTCACTAACATAATATTAATAATAAAAAAGTTAATTAAACAAGCATGTTCCTAAGCTTGGTCCCAAAGAAGAAATATGAGAAGATAGCTCTTCCCACTATAGAGGTAAGAGATATAAGGGATGGCTATGTGGGAGAGGGAGGAGGACAAACAATGGAGGAAATTTAGGTAATACAAAAACAAGATAGTAATAAAAATGTATTTTTTAAAAACTTAAAGGTCCAAATAAAATTCCAAAAAAAAAAAATCATGTTCCTCATAGAAACTGAGATGGAACATGGAATATTACAGTTATAAAATTTTTCCTTCTACTGAGCTAAAATCTCTGTCCTTATAATTATTTGCCCTACTTCTGTGAGCTGAAGCCAAACAGAAGAAGCTTAATTAATCTTCCACATTGCAAACCTACAGATATCTGCAGACTACTATCATGTTCTTTGTTGGTAATGAAAAGATCAAGAGTTAATACCATCTCTGCATAGCTTGACTCTTGTATAACTTCCACCATGCACTCCTTCACTTCTATGCATGTGCTGTTGAACAAAGCTGGAGCAAATCTTGAAACTAAGATGACTAGACCTACTACAAATTTAATTTTAACTGGGCCCTCACTGCTGCAGGGCAATCTTTTTATACCTCCCTAATTGATTCACTATTCCACTTACCAGAGTGGCTTTTCCATACATTTGCTTTTTGGGTTTTTTTTTTTTTTTGGCTTTTATGTAACTTAAGTAACTTGCCTAAGGTCACACAGCTAATAAGTGTTAAGTATCTGAGGTCAGATTTGAACTTAGATCCTCCAGACTCTGGGGCTGGTGTTCTATTCACTGTGCCACCTAACTACCTATTCTATACATTTTCATCTCCCCTCAAAGTCTTCCCACCTTCTCAGCTGAGAAACTTTTATATTTCACTGAAAAAAAAATTGTGATCCTGTCTTCCTCCCGAAGATTACTCCTCTATCATCCTCATTCTCTCCTTATTTCCTGTCTCCTCTACTGCCTACAAATATGCCTATGTCTTCCCCATCTCAAAAAAAATCACTTGATCCATCTATCCCTGCTAAATATCCTCTCATATTTCTCCTGCCTTTTTTGGGTTAAACTCCTTCAGAAAAGGCCATCAACAATGTGCCTCTTTTTTATTTTCTCACTTTCTGTTTAAATCTTTACACTCTAGCTTCTGACTTCATCATTCAGCCAGAACTGTTGTTCTCTCTAATTGCCCAATCTAATGGCTTTTTTCTCATTCCTTATCTGTTTTTCTTTACCTCTGCAACTTTTGACAGTTATCCTTATTTTTTTTTGTAATTTCTAAATTTTCCCAATTCCATGTAAAAATAATTTTAACATTCTTTTTTCAAATTCTGAGTTCCAAATTCTCTCCTTCCCTCCCCTTCTCCACCCATTGAGAATGCAAGTGATTTGACAGGTTATAAATAGATAATCTTTTTCTTGATAATCTCTTCTCTCTGGGTTTTGGGGACACTACTGTCTCCTGGTTTTCCTACCTATTATGACTGCTCTTTCTCAATTTCCTTTACTGGGTCCTTGGCCCTCATTTCTTCTCCTGCTATACTTTTTTACTCAGTAATCTCATAGACTCCCATAGATTCCAAATATCATCTCCATGCACATCGTCCTCAGATTTGCTTATCCAGCAGTTACCTTTCTGCTAACCTTCTGGTTAGGTGTTGCCTTTGTAGGAGACTTAGCAGCAGATGCAGCTGTCTTCTTAGTTGCTTGTTTAGCCTTTTTTGCTTCATTGGCAGCCCTGATGGCTTGTTCTCGTTGGGCCTTTCGAACTTCAAGTTTCTGGTTCCTCTTGGCCATTATATCAGCAAGAGAAGCCCCAGCGATGGCCCTTTGGAATTTAACAGCCCGGCAAGTCCTTTTCTTTGGAATCTCTTCCTACTGGCCCTTCTTGTGCTTTCTTTTATACAGGACAGTCCAATTAATCTGCAGGGGGGGCTTCTTCTTTGAAAAGAATGCAGACTCACATTTTGCATTCAAAAACTGAAAAACCTTCCCATCGGTGCAGACGTAGTGCCTCCCATGACCCAGGTAGATCTTGTACCCACTTAAGCTGCATAGCTCCACCTTCATGACTGCTAGCGGGAGGAAGATGGCCAAGAGCAAGAATGGTTAAAGACAGGAGAAGCAGACAAATATGATGTTTCTGCAACCATAGGACATCATGACCATAGGCAGGTCACTTAACCTGCTTCACACTAAGTTTCCTCAGTTGCAAAGTGGAGATTATACACTACCTCATGAGGTTGTTGTAATGAAAATGCTTTTTAAAACTTGAAAATGCTATATAAATTAGTATTACGATTATTAAGGAATGGTAAAAAGTATGAAAATGTCCAGAGATCAAAGAAGAGAACTGAAAAGAGACCAATCATGACAATAACAATCATGAGTACATTGGTGATACTTAGAGCAGGGGGAGATTTCTGAATGGAGAAAAGCCCAATTGCAAGGGTGGGTGGCTAAGAGTGGAAGGAGAGAGACCATGGGCATAGACAAATTTTTCAAGAACTTTAGTGATAAATGGGAGGGGAAAAGTAGGACCAAAGTAAATTTTTCTCATCATTATTATGTTAGGATTGGGATCCCTGAGCATGTTTGAAGGTAGACAAGAGCTCATCTGTGGAAACAGATTTAATAGGCATGACAGAGGAGGTCTAAAGCAAGGTCACTGAGGCTAGAGGGAATGGCAGGGAGAAAAGGGATATCTCTGTGACCAGAGAGAAGGAAGAGCAAGTGAGTGATAAAGACTAGGCTAAGGACTTGAGTTTGGGAGAGGAGAAAGGAGTTCAAATTGGATGTCTTCTCTGTGAAGTTTAGGTCATCTATTCTAAACTTTGGAGTAGGAATTGTTGGGGTGAGAAGTTGGTTTGGATTGAGTATGAATTGTGAGTACTGACTTCTGCTGATTGACAAAAAAATTACCAATTTTAAGAATGTTTTTGAAATTGTACACTAGATTTTACTCAAACATTTTATATGGAGTCTTCCTTGCCCCTGACTCATCCCAACCCCTCCCTTAGTTAGCCCAGAGCCCCACTTCACTACTGTTCTCCCTCCCCCTGTGCCTTTTCGTTTGCCCTGAAGCTAAACCTTCCAATATATTTTGACTCTTAATTAGAATGTCCGTTCCTTGAGTTATTATTCTGATTTTCTATTAGTATTCTTAGTGCTTAGAAATGCTTGTAATAAATGATTTTCCATTCCATTCCATTTGTGTAGAAACATTAGCATCAGAAACTTGATGACATCACTCAAAATAGAAATGATCCCTGTGGGTTGCATATTGACTTAGAAAACCACCAGTTAGCATTTTATATTGCGCTTTCATTTTTGTTAAGAAACACATTTCCCAATTACATGTTAATCTGGTTCAGTTTTGACATCTGTGGTATCAATTCCTTCCACAGCCTGCCTTCTCTGCTGTCCAAGCCTTATTTCGTGCTACTTCATATATTCTCTATACTAGCTAAACTGTCCCATTGTACATTTTCCATATAGCTGTGCACACCATTCCCTTTACCTGGAACTGCATTACCCCTTCTTCAAGAAACTTCAAGCGTTGCCTTGTCCTCAGAACTTTCCCTGGTTCCTCATGTAGAAATTATTATACACCTATGAACAACTCCTGTCCAATCTCTACCCACCTCCTTTTCAAGCAAGAATGTTTCTAAACCATCCTGATCAGAAGTACCCTTTTAGCTATTAAAAAGTACCTTGGCCTTGGAATCAGAAGACTCATCTTCATGAATTCAAATCTGGCCTCAGACCCTGGGCAAGTCATTAAACCCTGTTTGCCTGGATTCTTCCTCTGTAAAAATGAACCAGAGAAGGAAATGGCAAACCATTTGGCCAATATAACCACTCTAGTATCTTTGTGACCCCATTTGGGGTTTTCTTAGCAACTGAAATATGAAATTGTAATGACTAGGTTTGGTCTCAAAGAAAAATGACTTCACATGCTTCCTTTCTTTGAAGAGGTAGGGAATTATGGGTCTAAAACATTACAAATAACGTGGGACTTCTTGGTTAGAGGTCCATTGGAAAGTAATGCGATGTGAAAATAAAAGTTATCAGAGAATCATGTGGTCAGGTTTTGGGGAAGTCCTCAGTATGAATTTTGAAGTCTTTGGTTACCTAATGTTATAGTTGGGAAGGCTGGAACTGGGGAGGGATCAGGAAAACATTTTATTCTAGAGTAGAATACATAGGTGAAATGCCTAAACCACTAGAAAAAACTAGTGAGTCCTGAACAAAGCTAAAGAATTGTGGGGGTATGTAGTACTCTGCAAAATGAAGTGATGTATAAATGGAAGCTATCATTGAAATTAATAAGAATTAAAAGCTGAGGCACTGTAATACAGTAAAAGCTTGCCTTTTTTACATTTACTATACTAATCAATAATTCCCATAGTCTTTTCTCCCATGTGACAGACCATAATACTTCCCTCCAGAATACCAAAGTTCATGTTGGATCAGGTTAGTAGTTACCAAAGAACACCCAGGGGACTCTCACCTGGCAAAGATCTCAAAGATGCTCAAGAAAATGTCTTATAACCCAGTGAAGTAGTATCCTTAGGACCTCTGGGTACTGGGTTTGAAAAATCTAGCAGCTATGTCAGGTTTCCTCATCCCTTTTATAATATATCATCTCTTCTGGGATTCACAATATTTTCATGTAAACTGGTGCAAACTGGTTACCCCATTCTGAATCTGAGATTTATTTGATATTCATGTTCCATGAAAGGCTGTGTATTTTTTTTATTGCTATGCAAAAAGATTTTAAAATCAAAAAAGGAAAAGTGGATAAATAATTTTGAAGCAAAAGACATTTTATTTGCTGACAGGTAAAGACCATACACTTTCAAGAAGTGCAAAATGGACCAAAGACCCATCCCCCCAATACAAAAACTGGTGTTAGTACACTTTTAAGCAATGCTACACTTGTTTGTTTGTTTTGTTTTGTTTTTGGCAAAGTGCTGTATTGTATTATTCAGTCTATTTTGTAAAACCAGTCATTCCTCTGTGAACCAATCAACATCAAATTTTCTACAAAAAAACAAACTAGACAGTGAGTGGCTCAAGAAATAAGCTGCCATTTATGCATAGATTGATGTACAGTATTTCTCCTAAATGAATGTCCTTGAGTCTTTCAAGTTGTTCAAATTTTCTGTGTATAGAAACACATTTACAAGGCACATAGTCCAACTGACAATACTATTTACTCTAGTTATAAAATGTATTGTCTTGGGGGAAAAAAACAATGTGTTCACAACATTTTTAAAACAAAACCAAAGCCACTTCTTTTACTTTAAATAAAACACATAAAGATAGCAAGTCCAGAACCGCTGGGGAAAACAAACCAAAGGTGATAGCAGAAACCCTTCGCACACACCAGACCTGAAAGCCCAACCTCCCCTCTAGTGGCTTGGTTTGTAAACAGCCATCCAGTTAGAAAATAAAAATCCCTTAAAATTCCAGACAAAAATACAGAACATTGTTATATGGAGCGTAACATTTAGATTTAAATCCAAAACAAAAAAAACACAACATATACATTAAAAGAATACCCAATGATATGCAACCATATATATCATCTCAAACGGAAGCTGCCTTTTCTGAAAGTAACTTCTCCTCCCAAAATAAAGACATTAAAACAGAGATGTCCTTCTAGCTGCGTAAATTTTCCTAGTTTTCAAACTGCTTAAACTTGGACAGTTTTAAGAAAATTGTGGTATATGACAAGGCTCACCACCAAAAAAATGTGAACATTTTTCTAAATATAAAAATTTAAATAACATTTTAAACACATATATGGAAAGGGATGAAATCACCTTACCCAACTTGACTGCTAACAAAAGACCTTCAATTCTGATGACCCATTCTGCAAGAATTAGTAAGAATAGGTCTTAAAAAAACTGCAATAACATTACCAAAACAAACAAAAAAACATCCAACAGATTAGTAGTATCTCCCTGTGCAAGGAGCAGTCTGTCTTGATAGCAAAAATTAAAGCCCTAAGACCTGGAAGTTCTTTTCACTTCAGTATTCAATCTCATTATTTAAAATGATGATTTATGTGGTGTAATTTGAGGTGAACAGATTTAATCTTCCTTCATTTTTGTCTTTTCCAACAAAGAAAATCAGAGTTTAGGCTATACTCTTCCTTACTCTTTTTCCTTTTAAGAAAATAAAAAGGACTTTTAGAAAGTATAAAATAAGCAAATGATAAAAGGCTTTATCAGATGGCAAATTTACAGTTCTCCCAATAGAAGAGGTAGGGGTAGGACAGAATCATACCGATGACAGTATCAAAGCATGCAGCACAAATCAAATGAAGGACAGTAACAAAAATTTCCCACAGTAGGAAATTTTGTAATTATTTATCTGGAAGATAAATCATGGAAAGCTCATTTTCAATGTATATCGCAATAATAATGCCACATGAAGGACAGAATGTAATGTCTTTAACTAATGTCTTTAAACTAACTGTAGACAGTGAAAAAAATTAAACAAATTTTAACAGGGGCACATTTCTCATATGACTTCATAGAGAACAGGCTGAACAAGTGATTTCAGATCACTAGCATTTATCAACATTAAAAGCTAATCTCTTTGGCCTTATTTCAAAAAATACATCAAATTCACATTTCCAAGTAGGCTACTGGCCTTGCACCTTGAATAACAAAGAATTTCAACCCAGTTTTAGGTGGGAAATTTTGATGCCAACATACCATAGCATGCTTATAATACAGACTACATCCTACTAACTCTGCTCTATAAAATTCCAACAGTTTTTGAAAGAGAATTTTAAGCTTACAAAATGAAGCTGATAGGCAAAACAAAGGATCAGTAGCTAACAAAGGTGAATGAATCGAAAGCCCTCTAGAAAGGGGAGAAAATACAGTAATTTTATACACAAATCTGTTCATGTGGCCATAACAAATTTTCACAACTGAACATCAGATCTATAGCTCGAGGTACCAGCACTTCATGTAACCTATGTATAAGAATCTTCCTTCTCAATACTGAGAAGCTTTACAAGAAGCCATTTATTTTCAAGTTATCCAACTGTACTGCCTTATTAGCAAACAGTTTCTAAATCATTCTCCTCCCATGTAAACACAAGCAGTTTAACAAAATACTAGCCCAGTTTGACAGGGCTTTGAGGACTTGGCCCCTAATCAGGAAAAAATAAATAATGGGGAAAGCCATGAAAAGTAGACTTAAATCCCGTTTTGAAAAATGACACTGAGTGCTATTGGAAGAACAAACTATTTTAAGCATATAAACATACTAACCATTTGACCTACTGAATTACAATTACCCCATGCTATTAGACACTGCTTTACACACTTTGGCTGGGGGGGTGGGGTGAAGGGGAAGGTGGGAGAAAAGGCTCCCATACTTCCTGGCTTCAGAAGTCCACACAGAGTGATTTAAAATAATACTCTGCATAATTATGCTTATCCTTTCGAAAGTATTTCAACCTGTATTTATTATTTAGTCAGGGCTGTACAGCTGGGAAAAGGACTGACAAATTATTAGCATGATGATACTCTTCTTTTGCTAGTAGAAATGAACTTTGAGTTCTAATTTATGTGTCCCTAGTTATATAAGTGACTGAGAATTTGTAGTGTGGATAGCTCAGTAAAAGCATCACTAAATACTAAAAAAGTAAAACTAGCTACAGATTAATGGTAGTCTGTCATGCGTTGGGGTTTTTTTCTTCCCTTTTGTGAAGCTAATTAATTATCCTGAAGAGAGATTAAACCCGAGCTTGGCTTCATTAGCACCATGCTCTCTTGAACTACCTACCCAGCCCTGGCAGAAATATAGCCAAATAACAATTGATTCAATAGAGAGAGTCCCTTGGAATTACATGGAAGGTCCAGTTCTAGAAATCTAACTCCACTTCAACCTTTTTTATAATCCTCACAACACCCCTGTGAGGTAGGTATTTTTATTCATCTATTCAATGAGAAAAACAGGATAGAGTAGTTCCAGATTTTGCTCGAAACAGAAAAATTAGCCCTTAGAACAAGAACAAAAAGTCAAGAAAACCCCAGCTACTAACTAATTTTCATTCAAGGCAATCTTCGTCAGGAAGCAGTGTTTGTCAGAGGTCAATCAATGCACACCACATATCAGCATAGTATCAATGATGGAAAAGCAGAATTAATTCTGTTCCTAGGCTGGAAATAAAGTCTTGCACTTCCCAATGTGTAAAGTGAAGAGGCTGTATTTTTTTCTACATATAATAACAATGGCTATTTTCTAATTCTGCAACTAACCAATAAGGAAAAAGACCTCTAAATAATCAAAGCACTGGGAACAAATGAGCATCTTTTCATAAATGAACACTTCTAAGTATAAACCACAGATCTGCTTTTAATTTTACTAAATATAACAGGTATTTCTGTCCCACAATAACCTGTAATATTTGTACCACATCATTGTAATAATCAGAAAGATAGCTAACTCCTATCTATGAACTAAATGTACCTGATATACCAAAATTAACTGTATGAATGATGAGGAAATAGTAAAATATCAAGTTCTCTTTCAATAGAAAGTTCAGCCATGATTCCATTATGTCCATGGCAACCACTGCCTTTTAATCCTTGTTAGTGTGTAAAAAAAAAATGTTTTCATTATATACAGAAAAGATTATCAAGTACTGGTCATTAAAGTGTATGGCTGACCCTGAGAAATTTTGTTTACTAAAACTTTTGATTAATACAAAAAAAAAAAAAATTCAGCTGAAACCTGACTATACTCAGTAAGAAATTTCTTTAAAATGCCAACTAACTCACATAACTTAGTTGAGTCAAAGACATTCCCAAAATACTAAACGCTGCAATCCTACTAATGTTTCTAAAACATTCTGAAAAAGTTCAGGAAAAAAGTTAACTCTTAAGAACAAGGCATTATGTGATACACAGAATGTAATTTAAAAAAAAAAATTTATCTAGAGAAACAGTTCTTTTTAAATGATTGATCATCAATCAAGCTACAAACACACATCTTTGTTACTTGAGCGCATATGTATACATCACACTCACCCACACTCTCACATAAAACCAACAGCAACATACCAACAAAATGATATGATTAAGACTTGGAATCCTCAGTAATTGTACTGACGCTGGCAAGGCTGGTGAACAACCCACCCATTGTGCTTGATTTGCCGAGAGTGGCAATCCCTGGTAAGATTTTGGCGACGGAGGCTATTTCTATTCAGAGAATATTTTTCACCATGTTCCTTTATCCACTGGGTAGGGCGAAAGCTCTTGGTTTGTTCAAGGAAAGTTGAATGAGCAGCAAGAGCTGTAACATAGCAATGAACATGTTGCCCCATTTCATTCTGTACTTCCATTCTGAAATAGCAAAAATATGACAAATGTTCACAAACACAATGTTATTAACTCAATCTACCAGTTATTTGGAAATTAAACTTACAAAAAAACTGTGAAGGGTTATAGGATTTCACCAATGTTACATACAAATTTGTGTAATAACTGGCCATGTGATTCTTATACACATTTTCCCAGGTATTCAATTACTGCTCAGATAATTTTTAGTTTAGAATAAAATGCTCAATCTAAGGCTGATCTAAAATAGATTAAATGTAGAGTCCTGTTATATAACCCAAGCTACTATGCTAGCAGAAATGTTAAATATGATAGCACAAACAGCAACACTATAATATGCTTTCTTTATTGAAGATCAAATTGTACTAAACTGAACTAAACTTGTATTAAGAATGCAAAATCTGTAATTTTTCCAATACACACTACAGAAAAGGATCATGTCTACAAGGCCAAATTTACATGGATATTTTAATTCATCTGCTTAAATTTGGTTTTGTACGTTTAGGAAGAATATGATTGATCATCAGAAACAAAGGCTCAATAAGTATTTGTTGAATGGCTTAAATATCTGACTACATGGATTTCTCTAAATATCAAAATTCATAATCAAATAAGGAAACCCATAAAGAGCCAATAGAAAATAAAGATGCTTCCACTTTTGTCAATTTTAAGTTTTAAAATCAATACCTTTTGAAATATAAAATTTTTTTTTTAACAAATTCTCAGTCTTATAAGTAAATTTTAAAATGTAGCATGGGTCACAAGCTGATGAAATACTGAGCCTTAAGCAGCTTTTCCTGGTCCTACATTGTCAAAGGGTGAACTATTTAAACAACTAAAGAGATTTCAAGTGCTAACTTATCTTTAATGTATGGTTTTCATCAAATTCTCTTTATTAGAACTGATTTACTCATTACTAATTAAGATTGTGGCAGAGCATAATTTATCACAAATAAAGCTCTAAGGCTTAAATGCAATCAGGTGTGAACACTGACTCAAGAGTCAACAATTCACAGCACTATATGGTCCCTTCAGTTCTATAATGAAATAGTAAAATGTTCTATAGTAACATCACTAAAACAGACTAATGGAATGGATTAAATGAATGGATTAAAAGTAATCCATCTACTTGTTCAAAAATGGTACCTAGGGGGCAGGTAGGTGTGGAAGTGAACAGAGCACCAGCCCTGGAGTCAGAAGGATCTGAGTTCAAATTTGATCTCAGATACTTGACACACTTACTAGCTATTTAACCCTGGGCAAGTCACTTAAACCCAATTGCCTTGCTTCCCCTCCTCCCCGCAAATCATCAAAACAAAAAAATTGATACCTAGCACCCATACTGGGATAAATGGATCTTTAGGAATGTGAAAATTATATAATTCAGTTATTAAATACCTAACTGTAAGATTGTGGGGAGGTTCTTCAGTGTAAAATATTGATATTTAACATTCGTTAAGCATTCCTCATTCAACTTCTCAGCCCCGGACGCCCCAGCCCCCACCCCACTCCCCTTGTTTGTTCCCTTCCTAAGGCCCAAGGGCTTGCCTTGGCTCAGTGCTTACCTTTCCACCGCCATCCTCCAATCAGGGTTTTTCCCTTACTAGGACACTGCAGTCAGAAGGAAGTCTGAGAGAGGGATGGCTGCAGGGTTTGAAGTTTTTCCTCCCTCTACTTCCCCTTCACCACTTCCCGGCCTAGAATTAGACCAGGTCTGGGGTAAGAGGAGAACCAGAGGGTTCCCAAGCAGGCTCAGGTAAGAGCCAGTAAAGCACAGGGTGACAAGGGGTTAGGGGTGCTTGGAGAGGTAGATCAGGGAGACAATAAGAAGGAAGCATGAGACCTCACAAGTGTTGGGTGCAGGGCCTGTATTTGCGCAAACTGGGAACTACCTACAATTCAGAGCTTAAAAAAAAATACAAAGCTCTTTCATAAAATACTAACTGGGTGACATTTTAAAAGACATTTAAAGGGGTCTTTAAAATAGTGCAAAACTGGAAGACAACTTTCTGTCATTTATATATTAATTAGGTTTTTATCTTTTACTAGAAACTGCTTTAATTAACTAAGCAATGAAACTAACCAATCATCTTATTTCCTCCTCCCCAAACTGTTCTAATCTGAATGAACCAATGTTTTAATTTGTTTATAAACTTACTGTTTTGGATCCAGTACTTTAGATAGACTGAAGCCCTAGGAATCTGGCTCTGGATAATCTACAATAAGTGGCTCTTCAACTAGGGATACCTGCCCTACCAAGCTCACTTCTTAAGACTATAAATCTATGCAAATAAAAAAGCATTTTGTGATTTCTGAAGTACTATATAAATCTGAGTTTAGTTATCAACAACAAAGAAATGCTTTGGCAAAATAATTTTAGTCTACTTGCTAGCTATAAATACAAGGCTGTGTCCAAAACTCAAATCCCAGCATGTCTATGTTAGCTGGTAACCATTTGGGGGTAAATAACATTGATTCCTTTCTGAATTAAATTATTTCTAGATAAGACAGTTTAATAAACCACGGTCACATGGTAAAAAAAACAAAACACTAAAATAGTGATTTTTCGAACTATCATAATAGTGTTAATATGTACATCCTTTCAATAAATGTTCTGTTTAAAATGTTAATCTTTCCATCTTACATTAGACTTTGTACTACAGTTAAAGACAATTACTTGTATTTTGTACGGATCGTCTAAGTTACTTACAACTTACCTAGGACTGCTTGGATTATGAAATTCATCAGTCTCACAACTTCCCTCATTAAGATTTCTGCAGGAATTATAAACAGACATGCTGGGATGTTCAATTAGAAGGTTTTCCAAAGGACTGGTTTCCACCTTAATAGTGGTTAATCCACCTGCAGTAAAGCATGGGGGAGGGGTAATAAACCAACTCTCCTCCATAGGACAGGCCTCAAATTGTACGAAGCAAGATTCACTAGTATCAGCTAAACATTCCAGGGAAGCTGGTAAACAGGAAAAAACTGGAGGATGTTCAGTAGGTGATTCTTCACTGATGTCTTCCTCTTCTACTTCTGTTGAAAAATTAGTGTCTAAGTTGTATTCCAAATCGAACAGGATGTTGAACAGTTCCACAGTGGAAATGGATATCACATTGATTATTTAAATAATCAAATTCATAGGGCATATGGGGAAAAAAAGGGAAAGTGTTATTAACACCACACATTATATTCATGACTTTTTCCTAACAAAGGTTTGGTTATCTGTTCAAGTTAGAGAAATCATTATCAACTATGACTTACTGAGTGCTTAATGGCTTATTGATTTTTCTTGTGTGTTGGGCTTAAGCAAATAAGTTGCCAGAAAAACAAAAAAATTAAAGCATTCATTACCTATAATAAAAGTGGATTTCCACTAGCTAGCTCTAATTTTGTCAGTTTTTTAAGGTCTGTAAATCAAAGTCAATCACTTTGCTCCCAGGCACAAAATACTATGTATTATTTTTCCAATAAATTATGGTTTATTTATATTTTAGCCTTGTAATACCCTCAGGGCGTCTGATTTATTTGTGCATAAAATGAGAATATTTACCACTTCTCACAATGATTATATACTAAAGATCTTACCTATAAAGTCAACGAGGATCCATTCATCATCTTCTTTTTCACTAAATTCTGGTTCTTTGTTAGAAGAGTTCTTGATTTCACTCGCAAACATACTATTCAACCTCTGGAACATTTTTAAGGCAAGAATGAGACTTTGGCTGGTTCTGTAGCTGCGATTTCAAAACACTGTCTTCAATTAGCCCAATGGCACAGACAGGAAATTAAAGTGCATAAATTCTTATTTAAATAAAGTATGGAGTGTGGAGAATCATAATCCTCAGCTGAAATAGAAAAAAAGAATAATTATTGCTAAATGGACATATTTATAGTCCTCTTGTCTTATGCCTTCCCATTATTTCTAGGAAGGCACTAGCCAAATGCTCTTCCATGGAGTGGGGGGAAAACCACTTCTTTCCTATAGTGTATTTGCTCTAGTGGCCAGCGTTATAAGTGATCAACCAACAAATATTTATAATGCCACTGAAGAAACCAAAACCAGAGTTCTGACTCTGCCCCCAATACATACTTCTAAGCATAGCCCCATTCATGGTACAGTACAGGCAAAGTGGTTTTGTAGTTACTGAAGGGATACTATGGGTATTGAACTCAAAGGAAGACCAAAGCTCGATACAAAATAGTCATTTTATTTATGCAAAATTAGGATTTAACATCATCCAACACAATTGTTAGTTACAATTAAATTTATGAAGTTAATTTTTGATTGGGCCATTAGGAGGCACAGTGGAGACACTGCAAGCCTTAGAGTCGGAAGGATCTGAGTTCAAATGCAACCTCAGATATCTATTGGACCCTGGACAAGTCACTTGACCCTGTTTGCCTCAGTTTTCTCATCTGTAAAATGAGCTGGAGAAGGAAATGGCAAACTACTCCAATATCTTTGCCAAGAAAACCCCAAATGGGGTCACAGAAAGTGAAACATGATTAAAACGATTCAACAAAATTTGGATTAAAAAATAAGTTTAGAAAACCATCATGTTCATGCATTTTTTCCTTACTAGAAAAGAGTAAATACAATTCTTTAAAGTAATACATTTCAAACTACTGTCTTCTATAAGTGTCCTGAATTCAACTTAGGTGGCACACTGCTTCCAAAAATCATTCCAATGCCTGCTGCATTCAATTAATTTAACATTAAGTGCCTATACAACTTTCAAGATTCCAGGCTAGGTCCTAGGGACACAAATGAATAAAGTGACCCAGGAAGACCTGGGTTCAAATCCCACCTCAGACACCAGTGTGACTGGTTTCCCAGTCTTCCTTAAGTCTCAACTAAAATCCTAGCTTCTACAGGAAGCTTTTCCCAACTCTTTTTGATTCTAAAGTCTTCTGTTTTATTTACTATTTATTGTGTATATAGCTCTGTTGTAAATATATATTTGTTTGCTTGCTGCATCCCCCATGAGACTGTGAGCTTCTGGAGGACAGGGACTTTTTCTTCTTTTGTATCTATCACCAGTGCACCCGGCAGAGTAGACACTTCAATGTTTGCTGACAATTTGCCTCAGTTTTCTCATCTGCAAATTGGGAATAATAGCAACTACCTCCTGGGGTTATTTATGAGAATAAAACAAAATAATATTAATAAAGCACTTTTCAAATGCTAGTTATTACTATTATTTTATCCTTTTGACAAACTGCTTTAGAGAAGAAGCCTGGGGATGAGGGCCCAAGTAGGCTAAGTATTTCTCAGTTACAGGGCAGGAAATCCTGCTCAGGAAAAAACTGCTGGTTAGAATGGCTTCCCAGCCTTCTGGTAAATTTTCCTACTATGAAGAAAAAGGGTGTGGCCCACAAGCAGTTGATTATGTCAGTTTTCCTATGATACTCATTTAGTGGAAACTACTTAATGCTAGGAACACTCATTGCTCTGCAACCAAAGATATGCTTTTAAAACCTTCTAAAAACAATTCCAGAAAGACGTGCCTGAGCCTTTTTGACCTCCTTAATCCACTCAATGGGGAGCCTAATCAATTCCCAATATTATTTATTCACAAATTGCATTTAATAGTGGCAAACCCCAGAACTAGCAATACTGGCTATTGTCAGATGCCATTTTCCTCTTATAGAACTTAATTTCCTTACCTATAAAAATTAAGATTTTGGATTAGATCTGAAAACTTTCTTTTTCATCACTAAAATCCATTGTTTTTAAGACTTCTTAATTCTAAGGCAACCAAATACTGTACATGGTGTCTAGCATATAGTAATCCTATAACAAATGTAGATTGAACCACTTCTAGGTCTGTATCCCAAAGAGATCATAAAAATGGGAAAAAGACCTGCATGTACAAAAATATGTGTAGCAGTTCTTTTTGTGGTTGGTGGCCAAGAACTGGAAATTGAAGGAATGCCCATCAATTGAGGAATGGCTGAACAAACTGTGGTATATGAATGTAATGGAATATATGGAATATTCCATATATAATGGAATAAATAAATGTAATGTTCCATAATAAATGATGAGCAGGCTCTTCAGTTGTCTGTAAGGTGCTTGGTTCTTCTTCGGAAGCTAAGGCCACATTGGGGGGAATCCTCACTTCAGCCGGAGACTAGCACCACTACAAATAAGCTTCTCCTCCATGTGTTAAAATGGCCGTCTCCGAGCTTGCCTGCATCTACTCTGCCCTTATCCTTCACGAAGATGAGGTTACGGTCACGGAGGATAAAATCAATGCCCTCATTAAAGCAGCAGGTGTAAATGTTGAACCATTCTGGCCTGGAGTATTTGCCAAGGTCCTGTCCAATGTAAACATTGCAAGTCTCATCTGCAATGTAGGAGTTGGTGGACCTGCCCCAGCAGCTGGTGGTGCTGCCCCAGCTGAGGAGAAGAAAGAGGAAGCAAAAAAAGAAGAATCCGAGGAGTCCGATGATGACATGGGCTTTGGTCTGTTTGACTAAATATTTTTTTGTAACATTAAATAAAAAGCTCACCTCAACTTAAAAAAAAAAAGAAAAAAATGATAAGCAGGCAGATTTCAAAAAAACCTGGGAAGACTTACACGAACTGATGAAGTGAGCAGAACCAGAAGAACACTGCAACAACATTGTGTGATGACCACATTTGATAGACTTAGCTCTTCTCAGCACTGAAAAGATCTAAGACAACTCCTAAAGATTCAGGATGGAAAAATGCTATCCACATCCAGAAAAAGAACTATGGAGTCTGAATGCAGATGGAAGCATATTATTTGCTCTTTCTTTCTCATGGTTTTTCCTCTAATTCTTTACAACATAACGATTGTGAAAAAAAAATTTCTTTTAATGCAGATTGATATTTTAAAATACATGGGAAAGGTAAAAGTCATGGGATTCAACCCCAATCATGATATTCAATTGGGTGAGGACACAGCCTGAATTCTACAGGTCTGCAGGACACTGTTGTTGAAACTGAAATACCAAGCTATGGCACAGACCTTGTTAAAGTGCTAAGAAATTGGAGCTCTCAAAAAATTCACTTTCATTTGATAGATAAGCAAGAAATCATGGTCAGAAGCAACACCAGAGACAAGGGTTGGACAAAGAACAGTCAAATGAATATGGTCAACATGGCAGAAGATATACAAGATAGGCCGAAGGGTTAAAAGCTAGATTGTGGAGGGATTTAGATAAGTAGAATTGGAACTACTTACATTAAGCAGCAGGGATAAAAATTAACTCTACTTTTAAGAAGCTTATTTTCTAATGGGGAGAAGAGCACATTAAGATAAATTAGATGAAGGGGGAAGGATGGTAACCATATAGGGATAAAAAGACTGGCAGGGCAGTTGAGTCCAAATTATAAATTGTACCTGAATAAAGTTAGCATGGATTGGAGTCATCAGTGAGAGTGGAGTGGCAGCTAGTCATACAGTGGAGAGAGTTGGAGTGGACCTGAAGTCAGGAAAGTTCATCTTCATGAGTTCAAATCTGGCCTCAGACACTTAAGTGTGACCCTCAGCAAGTCACTTATCCCCTGATTGCATTAAGGAAAAAAAAAAACCTGGAGAGGAAAATAGTAAACTACTCCAGTATCTCTGCCAAGAAAATCCCATGGACAGTTGGTCAAGAGGGTCACAATGAGTGGGACATGACTGAATAACTACACAGTGATCAACTGGAAGGTTACTCAGCCAGGACTGTGAAGGATGAATGAAAGGGAAGACTGCGGCTGTAAAAATCACAAAATTGTAAATTTAGAATAGAAGTGAGCTTACAGGACCATCCCCCTCATTTTATAGATGAAGAAACAGAGGTTGGAAGAGGATAATGACTTCATCAGGGTCATGCAGCTGTTGGAATACTACTTTGGGGAAAAGAGATAGGAACCAATAATTGCAGTAAGAGTGGAAAGGAATCATCTGATAGGAAACTAACAGAAATTATTACGGGCAATTGATTAGGTGGGGGTGAGGGACAGTGAAAGAGAAAAAGATGACTCAGGAGTAGTCAGTGCTAAGTGACTAGCAGGAAAAGTTGTTAGCAAAAGAAAAAGAATGGCAAGCTTTCAGAAAATCATCTGTTTAGAGCTAAAAAGGAACACCTAGTCCAGAGGGTTACCACTCTATGGCCCATAGAACTCTCAAGTGTAGCCTGAACTAGATTAAAATGTAAATGAGAAATGTTTAACAAAACACATAAAAATACAACTTAGAAAATTAGTTAATTTGTATTTGAGTCTGATACTGATCTAGTCTAACCCCTTAATTTCATGAACAGAAAAAATTAAGCCAAGCCTCAGAGAAACTTGCCTCAGGTAACAATAGTAAAAAATAGGAGAACCAGGATGTGAGGTTTTGAATCCAAGTCCAGCCCTCTCTATATGTACCATGCTACTCTCTTTAGCTGAAGAATTTAGTTTGAGGAATACCTGCTAAACTTTATGATTTAACATAGGCATTATCATTGTCCTTCCGTTGCCATTCTGTCACCCCTAGGCAGAATATTCTTTGGATAAACTGGGTCAAATGAGATAATATTTGTAACATCTCAGCACAGTGCCTGACATATAAGTGCTATTTAAATGTTATCTATTATTGCTATTAAAAAGTCCTACAGTTAGACTATCTGGCTCTAGAAAAAACTGATATGGCCAAGTAGTACTTCAGATAACAAGTATTCATTTCATAAGGGAGGTGTTTTCATGAGCTCACCATCATGCATTTGCTGATTTTGCACATTTACCAGTTCTTTTTGCTATACTAGATATTACCTCAAATTAAACCAGTATTCCCAGACTAACCTATATATGACTGAAAAGATAAAAAATTTTTGTTTAGTCATGCCTGGTTCTTCATTAACCTATTTGGGGTTTTCTTTGCAAAGACACTGTAGTGGTTTGCCATTTTCTTCTCCAACAGATGAGGAAACTGAGGCAAACAGGGCAAAGTGACTTGCCCAAGATCACACAGTTAGCCAGTCTTCCTAAGCTTAGCATTCTCTAAGCTTACTTTACCACCTACCTTACCTGCTAAACTCAAATAGAAATGGATCCTTGCTGTTAAACCACAAATTAACAAATTTAAGAATGTAGTCCTGCGGGCGGCTAGGTGGTGCAGTGAATAGAGCACCAGCCCTGGAGTCAGGAGGACCTGAGTTCAAATTCGGCCTCAGACACTTAACATACTTACTAGCCGTGTGACTCTGGGCAAGTCACTTAACCCTAACTGCCCTCCAAAAAAAAAGCAAAAAAAAAAAAAAAAGAATGTAGTCCTGGAAATCAAGCAGAATTATGACGAATGGTGTCAGCTCTTCTCATCTAGCAAAATAAAAGGAACTACAAATTATATTTGAACTAGGATTTTAGATTATATGTAACATGACTCAAGAGAACAAATCTATATTTCTGGGATTAAACCTACAAAACAAATTCTTCCCTGTCTTGTTCAGATACCGTGATATAGTGGAAAGATTATGGCTCTACAGTGGAAAAGACCCACTTACTATATGACCATAACCATCTCACTTATGTCTCTAAGATACATTTGAACTTATAAACTAGATGGATCAAGGTAAACTTATGTAAAACACTTTGTGTAGACAAGATTGAACTTAATCTTCACAGGAAGAGAAAAGGGTTCTCTAGATAGATACATCGGAAAAGCAGGCTTGTAAAACTGGTGACGAATGGAGTGGATTCTATATAAGATGTAGCTCCAGACAAAAACACAATACAGTGTAAAATGTCCTTGCATGGTATGGGAAAAAACTTTTCTCCTTGTTATTTATTTTATAATTAAAGTGGACAAAGAGGATCTTTTTCTATTTTTGTTTGGTATCCTAGAATTTACGCCTAAGATACTATGTAGCCTCAAGTAGAGTTACTTTTTATAACCCACTAGTTTCATCACTTGGATCTTTTTTCCCCAATTGTACTTCATCTGCCAGTAGGTGGCTCCAAAAAACAAACTTAAAAAAAGAAAAAACAGCTCAACTCATCAAAGTTTTAAATTCACTATTTAAAGCATGATTTTTACAGCTTCCACTTAAGTCTTATTCTCATGCCTCAGCTGAGTCATTTAGAGTTTCAGCTCTGAGAGATCCTCAGTTTCAATACAGACCCAGACAAGAGTTTTAATTCATCTTCCTAGGGTCATCAGCCAGTCTTGGGAAGTAAGCATCTCTGAATTCAACAAAAGTAGAGAATTTTCAATCTAAGTGGCAAGAGTTCCTATTCAACGTAAATCAGATTTATGGAGCCTAGTAATTTAAAAGCTAATTTAAACTATCTTCAGAGAAGGCAACTGTAGAGTAAAAAAAAAATTATATTTTCCATTCTTTGTTGCTTCCAGGGTTCAGCCAGACTTTAAATTGAGGTTATTTCCCAGAGACTCACTCAGGCTTACAGTTACCCAGAAGAAAGAAAGAGAATACAAAAAGATAGCATTTAAGTGGTAATTCCCACCCATTAACCTTGAGTTTTCAAAGTTATGCCACTCCCAAGGGAAGAAAGAGAAAGACAACACATTAAAAACAAACAAACAAAAAAAGAGGGTGAGGAGATGGGAGATAAACCAGTCAGTCACAAGAACAACATTAGGTTAAGACTTAGGTTCAAAACATTTTTTTCCTGTAAGATTACACTATAGGCTGAGGATTGTGAACTTATCCTACCCTTTCAGAACCTCCCAATTAAAAAAGAAAAAAAAAAGACCAATTAAAAAAAAGCCATTTATAAAAATCCACTTCTGGTGTATGGGCAGTAGAACCAAACAAATAATTTTAGTAGCCAAAAAGCAATGAGGTATTATGGTCCTTCATTAATCAAACATTTATAGACCATTTAAAGTTGGGTTGTTGTTTTTTTTTAATTGCAATCTGGAGGAGAACTGAATAGTCAGGTGACCTGTACAGTCTCAGCTCCTAGCAAATCTCTACACCTGCATAATGAAAAAGCTGAACTTCATCATCTCTAAGATTCCATGAACTGGGCAAATCACTGAATTTCTCTAAGCCACATTTTCTTCAATCACAAACAAGATCATTCTTGCACTATTTACAGATTTTCTGTGAAGCAAAAAAGTTATTGGGGATAGGCTATTTACAATGCACACTAATTCATGGAATATTTAAGTAGGAATAAAACGTTAAACATAACCTGAAATATCAGTTTTCCTCATTTCTCCCCCAAAGCTACTCAAAAATAAAGAACCAGAGTGAAGAGTAATAAGTAGCAGTTAACTGTATAGAGATGATAGTAAAAGGACATTTTCCCTAATCTCTTCACTACTATTCCCAGCCTCAAATCTTTAATAGAGAAGGTAAACATGAGGACTAATATACTTCAACATTAACAACTGATCCTGTTTTTAGGTGAAAAGCAGTGTGCTTCAGGACAGCACTAGCAACTAGCTTAGTTTTACAAAAGCAGTGATTCGATTCCTCACGGATGTCTGAGAACTTCCCTATACAGATGCAAGCAGTTATCAATTCCTCTAAGCAGAAAGGATCTCAAATATTGTTTTAGTCAAAAAAAGTAATCACGATGCAGTCAACCCATGAGAACTAGGCTGGTCCTTGGGCAGCAGAATGATTGATGTCTGTCACCTAGATTATGCTGATCCTGCCCCCCAATTTTTTGCCCTAGGATCACCTCCACGAGCTTACTGCAAAAAATAAACATATACTGGTTTAGGTTTAACACGTTATTTTCCTCATTTTGAGATGTTAGTATTATCCTTATTTTACAGATGAGGACACCAAAGTTTCGTGAGGTTTAAGTGCCTTAAGATTGTTATGCAAAAATAATGGATCAAGGGACTGGGCAGCCAACTCAAAGAGTATCCTTGAGAAGTAGTCGGTCTATTGCCGGGAAGCCAAAAGATGGCAAATAGAAAAATATTTATTGAGGGCTTACAGCACACGACTGGTTTTTACTCTCTTTGCATCCCCTGAGCTTAGCAAAGAGCCTGGCACACAATTAAGTGCTTAGTAAATTATTATTGATTGATCTGCTTGATATAATAAAAGTCTGTGGGAATTAACATGGAAGCAATGACTTCAGTCCAGGCTGTCCAGTCTTGAGAGCTGGGTTGGAGCTTCTCCGAAGGTAAAGTCCATCTAAAAGCATTTACTAAACAATTACCATGTGTTAAGACACCGCTAAGAGGATACAGAGAAAAGCCTTTAAAGGGCAGCTACAGCCCTCGAGGAACTCTATATTTGGAGAAAAAATAAAAGCAAACAACTATGTATGCACCACTACATAGAGAATAAACAGAGAAATAACAGAGGAAAGGCAGGGGAGTTAGAAGGGGCTGGGGGAAGCTTCCTGCAGAAGGTACACTGTAGCTGGGACTTCAAGGAAGCCGGGAGGCGGAGATGAGGAGGGGGAGCACCGGGGAAGGAGGGTCTTGGGTGAAGTGCCTCGACAGACAGCCGGAGAAGGAGGTGCCGGAGATGAGGAGGGCCCAAGGAGGAGGCGGAGAAAAAGGTCCTGTTCACCAAGGCAGAGAAAACAGGCCACGGGGAGGGGGGGGTGGAAGGGAGGAGGCAGTAACCGGACACCGAAGCGCACTCGGTTCCAGCGGTTCTTGGGGCAGCCCCCCCAGCACGGGCTATTACCCTGTGCTCCCGCCCCGGTCGCCGCTCCGACCCCTACGTCCGCCGCGCTCTGGGGTCTGTAGCGGCCGAAGGCTCCTCTGAGGCTGGAGGTAGCTGGGATTGACCTCGGCGGCCCGGGAAGAGGAAGTGAAAAGACTATTAAGTCAATAAAGAGGGTGCGGGTGCGGCCGAGGAAAGGCTGGGGGAGCCGGACGGCGGGGCGGTCAACCTCCTGCCAGCCGCCGGGTCTGAATAGGGAGGACAAGCGAGTCGGCGAGGCGCCCACGGCACCCACTCCCCTCCCGCGCCTGGACACTCACGCTGGCCTCGGAAACTGCAGCTGGGAACTGAGGAGCTAGGGGGGGAAGGCTCGGAATGCCCTCGGGCGGCTGAGGTAGCGGCAAAGGGCCCGGCGGGGGGAGCGAGCGGCGTCCTGCTTCTCGTCCTAGTCTTCCCTCCCAGCGCCGCCGCCGCTCCCGCTGTGGCCGTAGCTGCCTAGCCGCCGCCTCCGGTCCTTTTGTTGTTGCACAGAGCACGGAACAGCTGATGGGCCGCACCGCCTCCGGCTCCGCCCTTAGCACCGCCCGCCGGGCCCGGCGGCCAATGAGGAGGAAGAGAGCCGCAGGGCCGCCTGGGGAGAGGCTGTCACCAACGCACGTGACCTGGCAGCGAGGCCGGGAGACCTTCTCAAGTTAGAAACAAGCCCGGGCAACAAAGGAGAGAAGAGCGGAGGAGGGAGGGGGCGGGAAATCGGGGGGCTGCGGGGTGGGAGGGGAAGGGCCTGGAGGCGGGACGAGGAGAGTCGGAGAAGGCTGGGACGTGAGGACCTGCACTTGAGGAGAAGGACAAGAAGTACCTTGTGAGAGGCGCCCCTGAGAATTACTGGGCCAGGGGGGGCGGCCTCCTTGCGACCCCAGGGGCAAAGTAGGCGTCTTGTCCTTGCTGGCAAGCAGAGGCCAGCGGGAGCTGAGGCCTTGTCTGTTCTGAGCTCGGCCCCATCCCCTTGCAGGGGCTGCTTTCCGTGCCCCTTCTCCTCTGGGCCAGCGTCCTGAAATATGGACTGGACAGCCCTAGTCCGGGGACCTTGTTAGCAGAAAGGCGTGTTCATCACACCACCTCCCCCGTCTCTCCCTGCCAATTCTCCCCTGGGGAGACTGGGCCCAGAAAACTGTCAGAAGCATTTGTTTTCACTGGAAAGCCCTGCGACATGGGGGGAAGGAGTTGGTCCGCGCAGGGGCTCGGCCTGAAGGGGGTTCCAGGGAGCCCCAGCTCCCGCCTAGATGGGGTTCCCTGTCCGAGGTAGATAACTGTGTGTCCGCGGCTCTCACCACTAACTGACTTTTTGGCAAGCTGCTCACTTTCTTAGATCCTGTTTCCTCATCTGTAAAATGGGGAGAATATATTTCACTGGGTAGTAACGAGGAGTGTCAGGTAACAGTGAGTTTGAAAACATTTGAGGCTATACAGTGTTATGCAAATATAAACCTTGTGTAAATCATTCGTGGGGGATTTGGAGCCTCTCCTTTGATATACCCCAGGGCAGGAATGCCCACAGGAAATTGGGACCAAGTAGCAGTAACTCCCTTATATCAATATTTGTGGTTATAATATAAGTTCTATATTATCAACATTTTCCTCAGAATCCTGTCAGGTAGTACAAGTTCAAATCCCAATTTTATAACTTGGGCTGTAAATTCAGCCACAGTGAATTTAAGTGACTTTCTCCAAGTCTAATTAGTGTCAGAGTTAGAACTGGGATGCACGCATTGCATCTTGTTCATAGGTTCAGAGTTAGAACTGGAAGGGCTCTTAGAGGTTATTGAGTCCAACCCCAATCAAGCCACAAGATTTAGTGCCATTTTTGGAGAATGTTGATCCAGTAGCCAATACTTGTAATGAGGATGATGATGATAACTGATGTATAGCACTTGAAGCTTTTTGTGGCAAAAATTATCTTATTTGAGACTCAAAACAACTCTGAAATCAGGAAAATTGAGATCAGGAATCAGTATTGTGTCTCCTATAAATCTGACATCTCTTTGAAATTTGACATCTCTTTGCATGGTTACACCAGTATGCAAGAAGCCTCTTGAGTCTGCTTATTGGAACTGGAATTGATGTGAATGTGATGAAATCTTAGTTTCAGGTGACTACTACTTTAACAGAAAGGGCAATAGTAGGAAAGTCACCTAAGAGTATGCCCTTATTCCTTTCTAAGCTGCAAAGGGACTTTCTCTACCATACTCCACCTCTTCATCCTTAAGCCTCAATCCAATCCTGGAACTGAAATTACCTGCCCCTTGAGGCCTCTCCTTCTGATCAAATGCTCCTTCCAGAACCTCCGTTTAAGAAGGGCCAACAGGCCACCCTGTCTCATTCAGTGCATAGCTGCATTTATCCTCCTTTACCACTCTCTGCTCTCATCCCCCTTTCCTTCCTTTTATATATTGTCTTCACCAATTAGAAAGAAAGCTTCTTGTAAAAACAGAGCTACTACTTTCTACTTTTCTACCACTAATAACTATCATTTATATAAACTCCTACGATGTGCCAGGCACTATGCTAAGCACTTTGCAATTATCTCATTTGAGCCTCATAACAACCCTGGGAAGTAGGTGTTATTATTAAACCCATTTTACAGATGAGGAAACTGAGGCAATCAGGTTAAATAACTTGTCCAGAGTCACAGAGCTTGTAAGTAACTGAGGCTATATTTGAATGCTGGTCTCCCTAGACTCCAGACCTAGCAGTCTTATCTAGTGAACTACCTAACTGTCAATAAATATTTTTTAAGCACCTACTGGGTATCAGGTACTCTGCTTAACTCTGGGGATAAAACAAAAAACAGTCCCAGACCTCCAACCAAAGAAGCACAATGAAGGTGGTGTTTGGTTGAGAGGGGTCACTGTGGATCTAGAGTCAGGAAGACCTAAGTTCAAATATGACCTTATACGCTCCCTAACTGTGACCTTGAGCAAATGTAATGTCTCTCAGCCTCAGTTTTCTCATCTGTAAAATTAGAATAGCAGTAGCTACATCACTGGGATATTGTGAGGATCTTCCCCTAGTTAAATGGTTCAAGGAGAACAATTTGCTCCAACTACAATGAAAGTGGCTAAAGGAGGCCCTGTGGTCGGTGTTTGGTTTGGTCAGGCCTGGGATGCCAAGGTCATCCCCTGCATCCTGGCTTATCACCAGGTATTTTAACTTCTGTCTTGCCACTTTCAGTTACTTAGGGAAAGTGAGGCTAATGAGTTTATCCAACTCTGCCTCACTTAAATCCAGTTTACTCAAAAGTCAAGGCATCACCTGTGATGTCACTGATCCTCTTTGACAAATAGGACAAACAACAACAGTTAACACTTGTAAAGTGTATTGCAAACCTTAAAAGTGCTATATAAAGTCTAGCTATTATTATCATTGGCTCTACAGACTTAAAGTGTAACTTGGCTCAGGATACGGTATATCACTCTGGACTCAGGATAAACAATAAATACTGGCTGTTGTCTTCAGGGTTTGCTAGGAATAGAACTGGTGATATTTGCCCTTTTTGGACAATTTAGGTGCTCCTAGTCTGTGATCTAGACATTATTACAAATTGCCTTTCTTGCCTTGTATTTTTCCCTCATGCAAAGGGTTCATGGAACTTTAACTGAGTTTTGAAGGATTATCAGATTTGGATAGCTGGAATAATAATACTAATAATAATAGCAGCTGATATGTATAGACATATATACATACCTATATATGTGTGGGTATATATATACATATATACATATTGTCCTTTATATGCATTATCTTATTTGATGCTCACAACTCTAAGGAAGATGCTATTGTCATCCCCATTTTTCAGAGAGGAAACTGAGATTCGAAAGACATTAGGTGACCTGCCCAGTCACACAGCTAGTGCCATATTTAAATGTAAGGCCTATCAAAGGCAACATATTCAGAAAAGAACTCATAGTCTATTCCCCCACACTCACCCCTTTTCCAGATTTCCTTGTTTCAGTTGGAATTACTACCTTCCTTAGAGTCATCTTTGCTGTTTTCATTTCATCCTTGACTCCCAACAATTATCCCTCATGTCCAATAATTGCCAAATCTTATCTTTTTTCCAAAGCTCTTTTATCATCTTTCACGTATGTCTCCTTTTCACTCACTAGCCTCTTTACCTCTCAAGATGATTTTCAACAGCCTCCTAATTAGTCGCTCTGCCTCAAGACTAGAATGCTCATTCTAATCCATACTTCTTGTCTCAGAGCCACCAGTGATTTTCCTAAAGTACAGATCTTGATTTGTGGCAGGTGTTACCCCCACTGCTTGATAAATTACAATGGCTCACTATTATCCCTAAAATCAAATACAAACTCCTTTGTTTGGCATTTAAAACTTTTCATGACCTAGCCCCATCCTTCCTTTCAAGCTTTATTATATGGGTTACTACTACCTTCCTTGCAGACCTGCCAATCCCTTCTTCTAGTGGGGAGTTTTTGGAACCTCCATTTGGGGAAGGGCCCAAACTAACCTTTATTCAGTATACTGAGCCACCATGTCCCACCCTCCCTTTTTTTTAGTTCCCTTTTATGTGTTTCCTTCCATCACTGGAATATAAACTCCTTAAGGGCAGAGACTGCTTTTCTTTTTGGTTGCATTTATATTCCCTATGCCTAGCACAGTACCTGGCACATAGTAAGGGAGAAGAGGAAGGCAACAAGCATTTATCAATCTCCTGCTATGTGCCAGGCACTTAGCTGAGCACTTTACAAGTATTAGCTCATTTGAGCATCACAACAACCCTGTGAAACAGGTGCTTTGATACCCACTTTACCACTAAGGAAACAGGCTAGCCTAGGTTAAATAACTTGCCCAAAGTCACACAGTTACTAAGTGTCTTCAAATGAATTTGAATTCAGTTCTTTTTAACTTCAGTCCCATCTCTCTATCAGTTGTATCACCTAGTGTTTAACAAATGCTTTTTCACAGACTCAGTCTATAGTTGAGACAAACTGAGCTTCTTCCTATTCCCCACACATGACACTGCATCCCCCATCTCCATGACTTTGTACTGGCAGTCCCCCATGCCTGAAATGCCCTTCTTCCTCACTTCTGCTTCCTGGAGTCCCAGGTTTTCTTCAAGTCTTAACTAAAGCTCTTCTGTATAATTTATAAATGTGCACACTGTCTCTCATTAGAATATAAACTCTGAGAAGGCAGAGTTTGGTTGTTTTGTATTTCTGTCTTCAACAAAGAATAGGCACATAATCAGCCCTTGGTGATAGACTGATTGATTCCTGACTCCGAGTCCACCACAGTTCCTATAATGCCAAGTTACTTTTTACTGGAAAGGAGAGGTGAGGACATTTCAGCTTGGCAGCCATGAGGTGAGCAGTGAATAGAGTGCTGGGCCTAGAGTCAGGAAGATTCATCTTCTTGTGTTCAAATCTGGTTTCAGACACTTACTAGCTGAATGACCCTGGGTAAATCACTTAACCCTGTTCTATTCAGTTTCCTCATCTGTAAAATGAACTTTAGAAGAAAACAGCAAACCACTTAAGTATCTTTGCCAAGAAAACCCCTAATGGGGTCATGAAGACTGGGATAGGACTGAAAGGACTCAACAACAACAAAAACAACAAAATTTTAGCACCACAAAAATATTAGTCAAAGTTTCTGGGCCGTACAGAAAACTCTCGATATATACACTCATTCTAAGCCAGAGGTCCGAACCTGAGGCCCATTGGCCTCAGAGTGTGGCCCTCTAGGTCCTAAAGTTTGGCCCTTTGACTAAATTCAAATTCCACAGAACTGAGGCCACACATGTAAGCCATCAAAATTATTGACCATTCAATGAAAGCCAGAGTGATTTGGGTTTAAAGGCATAGTCAAGTAACTCCTTTTAGAACATGGTGGGCTGATCCAGAGACTATGCGTCTGTCTCTCAGAACCAACTAATGAAACTAAATTTGAAGAAGTGAATTACCATATTGACCACGATCAGATTTTCAGCCAGAGAAACTCTCAAAGAATACTTAGTTAAGTGACAGAAGGTCAAGAGTGTCATATGATTGTTGGGAACATTAAAATAAAAATAGTTTTGAATTATTCTCCACTCAAAATATGCAAGACTGCCTTTCAAGGCTGCTTATGAAATCACTTGTCCAGACTAAATAAATCAATCAATCTAAAATTTAGTAGAATAGTTAAAATCAAAATATAAAATAATGCCATGTTAAGAGATTTGGGGTCTGAGAACCAGGGTTTGAATCATTAACATGATACTTAATTTCTATATAAGCCTTGATGATTTCCTTAACTTCTGTGGGCTTCATTTTCCTTATCTGTTAAATGAGGGAGTTATATTAGATGACCTCTTAAGTTTCCTTCCAGCTCTAAATCCAGTGATCTTTTGTGTTGCAATAAAAAGATAAAGTTAAGCAGAACAGAGTCTTAGCACTGTCCTTTTTATAGTAATTGAGTATACAAATTTACCTAGAAGTTAATTATATTTGTGTTTGCTCATTTCTGATTTATAACTTTTGCAACTCACACTTATCTAGTATATACAATTTCAGCAGACCGGACCTCAGTATCTAGGGGTGTGGTACTATCATGGAGTTTAACATCACACCTGCTTTGTGTATCCTGTCTCAGCTACTGGCCTATGAAAAACCAGTCAACTTCTATACAAACACAGGATCAGTCTATTGTTTTAGTTCATGGAGATTTCTTTTGCTATTATGCCTATTCCGCCTATGACCCTGGTTCTAGCTCTTAGACTCCTGCTACTTGTTTTCTGAGGTACTCTCTCCTCTTTCTTACGCACCACAATAGAATTGATTTGGGCAATGGAAGACCAGGTTCATTTAGAGACAATGCTGCCAATATCATATATATATATATGACTGCTGTCACTGCCATGCTGGTTTATCACTGAGGGTGCTACTAAATAATATTGCCTGTGAAACAACAAATAGAAAATAAAATGGTGAGTTGCTTACTGGCAGATTCCAAAAGAAAGTAACCAACATATATTATTTAGTATTGATAGAAATTTTGAATTTTAGAAGTCCATTTTAAGGGGAAAGAAAAAGTCTGGTTAGTTTGGGGAAACTGAATGTAGCAATCAGTAAACAAGTAGTGTTTATTGAGCACCAGCTCCGTTTTTCTATGTACTAGGCCTGGTACTGGAGGAAATGAGAGTCAGCAAAATGAATTAACAAACATTATTAAGCACCTACTGTGTACCAGGTATTGGGCTAAGCATTGGGCACATAAAGAAAGGGAAAAATAGACCCTGTTCTTAAGGGGTTTACAGTCTGTATAATTCAGTGGGAGAAGGCAACATGCAAATAATTATATACAAATAAGATAAATATGGGATAACCTGGAGAAAATAGTACAGGGAGAGCATTAAGATTAAGGAACACTGAGGGAAAGGCTGTTTGGAGAAGGAGGGGGACTTAAACTGAGACTTGAGGAATCCAGGAAAGCCAGGAGGTAGAAAGGAAAAGGCAAAAGTTCCAGGTATGAAGAACAGCCAATGAAAGTACTCAGCCTAGAGACTGAGTGTACTGTGCAAG
Source organism: Pseudocheirus occidentalis (assembly GCA_028646575.1). Classification (NCBI taxonomy): domain Eukaryota; kingdom Metazoa; phylum Chordata; class Mammalia; order Diprotodontia; family Pseudocheiridae; genus Pseudocheirus; species Pseudocheirus occidentalis. The sequence goes on along the minus strand of CM053594.1, from coordinate 117,052,836 downwards.
GAACAGCAAGGAGGCCAGTGTTTCTACATCACAACCAGTGAACTTGGGAGTATAGTATAAGAAGATGAGAAATGTAGAAATTTCAAATGTAGGAATGAATTCTGTGCCCCTCCAGAAGTTTATAATTAAGTGTAAAAAATGAGATTAATGCAACTAAGGGATTGGTGAGCAACATAGCACTAAAGTACTGTAGACAGTAGGAGAAAAGGGAGATCAATAAGGGCTAGAAGTTAAAGTTTTAATGGAGTATCTTTTTCCTCCCTCCTCTTTTTGGCTTCCTTTTCTGTGTATGTTTCTTTCATTAGAATATAAGTTTCTGTATCTATAGTCATATGAATAAATACTCTAATCACTATTGATTCGAGAAATACAAATTAAAACAACTCTGAGTTACTAGTTAACACCAATTAGATTTGGTAATATGACAGAAAATGAAAATTATAAATATTAGAGAGGATGTGGGAAAATTGGGACTAATGCACTGTTGGTAGAGTTGTGAACTGATACAATCATTCTGGGGAACAATTTGGAACTATGACATAAAAGCAATCAAACTATGCATACCTTTTGGTACAGCAATGCCTCTACTAAGTCTGTATCCCAAAGAGATTTTTTTTTCTTAAAGGGAAAAGGAGTATTTATACAAAAATATTTATAGGAACTCTTTTTGTGGTGGCAAAGAACTGGAAATTGAGGAGAAGCCTATCAACTGGGTAATGGTTAAACAAGTTGTAGTATCTGATCGTAATTGAATATTATTGTGCCATAAGAAATGATAAGCAGGCAGATTTCAGAAAAAACCAGGAAAGACTTATACAAACTGATGCAAAGTGAAGGGAGCAGAACCTGGAGAACATTGTACACAATAACAGCAATATTATAAGATGATCAACTATGAATGACTTAGCTCTTCTCAACAATGATCCAAGACAACTCCAAAGGACTCATGATAGAAAATGCTATCTGCATTCAGAGAAAGAACTGATGGAGTCTGAATGCAGATCAAAACATATTATTTTCTCTTTATTTTTTTCATGGTTGTTTCCTTTTCATCAATTTCTTCTCTTTTTTTTCCTCTCATTTTATTGATTTATTTTTAGTTTTCAACGTTCATTTTCACAAGATTTTTTAGTTACAGATTTTCTCCCTGTCTTTCCCCTACCCCCCCGACCCCCACCCCAAGATAGCAAGCCTGCTGAATACCCCTTGCCCCATGTTTCTTCTTTTACAATATGACAAATATGGAAATAGCTGGACTATCTCCAGTTGTATGGATCTAAATCTGGCTACTAGACCCAGATGGTTTCCTCCCCTCCCCTTTTCTTTCCTCTCTCCTATCATACCCTTACCTGAGAGTACTCTTTTCCCAAAGGAAGGTAAATTTTAATGACTAAAACCTACTTTGATATCTTGGAGTTTACTGGCTACATTTCTTTCTTAAAGAACATGCCTTAAACCCACTTCATTCTGGTTCTCATTGATTGACCAATAATAGGTTCCTGCTCAAGCAGCACTTAATGGTTATTGTTTTGCCTGCTTCCTCTCTCAACAACCCCCACCCCCCATGGCTCAGAGTGAATATAAATAGTAACTGTTTTTCTTTTGGCCAGAAACCCAGAGGATCTTCCCCTCCCAGTTTGATTTTGATTTTTTAAATTTATTTTTGTTGTTGTTGTTTAAAGGGGCCATCCCTTGGCTCACTTCTTAAACAGCCCTAATCATTAAATGGGTGTTGCCTCAGTCAAAGTGAGAATTTGGAAAGATCTTAGCTTAAAAAGGCCAAGGTCTCCCACTGTATCCAGGGCTATCTCCAGCCATCCTGATCTATAGCTGGCCACTGGACCCAGATGGGTCCGGAGGAGAAAGTGAAGCCAGTAATTTTGCACAGCCCTCCCTCACTCAATCATCCTGATGTTCTGGTCCTCCTTGAGAACAAAGGACAAACCACAAAACAATACGGAAATACAATAATGATAAATACTTATGTGAACAAAATAGAAGAGAACATAAAAGGAAAATAAGAGCATGTAACTAATTATATTTATAATAGAACTTTATATGTATAGCAAATGTTCTGGAGTTACTTTCCCAACTTCCATTTGTATATGGCAGATCCTGATCCCCAGATTTCAATTCTCCTCTCTCCTTTAGAAGATTTAGTGATAAGCATTTATTAAGTGCTTCCCATGTGCCAGACATTGCTTAGTGTTGAGAAAACAAAGGTGGCACAGTGGACAGACCACAGGCCCTAAAGTCAGAAGACCTGAATTCACATCCAGCCTCAGACACTTACAAGGCAAGTGTGACCCTGGGCAAGTCAGTTAACCCTGATTGCCTAAAAAAGAAAGGGAAAATACAATACCAGCCTTCAAGGAGCTCACAATCTAATCAGGGAGACAACTTACAAACAAATATAGATAAACTAGCTATGTACATTATATTTATGAAATAATTATGAAATAATCTGTAGAAGAAGGCACTGGAATTAAGATGGGTTGGAGAAAGCTTCCTGTAGAAGGACTGGGTTTGACAGTTCAGTCACTGGCTTTCTAGAGATTTACTTAACATGATCCTTCTTGTAGAAGGCAAAACTTAACACCATGTATGGGCTTGGAGGAGAGGGAGAGATGGAGCAGTAAGACCTTGTCATTCCCTATTATTACTCTGAATTATTTAGATAGAAAATGGCTGATGGGGAGGAGATTATTTGGCAACTCCACACACACACCAAAATATATTTCTCCTTTTCAAAGGAACCTAAACCACGAAGTTATACAAACATTGAGGGAACTGTGTAGAACTTTGCTTGGGGGGGGGATTCACAGGAATAAATAGGTTGCCCTGACAGCTACCTAAAATTCAGTTCCCTTTCTGGGAGAGCTGATGTGCTCTCTGAGTATTCTTTTAGACTTTTTCTATCTATTTATGGGCTTCTGTGAATCGTTTGCATTTTCTGCATTTTCTGTGGATTGAAATTAATATTGTCTTATATGCTACACTCTTATTCAGCGTTTTTTCAATTGTGTCTGACTCTTTATGACCCTGTTTGTGGGGTTTGGGGGGGGTTGGCAAAGACACTGGAGTGGTTTGCCATTTCCTCTTTCAGCTTGTTTTACAGATGAAGAAACTGAGGCAAACAGGGTCAAAAGACTTGTCCAGGATCACATAGCTAGTAAGTATCTGAGGCCAGATTTGAACTCAGGAAGATGAGCATTCTTGACTCCAGGCCCAGCTCTATCCATTGTACTACCTAGTTGTCTCCTTATATATGTCACAGCTCATGCTATTTCCTGGTTCTTGAACATTATTCATCTGCTAAACAGATCACTAAATAAATAAAACTTGGCTTCACATTTTGTACAGACTAGTGTTATAGATGGTAAAAAGTAACTCATTTACTCAAAGGTCCCTGGGACGTGAGGTCTTTGTCTAAGAAGCCTTCCTTCTTAACAATATTTTTTATCCATGTAGACAGGGTCAACGTCCTAGCCTCATTACAGTCTTATTGCTTCTGTCTTTTGCCTTTCACCTCCTGGTGTGTCACTTCAAGGTTAGTTAATAGCAGCAACTGACATGGTTGTGGTTATGTGAGGTATGTCTCAACTGTGTCTCATTAGGAGCTGATTAAATCTTAAAGACCACCAAATTAAAATTACAAGTGCAGGTGGTAGTCCTGACACTTAAAATTGTGGCCGTGGGTTTAAAGTAAAATGTACAAGCATCCAGACATTATCACTGGCATACTGTGCCTTCAAATACCCCTCTTTAAAAAAAATCACTTGTGTATGTAAAAAAAAAATCCTTCATTTTCATCTGCCTTATTTAGAGAACGGGAGTTTTAAGGTTTGTTTTCTCCATCTCTCTTGTGGAAACCACCTGGGACAGCTGGCAGAGCAACAAACATTTGCTTTTGATAGCAAGGTATCTGGAACCTCTGTGGTTTCCATTTCTGTTTCAGAATCTGGCTGATGTAACTAACACCTTGCTTCTTCATACTGTTTATGGGTACTTTTTCCATTCTTTAAGTTTCAAAGGTGTTGTTTCTACATCAGCTATGTAATATATTATAATGAGATATCCCCTTTTCCCTTTCTTTCTCCCTCTCTTTACTCAAAGAAATGTGAAGAAAATCTGGTATTGCCAACCTGTGAGGTTTTTGATCTTTTGGTTTATGTGAATCATTAGAAACACAGAGTCACAGAATGCTGAACCTTAGGAATTATCTAGTCCAGCCTGCTCATTTTAGAGATGAAAAGATTGCTATGGCGAGGCCACCTTCCCTAGCATTTCTTTTCATTAATTCCCTTGATGTTCTGGACCTTTTGTTCTTCCAGATGAATTTTGTTATTATTTTTTCTAGTCCTATTAAATAAATTTTTGGTAGTTTGATTGTTATGGACCTGAATAAGTAAATTAATTTAGGTAGAATTATAATTTTTATTATATTAGCTCAGCCTACCCACAAGCAACTGATGTTTTTCCAATTATTTAGATCTGACTTTATTTGTGTGAAAAGTATTTTGTAATTGTTTTCATATAGTTCCTGGGTTTCTTTAGGCAGATAGACTCCCAAATATTTTATAATGTCTAAAGTAACTTGAAATGGAATTTCTCTATCTCTTGTTGTTGGGCTAAGCTGTTTTCTCCAGGCTTCAGTTTCCTCATCTGCAAAATGGGTATAATAATATTTATGGTATCCTCTGCGTAGGATTGTTGTGAGGATCAGATGAGATAAGGTATGCAAAATGCTTTTGTAAAGCTTAATTACTCTAGATATGTCTGCTCCTATTATTCAGTCTTGTAATTGTAGAACCTTTTTTCTTTCATTCACTTTCAAATTCCCACAGATTACTGGGTTCAGTGTAAGAATAACTTAAAGGATGTAAGCCTCAAATAGCTCACAAGTCTCAGATGCTCTGGAAATCTCTAAAATCAGTGTTACAGAAACTTAGTAGCAAACCAGGACAAGAAACGTGCCTTTTAAAAGTAAAGCATTTATTCAGGATTAAAACAAATAGGAAAATAATCTCAAATGCCATTCAAGGAATTTGGGGTATATGGTGTTTCTGGGTGATGGTGGGGTGGAAGAGAGAATACATTTCCATCAGTTCATGATCTAAGGTGAGGAGAGGTCATAGAACCAGTCTCTGAAACCAGGATGTAGAATATGTGTCACAAGGTTTCAGTACTGGAAATTACAGTCAGGCACATGCTTGAGGCCTAATGCCTCCTGGGGAACCAAGCATCTTCAATCAGACTGCCCTCTATTGTACCTTCAACAAACCATTAAAAATATATATAGCATTTAGCAGGTTTTAAAGTCCTTTCATTTGTGTGTGTATATGTATTTCTATTCATTTTGTCAAAGGCTCTCCTCACCAGAGGGCCTTAGTTATACTTTGAAAACCTCTCATTTCTCTAAAACTTCATCCCTGCTCAAGAGGAACATGTCAATTTCAGTATCTGGCATTCTCCCAAGGGTGGCAATTAGCTCCCCTGAAACACATGGGCTCATAAGGCTCAAACATAAAACAGTTTTATTTACCAAGGAAGGATTGACACTCCAGCCCATGGAGAATCGGAGAGGCACTTCTCCCTGGTGGACCACCATCCTCCAGAGGTCTGTATATTCTCTGTGCTTGACAGTACTGCCCTAGGTGGGCACCAACGAGAAGCCAGGCTTGACCTCTATAAGGCAGGCAGGCACCTTAATAATCACACCTACCTCAAAGGGTTGTTGTGAGGATCAAATGATGTATTTATAAACTTATCACAGCGATTGGCACACAGTAGGTATTAGATAAATGCTTGTTCTTTTCTCTTTCTTTTCCTTCTTTCCTTAGTCCTGACCCTGTTGCTTAACTTAATTGTTACAAACCTCCAAAGATATGTTCCTATCTATCAGTTTTAAGCCTTTTATACGCACAACTTGACATCACAAAATAAATGTCTATCAGCTGTGCTGATAGCTTTCTGGCACTAAAAAAATACATGCATTATAAAAAGTGATATTTTGAAATGCCCCTGGTTGTACACCGCTGCACATTGCATCTGTATAGCTATCAGATACCTTGTCTAACCATAGGCATTTGAACCAAGCACTACAGAAGAGACAAAAGAAACAAAATATAGAGTCTAGTTGAACAGACAAAATGTACATAAATGAAATAACTAAAGAATAGTAAAAAGTAATAAGTAAATGTACCTTGATTCTACTACCTCACCAACTCTGGGATCATACAGACTTGGATCTAGGAATGGACTTGACCTCAAGGCATCATTTTCTTTCTTTGGTCTGTTGTCCTCACCCCTGAGTAAAGCTCTAAGGAAATCCGAATTAAATTTACATATTTCTCGTCTTTAGGTTTTCTCAAATGTAGATAACAAGATGCCTAACTCTCATATAGGTGTTCAGCATACAAGTTTGGTATTAGGTAAAAGACAGTTTTATCTTGCCCACCATAGAAAATATATGACACAAGGGACTCATAGAATCCCATGAGCAAATATATAATAGGAAAACACTTGAAGATGAGTCCAAAATTGCAGAGTAGTAGAAGGAGGTACAGTGACCTCCCCCTGAAAACTCCTCAGACAGAGCTAGAAAATACACCAGGGGCAATTTCCAATTGAGAAATTCAAGAAAAAAATCACAGTCATTTTTCCAGTCCAAGACAACACAGAGAGATGGAGAAGTCTGTGGACCTTGGGGTTAGATTCAGACCAGGAGCATCCAACTTAGATCATACAGGCTCAGGAAGAGACTGTGCACCTGAGCAATAAGGGGTTCCAGATCCATCATGGAAGCATCTAAATCTTAAGCCTGCAGAAGTTTAACCAGAAGTGTAAATGATGTAGTGTGAAGAACCAAACACTACACATCAAGACTTAATTTTATTGTTTTGTTGATTGCCTATATTTAAGAAAGTGATGGACAAAATGTTAATGATGCATATTAAATTTAAGAGTGTGCTATGCACACTTTTTTTTTCTAGAGAGCCAGTTGTTAAACATTTACAAGCACACCCCTGCATTCAGTGGTAAGGAACTGTTGCAGGCTCAGTGCTGTGCCCTGAGATAAAAGAAAGTTCAGAAGCAAGAAGCAGTTGTGTGGCTATGACTGAAGAAGCAGATAGGGATCTCATTTCCAGCTTTTAGACCAATCTGAAGCCTGCAGAAGTATAACCAGGGCAGGAAACCCTGTCTAAAAGGAAGTCTACAAGCTTCACTTGATAACTGACTGAATGAGTTCTGTCTCTTTGAAACCGCTGAGCTTTCCAGCTAGTTGATGGCAGCATTCCATTGTTGTCCAGACCTAAACCCAGGTCAGAACCTTACAGAACTCAGACCAGGGTGGACAGCAAAGAGAATGCTCTGGATCAGATCACTTTGGGACCACTGAAAACTTTCAGGTCAACCATCTGAGCTGTCCCTGAAAGCTTAGAATAATACCACTCACATTATCCCAAGAAAACAGTAGCAGGGCCATCCTGAGTATATTAGTATGTATTCAGAGTCTGGAACTAACATAAAGTACAAAGTCAAAAAGGAGACTGGGAGAATAAACAAACAAAAATAATTTCATCATTAAAAAGCTATTATACTGAGAAGAATACTTAAGAAGCAAACCCAAAATCAGAGAATGACTCCAAAAAAATCTACAAGGAAAGCTTCAAAGGAAAACACAGCTTGGGCACAAATTCAGTTAGAATTCCTGGAATAGATGAAGTAAGAGTTTAAAATGTTTTATAAATGAAATGAGATCACTAGAGGAAAAAATTAGAAATGGAAGCTATGGAGGGAAACATTGGAAAAATAATTAACAGCTTAGCATAAGAGTTACAAAACCTCATCCAAGCAACAAACTCCCTAAAAATGTGAATGGATCAAAGCTGATAACTCCATGAGACAAGAAAAATAGAAGAAAATGTAAGATATCATTAGCAAAAACAACTGCACTAGAAAACAGGTCAAGGAGAAAATAATTAAGAATAATTGGACTATCAGAATGTCATTACCAAAAAAAGAGTCTAGACATCATATTTTAAGAAATCATAAAACAAAACTGCCTTTATCTCAGAACCGGAGGGCAAAAGTAGAAATAGAAAGAATCTATGTCACATCCTCAGATAAACCCCAAAATGAAAATTCCCAGGAACATTATAGCCAGAAGCCAGATCCTTCAGATCAAAGGGAAAAAAAACACTACAAGCAGCCAGAAAGAAAGATTTCAAGTACCAAGGAACTCGGTCAGGATCACACAATTTAGCAGCCGCTACTATGAAAGAGAAGAAAGCTTGGAATACAACATTCAAAAAGGCAAAGGTTATAGACTTAAGGCCGAGAATAATTTACCCCCAAAACTGAGCATAATGCTCAAGGTAGGGGAAATGGATTTATCATGAAATAAATGATTTCCAAGCATTCCTGATGAAAAGACCAAAGCTGAGTAGAAACTTTGAAATATACAGGAGTCAAGAAAAACATAAAAAGGTAAACATAAATGAACACTCATAAGGGAGCACACAAGGATAAACTGCTTATATTTCTAATATGGGAAGATGATATATGTGTCTCCCCTGGATCCTGTTATTACCAGGAAACTAAATAGACAGTAATCTTTGGAATGGTTCTGTTACACCTTGATGATTTTAAAAGAAGAGTGGAAAAAGAAAAGAGGAACATATGACAGGGGAAAAGAAAGGAAGATTTGGAGAAATTACCCCACATAATTTGTTTGAGCAAGTAGAAATCTATATAAACAAAAAGGAAGAGGTGTGGGGAGTATACAATACTTGAACTCTTTTTTGAATTGGACAAAAGAGGTAAGAATACATACACAGCTGGGAAATAAGAGAGAAAGGAGAGAAGGAAAAAGGGGGAATTAGAAAGAGGGTAAACTAAGGGTGGAATTAGGCCTAAGCAAAACAAATTTAAGGAGGTACAAAAATATTTATTTTTTTAAAAATCTTTGTGAGGTGGCAAAGAATTAGAATCTAAGGAGATGCCTATCAGTTGTGGAATGGCTGAACAAATTATGGTATATAATTGTGATGGAATACTTTTGTGATGTAAGAAATTATGAAGGATATGGTTCCAGAAAAACTTGGGAAAATTAGTATGAACTAATGGAGAATGAAGTGAACAGAACCAGGAGAGCAACTTATACAATGACAACAGTATTGTAAAAACAACTTTGAAAGACTTAGAAACTCTGATCTGTGTAAAGAGCAGCCACACTTCTGGAGGACCAGTGATGAAATATACTACCTCCTGATAGAGAAGTGAAAGACTCAGTGCAGAAATACACACACATATACATATATCCTATGCAGTGGATAAACCACTGGGCTTAGAATCAGGAAGACTCATCTTCATGAGTTCAAATCCAACTCCAGACACTTACTAGCTGTGTAACCCCAGGCACGTCACTTAACCCTGTCTGCCTCAGTTTTCTCATCTCCAACTCATGAGTTGGAGAGGGAAATGGCAAACCACTCTAGTATCTTTGCTAAGAAAACCCCCGAAAATGGTCCTGAAGAGTAGGACACGACTGAAAAAACAACTAAACAACAGCAATGTAGGGCGGCTGGGCGGCATGGTGGATAGAGTGCAGGGCCTGGAGGCAGGAAGGCCTGAGTTCAAATGTAGCCTTAGACGCTTATTAGCTGTGTGATCCTGCGCATGTCACTTAACCCTATTTGCCTCAGTTTCCTCATCTGTAAAATGAGCTGGAGGATACATCAAAGCACTTTGGTAACTTTGCCAAGAAAACTCATGAAGAGTCTCAGACTGAATTGACTGAGCAAGGACATTAAAACGCCCCAATTGGGACTGCCAAGGGAGGTCCCACCGTCTGTCAGGCCAATCAGATATAAAAGATATAAAAAGCTGAGGTGATATAAAAGACCCAGCCAGCTCTCACTAGGGATGTTTGGTGAAAATTGAAGTACATGGTTGCCTTAGCCTTTATTAGTACTTATCCTTTATTAGTATATGCCCTTATTAGTAACTAATATTATGCTTGGAGAATTGGCGTCATTTTATTTAATTGTTTAATTTGTCCCAAAACACCTGTTTGCCTCAGTTCCTTCTTTGTTAAATAAACTAGAAAAGGAAAAAGCAAACCACTCTAGTATCTTTTCCAAGAAAACTCTACATGGATTCACAAAGAGTTGGAAAGGACTGAAATGACTGATCAGTGTGCATATACACTTACATGTACACACACAAAACATGGCCAATACAGACATTGGTTTCTCTTGACTATTCATGTTTGATTTTCATTTCTTTCTCAGTTGGGGGTGGGGAAGAAAGTGAAAGCAGAATTTTGTTGACTGAAAAAGATTTTAATTAATTAGAAAAAAAAATAAAGCAAACAGCTCATTAAACTTCCTAAAAGATATAGGCATGTAAATCAGTACTATTCATTCACTTTCTGCACTATATGAGCAACTCATAAATGAGTTGACAGGGTCAATACAATATCTGGTTCATGGACTGGCTTTAGACCTCTGTAGGAGAGCAGTTCCCTGTGGAAAAGCCTCTTCTCTAAGAAGCTTGCTCTTAAGGAAGTTTTTTCCTCTCTGTAAGGCTGGCTTTCTAACTCAGGAATTCTGGATCACTTAGGAACCTCAGACAATAGCCCATGAGGTAACCTCAAGGTTAGAGACATACATTCTCGGGGTTGTTAGTCTCTCTGACTTGTATTCAGAAAAGGAACTAGAAAGACAGAAGTCAGTTCAGGAATTAGAAGTTCATGATCTCTTCTCTCAGGCTTTCTTGGGTAGCAAAGGCCACTCACTAGTCATGGGCTTCTGCAAGTCAACATTTTTTGTTCTAGGAAGGTTGGGGGAGGGAGGGGATGGGAAGGAGAAATCCTCTTTACCCTTTTGCCACATTCCAGGTTAGAAGTCCAAAGGAGAGAGCACAATAAAAGGGGTTTTTCACACCTGGCTTCTAGAAGGTATAAAGAGGGAAGGCTTCAAGAAAGCATTCTTCTTGTTACCAAATCCTAGCCTCAAGTACCTATCAGTAGGTATCAAGGCATAAAATCCACCAATCAGACTGTAGCAACTTGCTGCTGAGTTCACACTCTGTAATCTCATCAAGTTTATGCCATCTTAGAGATAGAGCCTGAAAGGATTATAGATGTTATCAAATCCTTATTTTACAGATGAAAAAATTGAGGTTTAGAGATGTTAAGTCACTTGTCTAGGGTTACACAGCAGCAAGTGAATTAGGGTTCAAACCAAGTCTTCCTGTCCAGTGCTCCATCCATTCCCTAGTTATAGAGGATTTCCCTAAATTGATTTGGGCAAACTCATGAAATTGGTCAAGTGCTTTTCTGATGAAGCATTCCTTATGTGAAATAGAGTTTATAGAATCAAAGCTAGGGAAAGCTGATTATAGGCTGGTGCTTAATCTGGTAAAACTTTGTATAGGAGTTGGGTTGAACCTGAAATCTAAAAGAGAAACAAAATTTGAATTGGCAGAGAGGGCATTCCAGGCTGGAAAAACAACATGACTTAGGGCACAATAGCAGGTATAAATATGGCTGTATGTGATAAGAAGAGTCCTAAATGAGAAGTACTGTGAGATAAAATAATCTTAGGAGTTTAAACTTGATCTTTTAAATAATAGGGAATCATTGAAAGTTCCTAAGTAGCGAAGATACCAGGAGGAAAGCAATGTTTAAAAAACATATATATTTGACAACAGTATATAGGATTGATGGGAGTAGAGTGAAACTGGATATAGAGATTTTTTTTTTTAAGTTTGTTGGTTTGGGTATGTTCCTTTCAGACTCTGGCAGTTTTGCTGATCAAATGGGACAAAGACAAATATGATCTTTGTTTTGTGTGTCTAGTTTATAGAGACTATATAGACATACTTTCTCTTGAAGAGTCAAATAAGAACTCAGATACTGTTACTACAACTTTAAGATACAGACGGAATATTGGAAGAATAATGGGATTGGCAATGGGAATGACAACTGAGAAATGGTTTGAGTTAAAATACCTCTTCCTATAGAGTCAAGGAGAATTTGTGTGCTTTTGACATTTTATCTGTGAGGATCTACTTGATAAACTATGAAGAGTAATATTAAATATTAATATCAAATATATTAAAGTGATAAGTAATATACAAATATATTAAATTAATATTAAAACATTAGCTTGAGAGAAACTGAAGAAAAAATAGCGGAAAGAGATTGAGACGATTTCAACTTTTTTAACAAAGGGGATTCAAGAGAAGTGATTTTATTTACCATTTTAAGAGATATTGAATGAAGTAATAATATTTTGCTTTCAGATCTGTGACGAGGTTTAGCTCTTGATATTTTAAGGGTTTGTAGTGATTTTGATGGTGCCAAGATATTTTGAATAGTTAAATATATGGCTTTATTATTATTCTAATTTATTAATACCTTATGTATTGTGTCAATTTAATATTTAGATAAAGAGCAATTACTAATAACAAACATACCAGTGGGGGCTCAGGATCTAAAGTGGCAAGGTCAAACCTAGAATCATGAGTGTAATAGACCATGCTTACTATGGAGCCAGCCTACTAGGAAGAGTACAGTAAGAGTTCCTACTTCAGAAGTCTTATATTTTTTGTAATTTCTCAGTGTCTTTCCACTCCCTTGAGCCCTCCATTGTGAAAAAGAAAAACTATTAAACAAAAGCAAATGATAAATCAATTGTGTCTATAGAACTTGCTGTACCCATAGTTCCTCCCACCCCCTACCAAAAGGAGAGAGGTGTGTTTTCTCATCTTTTCTCAAGGACTAATAATAGTTGTTAAAATTAATCAGCTTATTATAGAGAGATTCTATTTTTGTAATCCAGATTTAAGATGATTGGGGTTTAGGTAGCATGGTATATTATAGTGAGAAATACAATAGTCTAGTAGATGGTAGATGGATGGATCAAGGAGTACCTCTGCCTAGTGGTATGGCTACAGGCAAGTCACTTAACCCTTCTTCACCTGAGTTTCTTATCTGTGCAACAGGATGATAGTATTACCTACCCCACCTGGCTGTGGTGGGGCTATAATAAGATGGATAACATGTGTTAAGAGCTTTCTAAATCTTAAAGCATTATATAAATAGCACTATTATATAATTATAATGGCTTGTATTGTTATTATTATCTCTGAGTTCAGCTCCTTTACATACTATTCAAATCTTACAGATTTTAGAAAATGGCTCTGATCTTATCTGACCTTTTCTTTTCTTTTTCTATTTTTTAAAAAGATTCCCTGGGGGAATTTGTGAATTCACATATTCGATCTAATCCAAAAGGTATTTAGCAATTCTTCTACTATGAGCAAGGCACTGCACTAGGCTTTGGAGATAGAAAGACAAAAAATTGAAAAATTCTATGACCTTAGAAAGCTTACATTCTACTGGGGGAATGGAACATATTAATAGATAAGTGTGTGTATAACATGATCATTGGAACTGAGAGAGATCAGTAGTATTTAAAGAAGTCAGGGAAGGCTTCCCATACTGGGTGGCATTTGAGTTTAACTGTATAGGATGCTAGGAATGATTCTAAATGGAAGAAGTTAAGATGGAGTACATTCTCTACATAGGCAGGGTAACTGGAGATGGAGGGCCAAGTTCAGAGAACAGCTAGACAACCAGTTTGACTAAGACACAGATACATAAGAGGGAATAATGTAAAACAGTCTGGAAAGGTGGACTGGAGCCAGACTGTGAAGGGCCTAAATACCAACATGAAGAGTTGTTGTGTTTCTGACTTTTGTGACCCCACTGACCATGCTGTCTATGGAGTTTTCTTGCAAAGATACTAGAGTGGTTAGCCAATTCCCTCTCCAGTGGATTAATGCAAAGAGATAAGTGACTTGCCCAGCATCACACAGCTAATATGTGTCTGAGGCCACATTCAGAATCAGGCCTTCCTGACTCCAGGACCAGCACTCTTTCCACTGAGCCATCTAGCAACCCCTAAAGCATTTGTACTTCAGTCTAAAGGGCATAGGGAGCCCCTGAAGGTTCTGAAGAAAGGGAATGAGATAGATTTATGCTTTGCAAAGACTATTTTTGAAGTTATATGAGGAAAGGATGTGTTGTAAGGGAAAGAACCTGGAAACTGAGAACTTAAATAGGAAACCATTGTACAGGGGGAAAGTGATGAGGGCCTGAACTGGAACTGTTGTGTCACCAAGGAAGACTCGAATACAAGGGATGCAATTTGCTGCAGATAGATTATTTGTTATCACACAACAAATATGCTTTTATGCAAATAATTTATTAGTTTTTAATGCTGTTCATTTGACAAAGACTGTTGCCATAGCAATAAAGAAGACAAGACTAGGCAGAACGTGGTCTTTATAATAGGTCATAGGATCCTAAATTTAAAGCTGGAAGGGAAGTGAGAAGTTATCTTGCCTGACACTCTTGTTTTACAGAGGAAAAAGTGAGGCCCAGAAGGGTGAGTGATTTATCCGAGGTCACACAAGTAATAAGTACCCAAAGAGAATTTGAACTGTGGTTTTCTGATTCAAAATGTTCTTTCCACTGAACCACGCAGCCTTCCTTGAGCAAAATGATATGGAGGTGCCCCATTTTTTACAAATTTTGCTGCAGGTAAATGGGGATAATAAAAGCACCTGCCACTTAGGGTTGTTGCAGGGAATAATTGAGATAAAAATTGTAAAGCACTTACAAAAATAAAGTGCAGAGCCTGGCACACAGTAAGCACTATGTAAGCATGGTTTTTGTTGTAGAACTATAACAGAATAAGAGCCACTTCTGGAAGCATGTAAAGGATGAATGTGGATGGTTTGTGAACCTGCTTTTTGAGGTGTTTGTCGATGCAGAAAGGAAGAGCCCTGCTGTCCAAGAAAAAGCCATTTAATTGACTGCTAAGCCAGAACTAGGGGCAACTAGGTGGCCCAGTGGATAGAGTGCCAGGCCTAGAGTCAGGAAAACCCGAGTTCAAATGTGACCTGAGACACTTACTAGCAGTGTGACTCTGGACAAGTCACTTAACCCTGTTTGCCTCTATTTCCATAATCTGTAAAATGAGCAGGAGAAGGAAATAGCAAACCACACCAGCATCTTTGACAAGAAAACCCCTGGCTGAAAAACAACTTAACTATAACAATCTTCTTAATAAGATGAAAGGGCCTGAATATTCACTAAGTCTAATTCACTATCAATTCATTGTCCTTGAATCCCAAGTACCTAGGACAAAGTTCACCAACAGTCTGAACAAATCTAGTGAAGTTCTTATTTTCTTAAAGGAGACTGATATTCTGAAAAGGCTTACTCAGGGACAACTAGGTACACCCTTTAAATGCACATATTCAGAACACTTGACAAAATGCAGGAAGCGGCCCAGACCCTCTCCCCCCATCCCCATGGAGTCTCTAAAACATCAGCTCAAAGGAAAAAACTTCCTGGCTAGAAGTCAGAAGACCAGGCTCTTGGTCCTCTTAACTCTGTGACCCTGAACAGGTTCTTAACTCCTCTGGGCCTCAGTTTCCTAATCTGTAAAGTAAAGGACTTGAGATAGATGGCCTCTTAGATTCCTTACAGCTCTATTATTCTGCTATCCCTCTGTTCTCTCCTGGTTTCTCTCCATTAGCAAGAAAGCAGCCTCTCTCCCTAAAGGAATATTGATCTTATCTCTTCTGCATAGGTACTGGTTGCCAAAACTTGGTGCCAATTGCATCATCATCAAGAATAAATCCTGGTGAAAGTTCCCTTGTTCATCCAAGGGAAAACAAAACCTCTACAGAACATCATCATTCACCTTTGCATCCAGCCTTGCCCCAGAATCATACATTCATTCATCAGTGTATTTGTGTGTACAGACTGGCAGCTCTCCATGGGAAAAAAACCAAGTGAAAGAGCAAGGGTAGTCTGGCCAGTTCAAACCCCCAAACTGCCTGCTCAGGTATTTTCCCATTACAGACTCAGTCTTGGGAATCAGTTAGTGACATACCATATTAATCTGAATGCAGGTGACATTATTTTTTCAGAATCTTGCTGATATGAAACTTGAGTATAGTCTGTTTTTCTACACTTGTTATTAGAACAGTTACATAAGTGACAAATAGGAAAGAGTACTGATAATAAGAACAAAGGATACATCTTTATTTACACTGAAGTAAGGGTAGATAAAAGAGCAGCTAGGTGGCACAGTAGATAAGAGTGCTGGGCCTGAGTTTAAATGTGTCCCAGATCTTTACTAGCTGTGTGACCTGGGCAAGTTACTTAACCCTGTTTGCCTCAGTTCCTGTAAAATGAGCCAGCAAAGGAAATGGCAAACCACTCTGTCAAGAAAACCCCAAGGTTTGATTCTTTGAGGTACAGGCTCTGGGAAAGTAAACCTTCTCAGGGAAGACATTTACCTATGGTCATGAGCCTGAAGTTGTGGCTCTGCCCAAGTCTTTAGCCCCCTTTGTTCCAATAGTTTCCCACCCTTAATGTTCCTGTTCCCACCCCTGAACTGGCCTGGTCCACCATTGTCTATGGTCTCCAGGTAGCCTCCAGCAACTTCCCACCCTTAACCACTCATTACTGGAGTCTGACCTCATCTGACTCCTCCTGAAGATCCTCACCAATCTCTTCCTCTGGACCACCCCTAGATTCCTCCCACAACCTTTTTGTATATAGAACCCCATCTTCCCTCAATGTGGTGTGAGAGCGCCATGGGATAGCTTAGCACAGACTTACTCTATGTGAGAGCACCTTAGAATGCCCTAGCACACAGACTTACTTTGTGAGAGCACCATGAAATGGCCTAGCACCCCATATGGCGAACTTCAACTTTTAATAAACTTTACTTTTTCTTTGGCTGAGAAGACTTGAGTGGAATTCTTTCCGCAGGACCCGGCATGTTGGTATTTTGGGGTCTCAGGAAGCCCTAACCCTCTTTGGGCTCCTCTTCAAATAGACAGCAGTAATGATAAAGAGATTTCATTTGGAAAATTGAAGACCAGCTGGTTATAGAGCCCTTAAAAGCATTAATCAAAGAGCAATAATATCTCACTCTATCTACTGTACCCCAAACTGCCCCTAAAACAGCAAATGGGCCATCATGTGTTAGAGGGCTTGGAGACTTACTTTCTTGGCATTTAGTGTTAGTAGCTTCCCATCTATTTGCCTAAAGTAACAATCATGGTCTTCAGACTGTTTAGGACCTATTTTCAACTCCTTCCCTCAAGATGAATTCTTAAGAGTCAAAACATTTCATAGTATTAAAAAAGATAATTTAGTGAAGAAAAGAACTACATGAGCATAAAATACCTGCTGTACCTCATTACTCTAGCAAAAGTATTAGTTACACTGAAAATAGGGCACCTGGGTGCCGCAGTGGATAGAGCTGGGCCTGGAGTCAGGAAGGCTCATCTTCCTGAGTCCAAATCTAGCCTCAGACATTTACTAGCAGTGTGACTCCAGGCAAATCACTTAACCCTGTTTGCCTCCATTCCTCATGTTTGAGTTGAAAAATAACCTTTATCCTTAATTTAGTAAGAAAAGTAAACACAGAGATGCCTTAGGGTAAGAACAGGAGTTTATTCTCTTCCCCGGAGAAGAGGGCTATCTATCCCATGTCATGTCGGAACATGAGGCAGAGGGCGAGTTTCAAAGGGTAGAACCCAAATTTATAAACCCAATTCGGTCAGTCCCTCTTTCCTGACTGTTTCTTCTCTCATTGGTGGAGAGGCTCACCTCACCAAGTTCTTCCCCACTGGGACAGCAAGAGAAGAGAGGTGGGAAGGGTCTCACCAAAGCCTGAAAACAGACAAAGGAAGGTAAAAGTGATTGACAGCAGCCAGGGAAGGGGAGGTAGAGGGAAGGTTAACAATCCCAGACGAAGAAGTTTTCACTCATTCCACACGCTCATCTGTAAAATGAGCAAGAAAATTGCAAGTCACTCTGGCATCTTTGCCAAGAAAATGCCAAACAGGGTCACCAAGTGTAAGACATAAGTGGAAAACGACTTAACAGTGGAAATACAGCTGTCAAAGAAAATCTTACCTTTCTAGGACTTCTTTGTATAGTATCAATTTACTTAAATACAAAATACTGACAAGTAAGCCCTTTTGCTGTTATTCTTTCTTGTTTGACTCTGAGGGCCCCAACATGAATGGCCATTTGCCAGCACTGTTGCATCAAAGTCAAAGTTAGAAGTTTCTCTTATCCTTCATCATCATATCCTTCATATTCACTCAAGTTACTTATATTTTGATAGGGTATCAAACTATTTGTGGGTCCCTCTTAATACAGAATTCTTACATATAGTCCTGTTCATGCACAGGAATTAAAACATAATTAGAATGAAGGATTGGAATGCTATTGAAAGTCTTAAAAATATACTGGATAGTTTGACATGGACAATGTAACAATATCCTAGGCTGGCTAATTCTTCTTTTGGGTAGAATACCCTCGGGTTTCTGTGCCAGAAAACAGCCAAACAGCCAACTTTGGGCCAAGAAGCCCTGTCCCTTATATAAAAAGATAGAAGCTAGTCATAGAAAAAAGAAAGAGATTCAATAAAAAGAAGAAAATTATGGTTACAAGTCCAAGGTATGGTTTTATGTAATACATTCTGACCAGGTTTACCTGTTGGTACCAGCCTCTGACTCTCAAGGTGACTATACACCAGTAACTGACTTCTGTGTGTACCCATCCAAAATAACAAGCAGTTACTACAAGGCATTGTGCCTAGGCACCAGGTATACCAAGACAAAAATAAAATAGTCTGTGACCTCAAGGAATTTACATTCTATAGAGAATTTTCAATATTCTTAGCTTGGCATAGAATGCTTTCCACAAATCTGGCTCCTATTTATCTTTTTAGTTATTTCATATTACCTTTAATATGATCCAGTCAAATTGGCCTGGACAGGCTGTTCCCCATATATGACATTCCATTTTCCTATTTCCAAGCCTTGGAACAAGTATTTCCTAAAGCAAATTAATGTTGGATTGTCTTATTTATTATGTGAATCCATCCATTTGCACAGACCCCAGTTTTTAGAAGTCAGGCAGTTTCTGAAGGGTGTAACTAAGTAAGGTAATTACTCCCAGCCCCAAAGACCTCTACTTATTAACTAGCTTGGGTGGGATGCCTGTGTCTTGGCTTACCCCCTAAACAGAAAACATTTTGATTCAAGACCGTCTCCTTAGATGGGGGTGTCCTTGCTTCTCCTAATTTGTCTTTCCCTAATGATGAAGTAATAGGGAGGAGCTGAGAAGTCCTAGCCGACCTCCTAGTTAAAACATTCACCAATCAGGATCCCCTTATGTTTGCCAGCAGAGGTTCAAATGATGTACTGTCAGGCCAATCAGGAGGAAGATACACTTAGGTATGAAAAGTGCTATTGGCCCTCTTATTGGGTGATTGGCACAAATGGAGGATAGGCTCCTTTCTTACAAGGCCCATGACCCTGCTGATAAAAGATATCTTGTTCAGACAACTGCCTCAACCTGCCCTTTGTTAAATTCTGGCACCTGTGTTCCTCATGTCTAAAATTCGATCTTTCTTCATTTCTATTTCCTAGAATCCCTGGTTTTCCTTCCTGATTCTCCCAGTTATCAGCATTCTCTCCTTTTTGAAATTACTTTGTATATATTTTGCATTGTGAGAAATGCTAGTAGTTTGGTTTCTACAGATTCTATAGGAACAATGGATGTGCAGGAAGGTGTAAATCAGGATGAGGGAGGAAGGGTAGAACAACCTATCCAATCATATAGCCAAAAGAAATTTGTACGTTTACCCTTGGAAGGGACCTGAGCTAAGCTGGCTCAAACCAGCTGGAGGTCAAAGGATGGTCACCAACTTTTTAATAACACACATACTTAACTAGTCTTATACATAGTAACTAACACCTCTAATAGAATTAGACCCTCATTATCCAATCATGGGACACACAAAGCTCATACTGGGCAGGGGAGAGGAACATACTAAGGAGTACATATGTGTAGTGCGCAGATCAGAAAGATTGTAACCCAGAAAAGCTGGGACCAATCCCAGTTCTGAAGGGAGAAACAAGCAGGAAATTCGAGTGAAAGCAGCATAAAAGGGCTTGCATTTGTCTGATTTTTTTGTAGTCTTTTAATGAGGTTACCCATTTATTCAGGAGAGAATAAATATAAAGTTAATGAAAACCTTCCTGGCTCTCCAACAAGGATTATTTATTCCTAGACTGAGCATGTTTATAACAGTATTAATTAACAAGTATTCATAGTGTATCTTACCATTAGAATGTAAGCTCCCTGAGGGCAGGAACTATTTTTGTTTTGTTTAGTTACTTTTGTGGGTGCTACAGCCTTCCACAGATTAGACACTTAATAAATGTTTGTTGAATTGATTTATGATTTTTTTTTCCTCCTTTCTACTACTAGGGTATTACTGGCTTTGGAGTCAGAGGACCTGGGTTCCAATCCCAATTCTGTCATGTAATGTGCAATTTTAGGTGAGTCTTTTTAAAAAAAACTATTATTTAATTTATTTTTAGTTTTCAACATTTATTTCTGTAAGTTTACATTTTTCTCCCTTGCCCCTCCGTCCCCAAGATGGCCTGCAATTTGATATAGGCTCTACATATACGTTTCTACTAGACACATTTTCATATTAGTCATGTTGTATAGAAAAATTATAACACAAGGGAGAAATCATGAAAAAGGAAAAATAAAACAGGAAAAGAAAACAGTTAGCTTCACTGTGCATTCAGACTCTATAGTTCTTTCTCTGGATGTGGATGGCATTTTCCACATCGTGAGTCTTTTTGAATTGTTTTAAGTCCTTGAATTGTTGAGAAGGGCTAAGTCTATCAAAATCAGTCATCCAAGACTGTGGTTCTTACTGTGTACAATGTTCTCCTGGTTCTGCTCATTTCACTCAGCATCAATTCATATAAATCTTTCCAAGTTTTTCTGAAGTCTGCCTTTTCATCATTTCTTATAGCACAATAATATTCCATTACATTCATATACCACTCCTTCTTTAGTCATTACCCAGTTGATGGAAAGCCTGTCAATTTCCATTTCTTGGCTGCCACAAAAAGAGCTGCTATAAATATTTTTGTATATGTGGGTTCTTTTCCCACTTCTATGATCTCTTTGGGATACAGCCCCAGAAAGGGTATTGCTGGGTCAGAGGACATGGCACATTTTCATAGCCCTTTGGGCATAGTTCCAAATTGCTCTCCAGAATGGTTGTTCTGGAGCTCTCCAGCTCCACCAACAATGAATTAGTATTCCAACTTTCCCATAACTTCTCCAACATTTATCATTTTCCTGTTTTATCATGTTAGCCAATCTGATAGGTATAATGTGGTACATCAAACTTGATTTTCATCTCTCTAAAAAATAGTGATTTAGAATGTTTTAATATGACTATAGATAGCTTTAATTTCTTCCCCTGAAAACCGCCTGTTCATGACTGTTTGTTAATTAAGGATTTGTATTCTTATAAGTTTGACTTAGTTCTCTATATATTTTAGAAATGAGGCCTTTTATCAGAGATTCTAGTTGTAAAAATTCTTTTCCAGTTTTCTGCTCCCCTCCTAGTCTTGGTTGCATTGACTTTGTACAAAAGCTTCAATTTAATGTAATCAAAATTATCCATTTTGCATTTCATAATCTTCTCTCTTGTTTAGTCATAAATTCCTCCGTTCTCCATAAATCTGACAGATAAACTATTGTTTGCTCTCCCAATTTGTTTACAATATCAGCCTTTATATCTAAATCATGTACCCATTTGAACTTTATTTTGGTAGACGATTTTAGGTAACCTCTCTGGGTCTCATCTTAATTAGCAAACTGAGGGAATTGGACTTGATATGACCCTTCTATCTCCAGCTCTATGAATCTTGACTCTATCCAAGCTCCTTCAGGCAGGAATGATATTTATGTCTTTGCTTCCCTAGTACCTAGACTGGAACTTCATTGAACTGATGAGAGGTGTGGACAAGTCAGGGGATCACAGATCTAGAATAGAACCTTAGATATCATAGAATCCCCATAGAATCTTGAATTTTCTTACTCACAACTCAGTATCCTTTGCAATGAAGAGTCATAGTACATGTAGGTGAACTTGACAGTGTAATGTTAATGGAATAGGAAGATCTCCCCTTTCCATTAATAGGCCTATGTGACCATATATGTCCCCTTTTCCTTGGAACAAGAGCCATGTTCCCAGGTCTAAAGGTACACAGATATTTCAGTCAGAGCTGTGATACATCCTGAGTCACATAGAGCCCACTGGGGGAGGAACTTGCCTAAGGAGGAGCTTACTTAGTGGGAGGCTTGCTTGTAGGAAGACTTTCACACCCTTTGGTACTAAACTAATTAGTCACTGAGTCACTCAGTTTGTGGTACATTCTGGCTCTGAGTCTGTTAGTTGAAAACTATATATACTGGGATGTTGGACTTGGGGTAGTCCAACTATCTATAGTCCAGCTACTTGGAGATTTTACTTTGGGGATTTGTTTATGAGAAGGACTTTTTGATGCCCTGGATGGGATTCTAAGTATCCATTTGTTAAGAGGCTCCTCCCCCTCTTCCTGCAGGTTTGTGCTCTCCTGCTCTGGTGGTGTTTGTAGGTGGTTGTATTACTTTGTTCAGATAGTTGGAGCCCTGTCTGTTGAATCTCTGCTAATTTCTCTGTATTTTCTACTTACCTGTAATTAAAGTAAGATTGTTGACCTTGTTTAAAGTTATCTTTCCTTTAGCAAAGCAGATCAAAGAATCTATGCTAGCATGCCATTCTGGGTGTACTGGGGTGCTTGCTACTACAGACAGCTACAGGAGAGTAAGAAGAAGAGGTCCTGCAAGGTTTCCCTCACATAAACGTATCTGCTTTTGTTGACTTTTATACAAGTTCATGGTCCAATACTTTTTGAGCTTACCGCATTTATATTGTGATTGTTATTCATTCTTCCATTCTCAGAGAAGACCAATGACATCAGAAAGATGATGTCCTGACTTACAAGTGAGTTGGATTTAAGTGATGACTTTGTGTTCATATATAGTGGGATACAGGAGACAGTATCTGCTAGTGAGTAGAATCCCCCTGCTTTTCCACAGTTCAGCCCTCTAAGAAACCAGAACTGATGCACCAGAATCTTACTGCTATGCAGAGTGGGATCAGACAGGCTGGGTAAGCTGCTGCCACCCACCACAACCATGCTGCCAGCGGAGCTAAGGAAGAGAGAGCAGAGAAATGAGGCTACAGGTGGGGCTGCCATTGCTGTTTCCACAACTGCAGATCAAAGAGCCCGGAGCAGCAAAAACTAGGATACCAAGACAGCCTGCAGCAAGCAGAGCCATAGGAAATGTTCCTCTTGCTGAGAACCGAACTGGTTAATTCCTTACTTTCCGTGGCCCCTGCTTTCTTCCCACTCTTGTTCTCTCAAGAGAGAATGTATTCCCAAATCTCTACTTCTTAAGAGTTTGTTTTGCTTTCTGTCTTACTGGCGTGCTAAGCTGGTTTCTCTAAGATAAATGTGGTTAACCATTGATTTACTGATCTGTGTGTACCTTGGCTCACATCAGCAGAGGGAGAGGCGGTGGATGAGAGAGAGAGAGACAGAGGGACAGAGAGAGAGAAAGAGACACAGAAAGAGAGAGAGAGAGACAGAGAAGAGAGAAGAGACGGATCAAGATAGACTGACAGAGACTTTTTCAGTTACTAAGGGACATTTCTTGAAATAGGGGTTTGGAATGAACAAAGGAATTATTGATTCATATTTGTATAAAACATGGATTTGGATCACTCGTGGGTAAAATTAGTCAGTTTTTTTGGTGGAGAGGCAGTGACAAACTCAAGCTGGTAGGAGAGATGGACTCTTGACTGCTTCCCGCTACTATCTTTTTTCACTTTGAAAGGAAGACCATTCCTATCTAGGAGTGGAGCCAAAAGAGTGATTAGAGAGAATTTCATACCCAAAGTGGGGGACAGTGGGAGTGACCAGGAAGAGGACACCTAATCCTTTTGAAGGTCAGGTACAAAAAGGTATTAACTAGCCTTGTCCTCACCAGAACAACACCACCACTCCCCTCTCATTCCCCATGCCACAAGTACATGTATAATAGGCAAATTTTATTTATTTTGTGAATAATACACTTACCATATTATATATGATAGGTTAATAAAATTTATATTAAATGAAGTTATTTATAAATTATCTTTTATCTGTGATAACACCATGTTGAAAATTTCACAGTATACCTTTTGAGAACCACTGATCTTCATTTTACAAAGGCATGAGGCCCCAGGAGGTAGAATGAGTTGCCCATAATCACAAGGCCAGTTAGTAAAATCTAGGACTTAAACCCAAGTCTTGTGACTCCAGGTCTAGTGCTCTGGACATCTCTCTTATTTCTTGGTCTGAATCTAGTTGAATAAAAGCAACCTTCCTTCAAAGCTGGACCTGCCTTCTGCTACGGACACCAATGGAGTTTTGAGGGTTGCTCATTAATGCTAATCCTTTAGACTAAAGGCTATTTAGCTAATGGGGTGTAAGGAAGCAGAAAACATGCCAAGACTGCTGACCTCCTTGTACTTTTTGGGCACTTACTCTTTTCCTTCCTTTTTTAGAGTTCATTCACCAGCAGCACTCACCTATTAGTTTTGCAAAAGCACTTCTAAACTGGAAGGAGTCCATGAGATAGGCACTCTTATGATTTTGCTGGTGAGGAAACCAAGGCTGTGCCAATGTTACCCCCTACACAATGATGCAGCCATTCCCCACAACATTACTGGAGACCCGTGTGCCAGTGTCCCCATGTCACCATGCCAAAAGTGTACCCAGAGAACTGAATGGCCTGCCTCCAAACCATGCCTTGAAGTGTTTGACTTTACCCTGTTGCTAAGCAGACCTTTTGGCCCCTCTCTTCCTCACCACCCTGAAGATCAAAGCAAAGTCAAGTTCATACCCCATGCCCCACACTCAGAAGAGTGGCAGTCAGCCCAAGAAGACCTCAGGCCTTTGTTCTGCTATACAGTTCAGCAATCCTAAGGAGGGATAGTAGCCTACTGTAAACAAAACAAAACAAACCCTGGCCATGGAGTCAGATGGCTCCAGTTACAGTTCCCTCTGACTTGTACCCATGCTACCTTGGGCAAGTGCCTTAACCTCTTTTCGAGCCAGCTCTCCATGGATGATCCTCTGTGTTCCTCTGTGTCCCTCCTTTCTTTAAGACTTTGTGGCTGGCTGCCCCCAGGCATGTTCCCAAAAAGACAACATGATTTTTGGTGTGATACTGATGAAGTACTTTTTGAGTAAAGCTTTTCTTCTTCTGAGTCTTTAAGGGGGAAAAAAATTACCCTACTTATTCAGGACATTTAAAAGTGTATTAAAACTCTCAAAAACCTAAATAGTTTAACACCATGGCAGTTATTCCCTGCCAGGATTAGGACTGGAGTGTACATTTTGCAGTGGGGTGCTTCTGATACTGTTATGCTGCTCATCTTTTTAAGCACTCTTGCCCAGGGCATATTTCTTCCCATAGGTGAATCCTAGGCAGGGTTAACTTTAAGAAGAAAAAAAACAACTTAAAAGGCGCTTAATCAGGCAGGAGAAAGAAATGTGATTAAGACCTAGGTCCACATGCTTCGCATGCAAGAACAGGACAAACTGGTGAGACCTTGTTCAGTCTTAGCCCCTTCTAGAAAAAGTAGCACTTTTGTATCTTATTGTTAATACACCTCTCCAAGTTCTCCTGACTCTGGACTTCACCATCCTTGGGCAGCTAGGAAGTGCAGTAGACAGAGCAGACACTTACTAACTGTGTGATCCTAGGCAAATTGCTCAATCTCAGTCTGCCTTTGTTCTCTTATCTGTAAAATGGTGATAACAGCAGCTGCACCCTTACAGAATTACTGTAAAGATCAAATAATAGACTATTTGTAAAGTATTTTGAAAACCTTTAAGTGTTATATAGAAATGCTAGATATTGCCATAATAATAATAATAATTATTATTATACTTCCAATAGTTTTCTGGAAAAGAAAGTACATTTTTTCACAAGACATATATCCTTTGTCAGACCATACGTTTTGATCTGGGGATCAGAAACTGTAATAACAGCTGACACATAATGCTTTAGGGGTTGCAAAGTTGTTTACATACATTGATTTGGTCCTTAATGGCCCTGGAAAGTAGACTATTGGTTTTATTATTCTAATTTTACAGCTGAAAGAATTGAATTTGAGAGGGTAAGTGATTTTCCCATGATTATACATATGACTTGAACTCAGTTCTCTTGGCCCCTGAGCCTAATACTCTTTATATCATACCATATTGTAACCAAATAACCTTTCCAGGAGAAAGTATTGTGAAACAGAACTTTAAACTGGAAGACCACTGATCATTCCAAGAACATAGAAGAATTGCACAAGGATATTTATTCCCTCTCTGAAGAAACAATTCAAAAAGCCAGAAAGACACCTGTGGAAGAGCTGGGAAAAAGAATCATGTGGTCTGGCTCTTTATACTTTTAGATAGTCTTGGGGTGGCCCACCTGAAGAAAATTCTATCTTGGACTTTAGTAACTTAATAAGTTGAACAACATTCTTCAATTTCAAATGACACACATACACAACAACAAGTAATGGTTAACTTAGAATGTGAATGAGACAAATTTACCCATTAAACAAAAATGGATAGCAGATTAAAAATTTGAATTCAACAATATGTTGCTTCTAGGAAATATTATAAAAATGAGAGATACACAAAAAGATAAAATAAAGTAGAATTTTTTTGTAATAAATTTAGTTTTCTTGTTTACATGATTCATTTTCATGAGATTTTTGAATTGCAAATTTTCTCCCTGTCTTTCCCCTACCCAAACCCCAAAACAGCAATCCGACTGTGGAACCCCTCCCCTGGTCTGCTCTCTAACTGTCTGGTAGGGCAGGGAGGGTCTCCCTACCCCAGCCCCTGTATATCTTAATTCCTAGTTGCAGGTTTTGCAGAGCTTTAAATTCTAGATTCTTTCAGTTCCTCCCTTGTCACACCCCCCCGCTGGAAGGACAATCAATTCAATACAGGTTGTGTAGGTGTGATTATACAAGACATCTTCATAGTGGACATATTGTGACAGTGATCATATGTTTCTCCTTCCTATCCTTCCCCCCCTTGTTCTGTCCTCTACCTTATCCCTGTCTCTTTATTGAAGTGTGAGCATCCAGCATCCCTCCCCCAGACCCTGCCCTCCCCTCCATCATCCCGCCTCTCATCCCCATGCCCCCTACTCTTTTGTGTGGCATGATGCCCAGTTTGACATTTATGCCATTTCTTCCCTAAGCCAGATTCAGTGAGAGTAAATGAAAGTAAAGTATCTCCTCCTTCTTCTATATGGGATGATTAATCCCATTTTGTCTCTCCCTGTCTCCTCTCATTCTAGTCCTCTCCCACCTCAGAATTTCACCTTTTAAAGTATCATCCCTTCATATTCAATTGATCCTATACCCTCTATATACACATATACACACATGCTCAGATATGTATTCATATGCATATATAGCATCCTATATAGACATATGTGTAAGTATACATACATACACACACACATATACACACACACACACATTTATATTCCCTTCACCTATCCTCATACTAAGATTCATAAGTTACTATTATCATTTTTCCATATTGGCATGTAAATAATTCAAATTTGATAAGTTCCTTATGATTTCTTTTCCATGTTTACCTTCTCAAGCTTCTTGTGTTTGGTTGTCAGTTCTGGTTTTTTCAGCAAGAATGCTTGAAAGTACTCCACCTCATTGAATGACCATATTTTCCCCTGGAATAATATGCTCAATTTTGCTGGGTAGTTGATTCTTGGTTTTAATCCCAGCTCCCTTAATCTTTGAAATATCATATTCCAGGCCCTTTAATCCCT
>CM053594.1:116992958-117024435 GCA_028646575.1 Pseudocheirus occidentalis | reverse complement strand
ATTATTCTCTTCAGAATGCTTTTGAGATTCTTTTCCCATCTGGCAAATTCGACTTTTTAAGGCATTCTTCTCCTCATTGGCTTTCTGGGCCTCTTTTGCCATTTGAGTTAATCTACTTTTTAAAGTGTTGTTTTCTTCAGTCAGGTTGTTGACTCTCTTTTTATAATTTTCTCGCATCCTTCTCATTTCTCTTTCCAATTTTTCCTCCACTTCTCTTATTTGTTTTTTAAAGTCCTTTTTCAGATTATCTATAGCTTCTAGGCATTCGTCAAATGTCTTGGAAGCATTTGGTGTGGGAGTCCTGACTGTGTTGTCTTCCTCTTGTTCCATGCTTTGAGCCTTATTGTCCACAAAAAAAGATTCTAGAGTTTTATTGCAGTTCTTATTTTGCTTCCTTTTCCTCATGTTGGCCAGTCAATTAATTGGTTGGTTTATTTTAGCTTTGCAAAACTCTTCTTCCGGGGGGGAAGCTCTGTTCCAAATCACTGGGGTTTTCCCAGCTGCTGGAGCTATTAGGGGCGTGTTGCAGCCCCACCCCCAGCTTTGTCTTGTTGTAAGCACTCCCCAGGACCACCACCCAAGACCATGATCCAGATCCAGGCCGTTCAACGCAAGAGCACTAGGACCTGATCAATCGACTCAGCCCCTCTGTGGGATCCACAGGCCAGGGGCTCTGAAGCAGCCCAGTGGGGGCAGCCGCTGGTTACAGCAGTTCCTGCCCTTCCCCCACTGTTTCCTTACCTTCGGGGTAGATTGGCTGAACTGCTTTTCCTCCCCCAAATTTAGCTTGAAAGCTTTGCTCACTTTCACTGACCTCTAATCCTAACTTAGTAGATGTGAAGACTGCTCGAGGTGCAGTAGATCTTCTCTGAAGTAGACTCACGCTGTGGCTTGGGAGGCTCGGCTCCTCCCACCCTAGAGCCTGGCGGCATGGTGGTTTCAGGGTGGGCTGGTCTTGGCTCCTGGCCTGCAGGCCTGTGTGATGAGCCCCTCCTGCCAAGCTGCCTCTCTCTAATCCCTATTTTTCATGCTTTGGTAGATGTGGAGTTGCTGGAGGCTTTATAGATCTTCTCTAGACTGGCTGTGGCTAGGCTTGGCTCCTCCTGACTGCCCTAGGGTCTGGCTGCGTTTTGGTTTCAGGCTGGGCTGGCCTTGGCTCGCGTCCTGCTGTGATGATCCCCTGCTGCTGAGCTGCCTTATGCGAGAGATGTGTTTTCTGTATTTTTGTGAGTTTGAGAGCCCTATAATTTGTCCAGAGTCATATTTTATGGGTGTTTAGGGTGGCCGTTTGGGAGCTGCAGGAGCTTGCTGTTTCTACGCTGCCATCTTGGCTCTGCCGCCCTAAAGTAGAATTTAATAGGTAAAAAAAAGTAGGGGTAGTAATCGTGAACTCAGACAAAGTAAAGTTAAAATAGATTTAATCAAAAGTGAAAAATAGAGAAACTATACTATGTGTCAGTAATATTATTCAATATTGTTTTACCATTTAAAATACCTAGACCAGGAATGGAGAACAAATCTGTGAAATTTGGATTCAATCAAAGGATCACACTTGAGTACCTAGAGGGTCACATGTGGCCATGAGACTGCAGTTCCCCAACTCTTAATCCTAGATAATATAAAATACATGCTCACATTCCTGCCAAAACAGACACAGACATTATATAAACATACATAAACATAAAACACTTTTTATACAAATAAATTCAGATGTAAATAATTGAAGTAATATTCATTGTTCCTGGGTAGGATAAGGCAATATAATCTTAAACATGGCAATTTTACCTAACTAATCTATTTATTCAATGTCATCCCAATTAAATTACTAAAAATTTATTTTACTGAATTGGAAAAAATGATAACAAAGTTCATTTAGGAGAACAGAAAGCAGGAACGCAACAAAACCAGGGGAAAAAGATCAAAAAAAGTAGATTCACTAGTATCAGACCTTAAAGTATAGTATAAGGTGAGAATATTGTTGATGTATAAAAAGGATAATGTCAATTATTTTAAATTAAAATTTAAAATTATTTTCTTGTATAAATAAAGCTTAAATAGCCAAGAATTGAAGGAATGCAGAAATGGGGGAAGGGTGGAGAAATTTTCATAGACAATCTCTCAGATGGGGTATGATTGTGTTGAAATATTGCTGTGTTGTAGGAAATAATGAAATGGTTAATGTAGAAAATTATGGAAAGCCTTGGACATATGAAGGAAGATGCTATCCACCTTCAGAGACACAGATGATAGAAGGAAATAAGTATATTATGGTCTTACATGTATGTGTATGAGTATATATGTGTAAGTTTATAGATATCTATGTATATATCTATATATCCATGCTTACTTGTAAACTTCTTTAGAGTGGAAGGAGAAGAAAAAATAAAGTTAAAAAATGCATAGCAGAGAACAAAAGAAAACCAACAAGGAACAAAGAAAAGCTGGGCAGCTTTGAAAACATGTAGTATTTATTATATAGGTTTTCTTGAAATGGAAATGTATTATTTTATATTGAATTTTCTCTTATGTCTGCTTGTACATGGCAATGTTTTTTTTTTGTTTTTCGCTTTTGTCATTTTGTATTTTTTGTTTTTTGTTTTTTTTTGCTTTTTGGAGTGCAGTTGGGATTAAGCGACTTGCCCAAGGTCACACGGCTAGTTTTTGTGTTAAGTGTCTGAGGCGGGATTTGAACTCAGGTACTCCTGACTCCAGGGCCGGTGCTCTATTCACTGCGCCACCTAGCCGCCCCGTGTCATTTTGTATTTAAGTTTAAAAATTTTTTTAATTCCAAAAAAATTTCAAATGACACTGCTACATAGCCATCAGCTATGTCTGAGAACCTAAACTGAGGGTTTTTAAAATAAAAATGTTTGATGCTTTGTTTTTATATCACTTATATTTCCCAATATTCTCTCTCCTCCCTTCTCCTAGAGGAAGAGTTAAAAAAAAAAAAGCAAGTAAAAAAACCAGTTCAATAGAACTAACCAATACGGGAAAAATATCTGACATTGTATGCAATATTCTATACCCATAGCTCCTGAGGTCTGTAGAGTAGGAGGGGGGAGGTGTTATCTCATATCTTCTCTTTGTGTTCAAGCTTGGGATCAGTATTTAGTTTCAGTTGTTTCGTTGTTGGTTGTTTGGTTTGGTTTTTTTTGATACAATAGTAATTTTTGTATATTGTTTTCTTGGTTTTTCCTACTTCACTTTGTATCAGTTCATTAAAGTCTTCCCATGCTTCCTTTCATTCATCATTTTTATAGCATGGTAATATTCCATTACATTCAAATTCAGAAAGTGAAAAGCAAAGTTGGGAGAGAAATGATGGATGGATGGATGGATGGATGGATGGATGGATGGATGGATGGATAAATAGATAGATCGCTGACCTGGGCCCCTCCCAAAATGGAGGCTGCTAGGAGGAACTCACCAATGGGAAAAAGGAAATCAGCAGTCATTTCTACCAGTCCTTTTAGTACCCTGGG
Source organism: Pseudocheirus occidentalis (assembly GCA_028646575.1). Taxonomy (NCBI): domain Eukaryota; kingdom Metazoa; phylum Chordata; class Mammalia; order Diprotodontia; family Pseudocheiridae; genus Pseudocheirus; species Pseudocheirus occidentalis. The sequence goes on along the minus strand of CM053594.1, from coordinate 117,020,950 downwards.
ATAGAGTTGATTTTGGCTTGGTGGCTTATATTTGTCAAAGACTGTCAGGAAACAGTGTCTTGCCTTTTCCTCATTTATTTTTGTTATCTGTTTCCTGTTTACTATTTTTATTCTACTCTTCTTTTTTAGAAAATCATTTTCCTTGGTATGGAGAGCAGGAACAAATGTAGCAGTATTTAACTCTGGTCCTTCAGTGCCTTAAGGCCAAGTATATTATATTTCACCCTCTCCCCAGAGTACTCTGGTCAGTTAAGGAGACTGGGGTCTCTTGTTCAGCTTTTGGTTCAAACCCTCAGTTATTATATAGAGAATTTAGTTCCACCAAATTCCAAGCCCTAACTGCCCCTGGACTTGGGTCTCAGTGTCTTGGCTTTTCAGGGTGGGGAGGCAGCAACATCAGGCTCCAAGGTTGCTATGGCTCAAACTTCCAGGTCTAAAAAGGACAAACAAAACAGACCAATAGACCAAAGACTCATGACACATTTCTTAGGCCTGAGGGAAAAGGAAAGATAACCTTCTCCACCAACTGAGTGCATGGTGCCCATGCTTCACCTGGAGGTCTTTAGAAAAATAGAGGTTGTCCCACTCTGATAGTTTTAAAAGATGTAGCAGTTCTGGTAATGCAGCTAATGGAAAGAAACCTCTGGCATCCATGTGGTAGGTGTATGCAGAATGTCCTCTCCCAAACTGTTCCCTGGTATCTTTCACATGGGTCCCTCCATTTTAGGTGATCTGGGAATGTGGCAAAGCACCATTCCACAAGAAAAAGAATTAAGTAGTTCTTCCTTTTCACTTTCATCATTCCTATACACTTTCCAGTGGCAGCTCCTTCTTTGATCTTTATCTTGTCTGCAATACAGCTTTAAAAAAAAAAAGTGCCCCTCCCCCACCCCTTTTTGGTCCTTAGTGTTCATTGTGTGGGCTGGCCTACACTCTGGGCTTTAGAGTCTCGACATTGTTCTTATGTGGGCATACCAATCTACTATTTTTATCCTGTTATTTGTCTTTTCTTGCATCTTCTGTATAAGTTCTCCATTTTCTTCCTCATTAGAATTAAGTGTTTTTTATCTTCAGCATTTCATTGGCCTTTTATCCTTCTTAAGCCAACTTTCCTTGTAGAATTCTAGGCTCCAATGACCAATGGCTCTGAATCCTTCAAAGCCCGTTCTCCACAAATCTACAGTGTGGATCAGACTAGGCCCAGCTATTTTTCTCTCCTTCTCTCTTGACCTCTGGAATGAAGTGGTTACTTCCTCCCATATTTCAAATCATTTTTGTTTCAGCAACAAGTAGCTCCTTAATCGTCAGAATCAGGTCTAGAAAATCAGCTTCCCTAAACCCTTCCTCTGTTCTCTGAAGAATACAATTTTCATTTAAACAGAAACAAGAGTTTCTCATCTGCTCTGCTTTTGGCAGAGAGCTCAAGCAGATGTACAGACAATGGAAGACCCCTCTCCTCCTCCCATCCCCATTGTGTCATTCCTGCATTTGTGATCTGTTTCCTGGATGCTCCATCTCTCTCCCCTTTCTGGTGTGGTAGACTGTAGCCCACACCCATGACAGTGTCAGTTCTATTGCTCACTCCACTGACCCTCAGACAAATGCTCCATGTTGTACTTCCTCTTCTGTTTCATGGATTTTTCTTCACCATTTTGCCGTGTTGCTCCTATGCCTTTTTGAATTTCTTCTGTTCCTTTCAAATAAGGTATGTACCTTTTCCTAGCTATTTTCCAGTCATGAATCATGCACCTTCCAAGTCTCACTGATACTTATGAAGTCAAATTTCCTTTCTTGCTTTAAAATGTCTAGTTAATATATTTTTGTTATCATTTAGTCTTTTTCAGTGGTGTCTGATTCTTTATGACCCTTTTGAAGTTTTTTTGGCAAAGATACTAGAATGGTTTGCCATTTCCTTCTTCAGCTCATTTTACAGATGAGAAACTGAGGCAAACAGGGCTTAATGACTTGCTCAGGGTCACACAGCTAGTACATATCTGAGGCAGGATTTAAACTCAGGTCTTCCTGACTCTAGGCCCTCCTAGATGCTCAGTTTATATGTGTGTGCGTGTGTATGTATATGTGTATGTGTATGTGTATGTGCATGTGCATATGCATGTGCATGTGTATATACACACAAACACACATATATACCTATATCTATATACACACATACATATGTATGTTTGTGAATTTATCTATACTTTGTCAGCCAGTCATTTATTAAACACTTGCTCTGTGTCAGGCACTGCCCTATAAATACTCCAGGGATACAAAAAGAAGCAAAAATAGTCCTTACCCTAAAGGAGCTTATGGTCTTTTAAAAAATTTATTTTTAACATTCTTTTAGGAGCTTATATTCGAATGATGAAGACCATGTACACAATTACATACACATGTATACAGAAAGTATAGAGGAATATATATATGTACATACACAGCAATTATTTATATATGTTATATACACAAATTCATTCATATGGGAATTACATAATTATATATAAAGAATATATAATGTATATGTACATACATTGTATGTATGCACATATACAGGAATTACATGTGTGCAAGATGTAGACAGGACAGGTTCGTCAGAGGAAGTGGAGCATATTCTAAGAGGTAAAGAGGGAGTGCATTCCATGCTTGGGGAACAAGCCTGGGCAAAGGGATAGGGAGAGGAGATGGCACATCCAATTCAGGTAGCAGATAGCTGGTCAGTTTGGCTGGAGCATAGAGTACAGGAAGGAGGAACCTTTGAAATCTTTGATAAAGTAGGTGGGAGAGTTTCTGGAGTGCTTTAAATGCCTGACTGAAGAGTTTGGATCATCCGAAACCTCATCTCAACCTCTACCTCCCTAACATGAAATTTCTGTTACAACCAAACTAGTCTGCTTCCTGTTCCTAGAATTCTCTTTCCTTTTTCAGGTCTTCCACCAAGAAATACTCCTCTCTATCCACCCAAATCCTACCCATCTTTCAACATCCACCTCATGTCCCTCTTCCTCTGTGAAGACGTCCTTGATCACTCTAATCCATGTTCTATTCAACTGTCCAATTGATCTTGCTAAAGCATCAGTCTGACCATGTCAGTCCCCTACTCAGTCAACTCCAGTGGCTCCCTATTACCTCTAGGATCAAATATAAAATCCTCTGTTTGGCTTTTAAAGCACTCTATGACCTGGTCTCTTCTAGTCTTCATAGTCTCCTCTCCAACAACTCTATAATCTAATGATACTGGCCTTTTTGCTGTTTCTTGTACAAGACAGGCCATCTTCAGACTCTGGGCATTTTCTCTGTCAGAGCTGTACCCTATTTCACCTGAGGGGCAGAGTATATGACTTGTTCTGGTTCTGCCTTTACTCATGAAGTGAGTTTGGGTGAGACCCTGGAACTTTATTTTCAATAGTTGAAATGGTGACTCTACCTAGAATCAGAATCTTAGAACTGGAAGGAATATGAAAGCCATACAGTCCAGCTTCAGCCATTACAAGAACGTCTTGGACAGTTTGCAGAGATGCAGTCTGAGAAAGTGAGATTTTGTTTGATTGTTGTTAGTGGTTTTTTTTTTTCTTGGTGCGTTTTATTTTTGCCACATATGGCTTTATTTATTGTCTTTTTTGAAAATAAAGTAGGTAGGGCTGTTCCATTCATTTAGCTACACAAAGGGTCAGAAATAGTGCTTGACCTAGCCCCCTGAACAACAGCCAGAAGAAAACCAGACAGAAAGAGCCCTCCTCCTGCTGGGAGTTTTTGCTCCATTTTCATGAGGCAGATGCAGCCAGCCTGGAAGCAATTTTCCTTGTGTTCTCACAAGCTTCCCTGCCTGTGCCCGCTGCAGGGGAGGGGAGTGCAGCTGGACTTAGGCCAATCTTGTCCCTGCCAGGGCTTCTGTGGGCACTTATGCAAAGAAGGGAGCACAAAGAGGGGACCATTTCAAGTGCATACTAAAAGGGGACCAAAAAAAAAAAAGAGAGAGAGAGCTTTTCTTGGGCTTATGACTATTTTTGGAAAACTAGGATGGAAATTTATAAAGTACCTATGAATATAGTTCTATCTCAGGGTGATTTCAACAAATTCAACCAGGACTTTTTAAAGCCTTTCAAAGTTTGCATGTTCTCTGCAGTCATCCTTGTTATAACATGCAAAGTAGCTGGCTTCCAATGAAGAGTCATGTTAAAGAGGATCCACAGCACTACCTATTATTATTGTATATTATTTTTCTAAATGCTTCAGACATTTTGGCTTTTATTTGGCTGTTGTCATAGGAACAACAGGTCTGTAACAAAAAGCTCTTTAAATTCTGTCAATTAGGTTTATATAAAAGAATATTTTAATGATGTAAAGAACTTAGAAAGCGCAGCCAGAGGTCTGGGTGAAGAACCCTATTCCTCTAAACATTTACTGAATTAACTCAAATTGTCCTGTACTACAATTGCCACTCAGCTATTGCTGAGCCAGCATTAGTGGGGATTTGGAGGTGGGGTGGGGAAGTGGGGGAGCAGAGGCCCTTCAGTTTTTCATTAAAATTGCAGCTTTGCTTATTTCTCAGAAACTGGGAGATCTGCTGAACTCTGTCCTCCCTCTCGTGGATCCTGGTGTTATGGGTTGCCTTGTGATTTCCCATTTTCTACTCCAACTAGAACAACATTCTGTACTTTCTGTGGGAATTGTGGGAATGGAATGAACCACACTGACTCCATCTTGTGACTCAATTCTGGATCTAACTCAGTTCCCTTTCTATCCAATAATGGGTCTAGTCAAATTTCTGTCTTCTGAGAAAACCTTATTCAATTATAAGAATTGTAAGAAAACTTTATTGCATTGTTTGAACCTGGCCTTGAAGAGCTGGGATGCTGGGCACCTCTACCTGCTGCTTATAGACCTTTAACTAAAGATCTAAGTTATGTTGACCAGAAACCCAGTACAAAAGACTGATGCAGAATTTTTTTTTCAGTTATATATCTCAAGCAACCCACATGTCTTATCTGAAAACTGGCCCCATACTGGTCAATCACTTACTATTTCCCTGTTCCTTAGAACAATACAGATATCTGGGGAGTAGTGGGACACCTATTTTTCTGATTTCAGGGAATTGCACCTGTTTGCTCTCCCTTTCCCAACTTGGAAAGCCCCTAATCTTTGCTCCAATTAGAAATCAGATTACCCTGATCCTGTATCCTGGTTTATATCCTGTTAATTGTTTTCTTTTAATGCTTAAAAATCTGTCTCCCTCTACTGGGGTCCAGTGCCAAGCTGAGAAGGCCTGGTTCTGATTTGTTGTGCAGTTGGCATGCATTGCTTAATAAATAGATATGCTTGGAAGCTTAAACCTTTGTTTACTCAGTTATTTCAAATTTTACCCATCATATTTTCCAGGACAGGAAATTGTGATGGAAAAATCCTAGAAAGGAATCCTAGAGGCCATAGAATCTAGTTCCCTTGTTTTGACATCTGAGGAAAATGATGCCTGTTGCGCAGAGGTGATTAGCCCAAGGCCATATAGGATTTGAACCCAGCTTTTCTGACTCCAAATCCTGTGTTTTTTCCCCACACTATCACTAATCTGTACTTCTTATTCTTGCTTTTAGATTTTGGACTACTGAGGTGCCGTCTTTGCTTTAGAAACAAAAAGCATGGCTTTCTAAATTGTTTTTCACAGAACAAAAAGAATATGTAAAAATTCTACGCATCTACAAAAAAAAAACCCAAAAAACCTCTTGTAGAGACCCTGATCACTTTAGTTATCTCCCATCTATTTAATTGTGATTAATGACTCCTCTAAAGCCCAATTTAATTGTGTCCCTGATGCACAGAGGTGGGCCCATGGTCTCAGAGGCTGTGCCACAGGAGGAGAAGCTCTGGTTGGTTTTTCTGTGCTAGAAAGATTGAAAATACCAGTCTAACAACAAGCTTAGTGTCTGTCAACAGATAACAAGTCTTGCTCCATTCAGTGAGACTCCTCACCAGAGAGCCGGTCAGAAGCTAGTGATTGTTTTTGGCCACAGTGACTCATGAAGCATCTCTTACTAGGCTATAGACAGATGGTTGTGTGATGAACCAGTAGACCTAGCTAGCCTCAGCCATGGGGGCCTGTGTAATTTGTTTTCAACAGATTGCTTCTATTTCGCAATCCTGAATTTTCCTGCCCCATCTTGTAATTTGGGAACTGTTTTTTCCTGTGTCTGGAAAACTTAAATGCCCTTCCCTCTGCCCTTATAAAAAAAAAAGCCCTGCTTCTGTAATCTCAGTTGTCCAGTCTGGGTGCTGACCCACAGTGGGTCAAACTGGAGCACTTGACCCCTTCGACATTATTCCTTGTGCTGGGGTACTGGCTGCTCCAGGCCCTTTACTTACTGTATAAAAGACCCCACCCCTGCATTCACCTTTTGGGTCACCTTAGTAAGCACGGGTGGTTCTGGTTGGTGATATCTGTGCTGCTATGTATCCTAGAGTTCCCAAATCCTGGAGTCCAGGGGTTGCTTGACCATGTGACAGCACATCTCATTGTACCTTCTTAGTCATTTTAGTCAGCAACTTGATTTCACCTGTTAGGATTGAAGGCGGAAATCATTTTTTTTTGGCTTAGCTGCAACAAATATAATAATAATAATAGCTAGCATCTAATAGTGCCATGTGCCAGGCTAGGTAGTGCAGTGGATAGAATGCTGGGCCTAGAATCAGGAAGACTCATCTTCTTGGGTTCAAATGTGACCTCAGACATGTCTAGCTGTATGACTCTGGGAAGGTCACTTGACCATGTTTGCCTCAATCTCTTCATCTGTAAAATGAGCTGGAGAAGGAAATGGCAAACCACTCCAGTAGCTTTGCAAAGAAAATCCCAAATGGGGTCATAGAGAGTCAGATCGAACTGAAAATAACCAAACAACAACAAATATGCCAAGCATTGTGTTAAGTATATCTTATTTGATCCAACAACACTGAGAGGTAGGTGCTATTATTATCCCCATCTTACAATTGAGGAAACTTACGTAAGGTGACTTGTTCAAGATCATACAGCTAGTAGGATCCGAGGCTAGATTTGAACTCAGGTCTTCTTGACTGCAGGCCCAGAATTCTATTCCCTGCACCACCTAACTGCCTAGGTGTATAGATACAGTTTTCAATCTACATTGGTGGAGGAAGTCCTTACACTAAAAATGATGCACAGAGGTGGGCCCAGGGTCTCAGAGGCTGCACCAGAGGAGAAGTTCTGCTTGGTCTTTCTGAGCTAGAAAGATTGAAAATACAAGTCTAACAACAAGCTTAGCGTCTGTCAACAGATAACCGGTCTTGCTCCATTCAAAGAGACTCTCGATGCCTTGAAGTTGTTTTGTTTGTCCTTTGTTTTTGAAGAGGACCATGGCATCAAGGAAATGATGATATGACTTGCAGTTGACTTTGACTTGAGTGAGGGAAGGCTGTGCAAGGTCACCAGCCTCACTTTCTTCCCCATAGCCATCTGGGTCCATTGGCCAGATATGCATCAGGATGACTGGAGATGACCCAGGATGCAATGGGAGACCCTGGCCCTTTTAGGCTAAGGCCTTTTCAAGTACTCACTTAGAGTGAGGTAATGCCCATTCGGTGATAAGAAGTGAGTCAAGGGATGGCCCCTTCAATTTTTTATTATCATGTGGAAGTATGAGGACAATACTGCTCTTATTTTATTATTATATATCACCAGTTTCACAGTGATCTCAGAGCCTTTGAAATGACATGGAACGATTCTATTGACTTAGCACATTATTATTAATACCATGATAATGTAACATAGGGCATTTTATACATTTTGTACATTGAGATATTGGTTATATAATGGTGCGATGGGTAAACAGCAGTTCCCCCTGGTCTGCTTTGGCTAGAGCTCACTCATGGAGTGTTGAGTTTCAGAGTTCAAGAGGTAGACTCAGCACCCCATGGGTGGGCTCTAGCCAGAGCAGACCAGCAGGACCTACTGGTTACACCCATTACACTTGTTAATAGCAATATTGAAATAATGATATCAAGGAGATGGACAATAGACTGTTCATTACTTGAGAAGCAATTCTTAACTGCCTGAACTGTAATGAAGCCAAGCTTCTAGACTAAGAGTAAGTGGGGTCAGAGCTGGAGCTGATTCAGAGATCAGGAAGGAAGAGGTTCAGTCAGCAATGAAGGGAGAGGGAGAAGATAAAAGATAGAGCATTTATTAAGTGGTTACTGCATCCCAGGTGCTGTGCTAAGCTCTGAGGATATTCATACAAGCAAGTGCCTGCCCTCACAGAGCTTAAATTCTAAAGCGGGAAGACAACAGAAAAAAGGGACCTCTGAGGAGGAAATGCAAGGGACCCTGGTACCAAGGCTTGGTGTGGAGATGACCAGGGATGTAGAAGCCTGTTCTGGTCAAGATAAGGCAAAAACTCACCTGTTGAGCTGGATATCCAGGGCTAATGTACCAGGTTTCAGTGGGGGTGGGGGACATGGTGGAGATAAGGATGAAGAGTAGAATATAAGGAGCATGGTGTAGAGATGGCCAGGAAGAAGAGAAGAAAGAAATGAAACAGAAGGGAAAGAATGAAGTTGTTTTTTAAAAAAATTATATTATTTTAATTGATGTCTTTTGTTTTTGTATCATATTCATTTCCAAATGTGTCCATTCCTCTCTTCTAACCAAGTAGACCGTCCCTTATAACAAAAGGGGAAAAAGAAGCAATTCATCCCAATCAATCAAGATATCCATCAAGTCCTGTCATACATGCACCATTCCACACCCATAATTTCCCCTTACCCTGGTGATGAAGGGAAGAGGGTCCATTTTCTTAGTTATTCTATCGAGTCAGACTTTGTCATTATAATTTCATGGTGCTCAGTTTCATTTGTTATTGCTCTTTCCACTTATGTTGTGATAATTAATGTGTATGTTAATTTTTGGCTTACTTTGCCTAGCATAAGTTCATATAAATTTTACCATGATTCACGATTTTTTTCGTATTTGCTCTTTCTTATAGCTCAGTCATATTCTACCACATTCCTGTACCACAGTTTGTTTAGTCATTTCCTGATCAATGGGAACTTATTTTGTTTCCAGTTCTTTGATATTACAAAAAACATGCTGTTTTGAATATTTTGGTGTATACGGGACCTTTCTTTCAGTCTTTGACCTTTCTGGGGTATATGCTTAACAATCAGATCTCTGATTCAGAGGTATGAATACTTTTGAAGATCTCATTTCAGGAATGTGGTCTATTTCAGAGTTATCCTATACTCAAATCAAGCTAGTATAAAGGAAAAAAGGAGAGCAGACAAGAGATAAAGAAAGGATAGGGTGGGAGGCAGAGCACATCAGAAGTTAGAGAGTGGAGGGAAGATTTGAGAAGTACAAGGGAAAATCTCACCTATCCAAAAATCTCTCCCATGGTGACCCTTGGTACCGTTAGAAAGTCTAAGAATTTGTTTATTCTACACATTCCAGGGTAACAACTGACATCAGGAAAGCAAGGTGAAGGAGATACGGCAGAAAGTAAGATCGTTTCTCCACACTGCGTGCTATTTGACAATGTATATAGACATGTATAGAAGACACGATTACTGCTTCATATTATTCTTTGAGCTCTGGTAATGACAGATTTTCTTCATTCCTACTTTTTTTCATTGTTTCCCTTGATATTCTTGAATTCTCCAAGTGATTTTTGTTAAGATTTCGTCAAGTTCTATAAAGTAACACCTAGGTAGTTTGATTGGCATCGCATAAATCTATAAATTAATTTAGGTGGAATCATCATTTTTTTATTAAGTTCCAGTTTAGATTAAGATCAGTTTCCAGTTATTTAAGGGAAATTGTTATGATGACAGAAATACTGGCAAAGGCTTTTTGGAACTTGAAGGTAATTTACAGGGCTAAGCACTAGTTCATAAATCTGGAGCCAAGAGTGACCTTAGGGGTCATCTGGACCAATGGTGTCAAACTCAAGTAGAACCAAGGCCACTAAAACATATATAAGGATCACTCTGAGCCTCATATTGCCTTATAAGAACACATATTAATGTTATTCATGTGGTATTGTATTTTTATTAATTTTGTTAACTATCTCCCAGTTCTATTTTAATCTGGTTCTAGTCCTACTCAGCACATGTAGGGAGCTAGGTGTTTGACCCCTCTGCTCTAGTCCACTCCTTAAGAAAACTGAAGCCAAGAGAGATTGTTCAAGGTGACTTGTGTCTTCCAAATCCAGAGAGGGCTCTTCAAAGAACATGCTGCCTCCTACATAAGACGGCTGATAGGAGCTGGAAATTACGTGGGAAGGAGTACAGGTGTTTATCCTCTGTTTCAGAAAGACTCAGTAGATTTGGTGACGATTTGGAAGGAACACTGCTTCCACCCTGATATAGGAAAGAGGTAAATGGAATTCAGTTACCCTAACTGAGCTATGAGTAAGTGCTGAGGAATCTTCTGTTTAGAGGGTAAGTCAGTAAAGTCTTAGTGCTGCCCAAGTGACCTACGCTATTGCAAACCTCAGAGTCTAACTAAAGAGCTGGAAACATGTTCCTTAGCCCCAAGGCATACTAGCCTGGGCAGCTTTACCCAAAAAGAGCCATAACAGTTTCAGGTGGATGGAACTTGGGTGGCTAACTGCTGCTGAGAGCAGCCCCAGCAGGAACAGCAGAAAGAGAGCTTCAGCACGAGGCTAACCTGGGTGTCTTTCAAGGGATAACAGCAGCAGATAGAGTGATTCCTGGGTGACTAGGGAGCTGTGGGAGACAAAGGTGAGCCCCATTGAGGCAGAGCCATCTGGCAGTTGAAATCTTCTAGCTGGGATGCAGCTACAGAGGCCCTAAAACCTAGACCTTCCCTCAGCTGAGTTTTCCTGGGATTTGGTTGAGGAGAAGGCCCTAAATTCTTTCCCACCAGTGCTGGAGTCTGTGGGATGTTATACTCATTTACATATGGGAGGATGAAAAGGATTTTATCATTTGATTTTTTTCTAGTTGTCTAATATTGTGCCCTATTATGCTAATTAACTTTGCTATTTGATTTATGGTTCCTTCCTGGTCTTAGTGAAAAAAGTGTTTTATGAGGCTTTAAGCTGTATGGGACCCCTAAAGTGATTGCAATAATCTGTAGGAATTCTAGAGTAAGTAGGATATATTTTATACCTTGTTTTTTTTTCCCCAGCTAGAATAAAGGAGAACTCTAATACTTTTTTGTATTGCTTTTATTGCTTTTTCATATTCTCAGCTAATTCTCACTAAAGTTTTAATCAATAATTATAAGCATATGTTTTTTCTCCCCTATTAGGAAGCTTGGTGAGTCCAGGGCCTACATTTTATTTTTCTTTTTGGAATTTACATATTATAGGCACTTAGTAAAAATGGACAACTAATTAGTTGCAATTTGTTGATTGTTCATTATATAATCACTATATAGGAACAAATATTTAAATTAGGAAGGGACCTTACAGGCCATCGAGTACAGGCTCAGAGAGAGGTTAGGTAACTTAACCTGTCACAAGACTTGTAAGTGTCAGAGATAGAATTTGAACCCAGGTCCTTTTCCTTCAAAGTTAGTGTACTTTCTGCTGTATGCAGGTACATGCTATCTATATGAAAGGTAGTAGTACCCTTAGGATCATAGCAAAGTATAAAATATAGCCTTTGTCATCAGGGAGCTTAGAATTTAGTTATTGGGGAATGTGAAGCATCTGCATATTAGGTGTCAAAGGTGAGATGCAGACAATAAGTGCCATAAAGGTTTCCAGGAAGGAGAGTGTGCTATGGATTAGCATAGTCTAGGAAGAGAGAAGGATCACCTGGAGAAAGGGATACTTGAGTCAGACCTCCAATGGCAGCTGGAATGTGAATAGGTTCAACCTGATGTAGAAGGGGCTAAGCTAAGGGGAGGAAGAATGTGAGCAAAGGTGGGAAGGTAAGAATGCTGCAAGACCCTGTTCAGGAGCCAATGAGTCACCAAGCATCCACTGACTGGAGGATAGGCTTCTAAACTCCTCCCCTCTCCTTCCTTTAGAGAGCATTCATAAACCTTCCAGGTCATTCCATTTCCCATCAGCTGCTGTGCTTGGGAACAGCATGTTCCCTATCCCTGGCACTCCCTGGTATACCCTGCCCTCCCTTTTCAGCTTACTTTTACATGTTGTTCTTTACCCATGTTGTTTACCCATCGCACCATTATATAACCAATATCTCAATGTACAAAATGTATAAAATGCCCTATGTTACATTATCATGGTATTAATAATAATGTGCTAAGTCAATAGAATAGTTTTTTTTTCTTATTTTTCTTATTCTTATTTCTTATTTTTTCTTAATTGACCTTTTGTTTCTTATTCCTTATTTTCTTTATTTTCTTATTTGACCTTTTTTCTTATTCTTTTCTTCACTGCTTAGCACAATGCCTGGCACTGTTGCTTGTTAAATGTTTATTGACTAGAACTGAAAACATAAAATGTAACAAAAGGCATCAATAAAAGTTTTTGAATGAAAAATATCTGTGCCTGAGAAATTATTCTAATAGTAATAATAATTAATAAATTGATAGCCAATAACTACTAATACAAGCTACTTTGGAGTGAAGAAAGACTAGAGGCAGTGCCAGCAAAGGGTGACCTCCCAGCAAGACCAGAGATAGGATACATGCATGCAAGCTCTGTGTCCAGAGATAGCCAGAGCAAAGTCCCAGGGGCCTTGGAAGCCCTGGGGAATAGACAGCTACCAGTAGCCAATGACCAGGGCAGTGCCATGGTGCTCAGTCCAGAACAGCCCAGGCCCAGAGATTCAGTCCTGAACAGCCCAAGCCCAGAGATTCTGAGGTCCCTATCCTGAAACCAGAAGAGGCCCTAAAAGCCAACAACTGTGACCCTCAAAGATACAGGGGGGCCTAACCCTGGGAGGTGGAGGTCAGCACAGGAACTCAGGTAACCTAGAATGAGAACAAATAGGGCATACTACCCTACCAAAACCAAAAGTTCAGCAGGGGGCTGAACCTGACCCAGACACAAAGCTCTAATTCAGGAACTAAAGTCGGAGAGATGAGAAAAATAAAAGAAAACCCAGACCAGTATTAAAAATTACTGTAAATCTTTCTGGCTGACTTTTGGTGTCATTCCAGGGTAGAGGGAGTCACTGTAATTTCCCGCTGGTTTTTTGATCATTATTTGGTCTAGTACAGGGGTGGGAAACCAGCAGCCTCAAGGCCACATGTGGCCTTCTAGGTCCTTAAGAACAATCAGGGAAGTTTGGATTCAGTCAAAGGGCTGCACTTGGGAACCTAGAAGGCCATATGTGGCTTTGAGGCTTCAGGTTTCTGACCCCTGGTCTAGTAAGAACTTCAGGGTCTTGCTAGAACAGGTATGTGGAAGCTGCCTAGGGAGTCCAAGAACTTATATGGAGGGTGGGGGGGAATTATATATTTATTTTCATTTATCTATCACATGTCTATTTTTAACACTAACTGAATTTTGACATTTCCTTCAATTACTCATTTTTAAGAGATAAAAATAATTATTAACCAAATTCCAAAGAGAATGGGAAAAGGCATTTCATATTTAAGTGATAGCTGAAAGCTACTAACTGCCAAAGTGGACAAAAAGTAGAGCTGAAGACAGTCCACTTTGGTATTCAGAGCTTTAGCAGCCAGGCCAAGGTTTCACCAGCACCCCATGGGTAAAATAGTTCTGGTCCCAGAGCCTTGTACACAAAGGCATAAAGTGAAAAGCCTCTGATCCTGGCTGAAAACAATGAGGCCTCCTCCCTCACTCACCCTGTGGCACGGCACGGACAGTCCTCGGGCCTCATCCGATCGGGCAGCTGCGGATGGGGTCAGGGCGAGTCATAGGTACAAAGTTCCCAGAGCAGTGAAGCAGGGCACTTATCTTCTCCTGGTCCTTTAGCACGTCATCCAAATGCTTCAGCTCTTCTGTCAGCTTCCCAACCTCTCTCCAGAGGGAGGTGTTTTCTTGTTTCAAACACTCATATTCCTAATATCAACCTTTTGGGTCTGTGTGCTATCCTTCTCTCTCTCTCTCTCTCTCTCTCTCTCTCTCTCTCTCTCTCTCTCTCTCTCTCTCTCACTCTCTCTCTCTCTCTCTCTCTCTCCCCCCCCCTCGGGACCTTCCCGTCATCATCCTTGGGACTCTACAGCTGGTGCTCACTCTGGCTGGACAGTCTTCTCTGGAGGACGCTGCTGGTGTCCAGGAGCCCTTGGCCATTGGGAGCTGCGCAGCGCCTGACTCGGCCTGGCAGGGCAACTCAATTATTATTTTTTAAAAACCCACTATTCTGAGAAAAGATCCATAAGCTTCACTAGACTGCCAGAGGGGTGCATGGCACACAAAAAGGCTAAGAATCTCTTCCATTTCAATGACCTGACAGTCAAAAATGCTGATGAACTACGAAAAATACTAATGAGACAGAGTGTCCATAATATGGAAGACAATGGTCCTATTGCAGTCTTTTCTTGTTCTACCTTAGGACTGAGTTCAGTTCTAGATACCACATTTTAGGAAAGATGTTGAACAGCAAGAGAACATCCAGGTGTCTGTGGTCATCCTGTTTTCTGTGCACACAAACTCAGTGGGAACAGAACACGGAAGGCCTTGACAGGGCCACACGAGGGTCAGCTGATGGACCTGGAGATGTGTAGAATGGAGAAAAGATGATTTTTGAGGCAAGGGAGAGCATGATGATGGTCTTTAAATAGTAAGAAGGAGAATTAGACCTTGGACTTCCCTCCAAAAGACAGACCTAGGAGTAATGCATGGAAATTACAGAGAGGTAAATTTAGGCTTAATGTAAGAAAAAGACTTCCTAACAATTAGAGCTATCTCAAGGTAGGATGGATAAGGGAGGAGAGTCATTGAAAGAAATAGCATTTCTAAAATTCGTTTTTAAGTTAAAGAAGTGGTATTGCTGACATTGGTAATAATAATGATGATAAAAATAGCTAGTGTTATAACAGCTACTCTGTGCCAAGCGCTGTGCTAAGCACTTTTACGAATATTATCTCATTTGATTATCACAAAAATCCTGAGATAGGTAATGTTATTATCCCCATGTTACAGTTACGAAAACTGAGGCAGATAGAGGTTAAGTGACTAGCCTAGGGTCACATAGCTAGCACGTGTCTGAGGCTGGATTTGAACTCTGTTCTTCCTGACTCCAGGCCCAGGACTCTGTCTACTCTGCTTTAGCTTTATAAGTTTTAAGATACTGCCTCAATTTTTTTTTAAGAGCATCTTCTCTTCAGGATCATAGGATAAGACTGAACAGACATTGAAGTCCAAAATCAAGATCAGTATGATTCACTGGACACCAAGAGAAAGAGGGACCACTCCCCAAGAGGCCAAAGGAATGTCCATTTAGCAGAAACCAAGTGCAGGTAAGGGCGGGCTATTCTGAGAACAATGAAAGGGCCTCCCCAGCAGGACTTGGACCACCATATGCATGATCATGTCAGTGTGTGCCAATACACTTATTATGAAAAAGGTTAAACAGCAACAGAAATAGGACATCTGAAACTGATACTCAAGTAACATTTGAGAAGGGACAAAAAAGGAACAACACCTGTGTTAGGGAGAGGGAAAGATGTAAGGTTTTTTTTTTTTATGTGAAACACTGCATGGGGAGAAGGGGGGAATTTCATGTTTGAGTTTGTATGCACAGAAAACATTATGACCACAGATGCCAGCCAGATCTATGTGGATGCAATAAATCCAGGTTTCCTTCTGTTCCCTGTGTTTACTTGCAAGGTGAAAAGTGCTGCTTATTTTGGTTATTTGAATTTTTCTGGATTTAAGTAATTGTAAAGGTTTAGCTTGGTAGTAGCAATGTCTTTTATCTTGCCTCCAACATTTTGT
This sequence comes from Pseudocheirus occidentalis, assembly GCA_028646575.1. Lineage (NCBI taxonomy): Eukaryota > Metazoa > Chordata > Mammalia > Diprotodontia > Pseudocheiridae > Pseudocheirus > Pseudocheirus occidentalis. The sequence goes on along the minus strand of CM053594.1, from coordinate 117,005,105 downwards.
GGGTTTTAGAAACCACAGTTAGTAATATGAAATCTGAATGACGATCAGACTTATTCATACTATGAACCTATGATCTCCTAGATTCCTGAACCCTCTTTGGGGCATTGAAAGCCCTTCTCAACCTGACCTCTCCCCACTTTTCCAGTGTTCTTATGCTTTACATCTTTCTGGGTACTCTGATTCATCTACCCTGGATTGTACTTGCTCCTCGCAAAGGAAACTTCATCTCCCAACTCCATAGATTTAGTGTTATTGTTAATATTGATTATAATAAATAGCATTCAAATAGTGCTTTGTAAAGCCCCTTAAGTGTTATTTCATTTGCGTGTTCTGTGTCTATGCCTGGAATGCCCTTCCTCCTCAGCTCTGACCCCTGGCTTCTCTGGCTTGCTGTTAACCTAAGATCAAATCCACCTTCTTTTTTTTTTTGCTTTTTGGAGGACAGGTTGGGGTTAAGCGACTTGCCCAAGGTCACACGGCTAGTTTTTCATGTTAAGTGTCTGAGGCCGGATTTGAACTCAGGTACTCCTGACTCCAGGGCCGGTGCTCTATTCACTGCACCACCTAGCCGCCCCTAAATCCACCTTCTTAAGGAACCCTTTCTAGGTCCTCCCTATGGCATCTAATGTCTTCCTTCTAAGATTATCTTCTATTTACACTGAATATTTATCTTGTATGTACATAGTTATTTGGGCAGCTAGTGGATAGAGTTCTGGCCCTGGAGTTGGGAGGACTTTTGTTCAAATTTGACCTCAGACCCTTAACCAGCTATGTCACCCTGGGCAAATCACTTAACTCTCAATTTGCTCATCTGTAAAAACGAGCTGGGAAGGAAATGACAAAACATTCCAGTATCTTTGCCAAGAAAACTCCAAATGGAGTCAAGAAGAATCAGACATGACTAAATAACATCAGTGTATTATGCTAGGCACTATGGGTTGCACAAAGATACATGACCTAGTGCTCAGATTTAAACCAAGGGGATACATTGAGCTTCGGACTTCCTGGCCTAGGAGAAGGAGTCTTTGGAAGAAACACGGAACAATTGGTCAATGGATGGTCAAAGAATTCACCTGTAGTGAGACACATACAGAGGTTTAGCTCAGTCCCAGAGTATCGTATTAACCTAACCATATTCAGTTTTATGGAAGTTTGAAAGCATTGAAGAGGGGATTTATTCCCTCCCACAGCTTCTTAAGTTTAGGAAAAAAAACAAGGCAGTTATCTTTCTAGCGTATTTTATTTCCAATCTATTTTTATAAGGTTTCTGCACTGGTTCCTTGTTATTTTGATATTTGTTAATAAAAAACACATTTATCTCTAGGTAGGTGTACGTTGCATCTAGATAAAGAGCATATAAATTACGCTCTTTCTTCTCCTTTATTAACCCTGTTAACAACAAAGGGACAGGAAATGCAGTGAAGTATTAAGGGAGGGAGAGCTTGATCTGGAGTCAGATCTTGGTTCATCACAGCCCTCATATTGATTAGTTTTGTGTGATGTAGAGCAAGCCCCCCATAGGACTTTATCACTGGAAGGTACCTTAAGGAAATATGAAATAACTTGTTCAAAGTCACATAGAGCTAGAGCCTCACCAGTCAGAGCTAGGATTAGAAACCCCACTAAATTCTGCCCATTAGGCACAGGCCTAATGTCAGTAACCTGATAGTCTAGGTTTGATGTTGGAATGAAATGAGATTTTTCTTTTTTTTTTTTTTTTCTTTTTGGAGGGGGGAAAGCAGGACAATTGGGGTTAAGTGACTTGCCTAAGTTCACATGGCTAGTAAGTGTTAAGTGTCTAAGGCTGGATTTGAACTCAGGTCCTCCTGACTCTGGGCAGGTGCTCTATTCACTGTGCCACCTACCTACCCCAAAATGAGATTTTCTAAAGTCATTGGATAGTTAACAAAAGATTTGCTTTGCCCTAATACAGCAAGGATAGGCAATTTGAATACATTTGCACCTAGGTCTCTGGATGTAGCCATGGTCTTCTCCAGTATGGTTGGCAGGCCAGGGAATAGAGACTTTTGCTTTTCAAAAATCCATCAAGTCAGAGGGGCCCCAGATCCCCACAGGTGTCTAGGAAGTTGCATAGAGGGAGAGAGAGGCCAATTAAGTCCCAGGGGGCAGCTTTGTTGCTTTTGCTTGTAGAGAAAACTAATCCCTATTTTAGGAAAACAAGGGAACCCTGGTCCTAATGATATCACCCTATCAATAATACAAGTAAGGCATTTAGTTCACATAGCAATTCATACAGTGATCAAAATAAAAAGAAAATGGGTAAAGCAAGGGCTTTCAAGAGATTAAAACATTTTATTGGACTGAAACCAGATCATCCCATTACAGGATAATGTAAGGGTTGAATGCACAATATTCCTTGAAGTCTGAAATCATCCCATCTCAAGCTCAGTTCTAGGTGGCTGTGTCCCCTGTTGTTTAATCTGTGACCATTCTTAAGAGTAAAATGAATTTAAAACCCTGCTCAAGGATTTTTAAACATGCAGAGAGAACCTTAATCCTCCATGTGTCTCTGGGCAGGTCTAGGAAAGGGCAAATAAAATACATTGCCAAATGAGCTAATGCTCAATTAACTCAGGGGCTTAACTTTTCTTGAAAAATTACAAAATGAATTACCCCTGTTTGGCTGTCTGAATTCAAGCTCTTTTTTTTTTTTTTTTTTTTTTTTTTTTTTTTGGTATAACACACTTTGGACCTCTGAACCCAAGTGGAGAAAATTAAATAAGCTGACCTCAAAAATGTTTAACCTGAATTGTTCTCAGCCTGGAGAGCATTCCACTGATGTCCTGATTTTACCAGGTCATTGTGCATGTGTTTGCTCATGGTAGAACCCTGAGTAACCCTTGACCTTATTTATTATCACCCACATGATCGAAGAGGCTTTTTTCTAGACCAAAGCTAGGCACTCTCCTGACTTTCAAAGTGTGTCCTTAACTTCTCTGGGTCTCACTTTTGTCATCTATAAAATGAAAAGGGTTGGATTAGATGATCATAGGCTTTAGGATTCTAAGTCAAATTAAAAAAAGACAATAACAGTGATCAAACACTTCGTGAATGTTTATAATATAACTATATGAAATGTGCATATATGAGGGAGAAAAACTTCTCCTCTTATTAGCTGTATGACCTTGGGCAAGTCACTTAATCCCAATTGCCTTGCCTTCTTCCCTCCAAAAAACAAACAACTTCTCAAAAGTCTCAAGTAATGAAAAGGCTCAATTTTAAATGTGAAAAGTTTTCAGGAAAGCCTGAATTTGGAATTAGAGGATCTGGGTTCCAGTACCATCTCTGCTTCTTCCTACCTATGTAAAAGGCACAGAAATAGCTTCTCTGGGATTCATTTTCCTTATCTATAAGAGGAAGGATTGGACTGGATGACCTCTAAGGAAGGTTCATAGATTTAGGGATAGATGGGACTTCAAGGTCATCCAGTGCTTCTTAAACTGTTGTTTGGGACCCTATATGGGACTGAAATCCACAGTTTAAGAAGTGTTGAAGGCAGGGCAGGTAGGTGGTGCACTGAGTAGAACACCAGCCCTGAAGTCAGGAGGACCTGAGTTCAAATATGACCTGAGACACTTGACATGCCACTAGCTATGTGACCTTGGGTAATTCACTTAACCCCAACTGCCTTAACTTCACCCCTCAAAAAAAAGATGCAATAATAAAGAAGTGCTGAAGGAGTCACGAGTGGAAAATGTTTAAGAAGTCCTGACTTAAATCAGGACTTCTTAAACTTGCATGCTGTGCATTCAGAACCAAGGCTGTGGTGAAGTTTAAAGATGCAACACAGGTAAGCACTGTCAGAAACTCCTCAAATTCATTACATGTTTGATTTTTAATTAATTTTTGGTCATTGTATGTTCAGAAACCTTTTGCTGTTGCCAAATTTTTTGTGACCCCACATGGGTCACAACCACAACTGACTAGGCCAACCCCCTCTTTGAACATGAGGAAACTAAAAATACTAAGAGTTTGCCCAGAGTCACACAGAGAGTAAGTGGCAGCTGCTTGAACCCGGCAGAGCAAAGTCTGATGACTGTAAAATCACCTACAGTTTCTCTCCTCCATGAGTTCTTTGTGAAACCTTCCCTGAACCTTATTCTCTCCCTCTTCAGATGTTCCTAGGATACTTTGATCTCTCCTTGAATTTCATCACTTCCCATTGGTATTAGATGTAGCTATCTGTATGTTATAGTAGATTCCTACTATCCCCAAATAGAATGTAAGCTTCATGAGGGTAAGGATGATATCATTTTCATGACAATTAAATCTTGCTCATTTTCACCCTGGTCATTTTCCTTCTGCTTCCCCTATGGTTGCTAATGTTCTACCCCTCTAATTGAACTACCAGAGGCCATGACTGGGAGGAGTGAGGCTACTGGGCTCTGTACTTCTCGGGACCATGTATTTCTCACCATTTTCTACCTTGCTCCTGTGCATACCCTTCTCCCTCCATCCCTCTTTTGAGAAGTAGTAACACCAATGTAATATTTACAGCTCCTACAATCACGATAAAGACCGGGACTATAAGTATTGCATGACTTTCAAACACAAAATATACCAGACTCTCCAGATAGAGGATAGAACTGAAGCATTTATTTAGACACCAGAAAACTGAATCCCAAAACCAGTAAGCCAGTTCTATCATAGTACCAAAGGTATTCAGAAGCCATAATAATACTGAGAGCCACAGCATCCTTCAGCCTTACCACAAACCAATACAAGATCAATATTTACTCAGGAGCCTATCTGACTCCTTGCCTGAGGTCCTGCTCTTTCCCCCACTGTCTGGCTAGCTCTGACCACCAGCTTCCTGTGGCCTCTGCTTCCCTTCAGCAAACTCCTCCCACCACAGGCTCCATGTGACTACATTCAGCCTATCAGGGGCAGAGTTTATCTTCACAGTAGGGAAGCTTCCTGTGGCTCTGCTTCCCTTCAGCAAATTTCCTCCATCACAGGCTCCATGTGATCACATTCAGCCTATCAGGGGGCAGAGTTTACTTTCAAAACAGGGGAGGTCTTCAAACTCCCCTAGGTCTATTAAGGGGCAGGGAAGATCTTCAAATTCCCATTACAGAAGTGTAATAAAATCAGCTTTACCATAGCCTCTGGAAAGGGGCAGCTAGGTGGTACAATGGATAGACTGCTGGCTCTAGAGTCAGGAAGACTAATTTTCTTAAGTTCTTTTTTGACCTCAATTATTAGCTGTGTGACCCTGGGCAAGTCACTTAACCCTGTTTGCCCCAGCCTCCTCATCTGTAAAATGAGCTGGAGAAGGAAATGGCAAGCTACTCCAGTATCTTTGTCAGGAAAACCCCAAATGGGGTCACAAAGGGTCAGACACAGTTGACTAAACGACAACAAAATTGCTATATTCACCGTACTGGAGATATGACTTCCCAAACCATAAGGGCCCCTGTTCCCATATGTATGTTGTCATATTCATTAGAATATAAATTCCTTGAGCAAAGATATTGTTCCTTTTGTATTTGTATCACCAATACTCAGTGAAGTACTTGACAATCAGCCAATCAGTCAGTCAATAAGCTTTTATTGTTGTTCAGTCATGTCAGGTGTGACCCCATTTGGTGGTTTTTTTGGCAGATACTGGAGGGGTTTGCCATTTCCTTCTGCATCTGATTGTACAGATGAGGAAACTGAGGCAAACAGGGTTAAGTAACTTTCTGGTTAGTGTCTGAGGCCGGATCTGAACTCAGGAAGATGAGTCTTCATGACTCCAGGCCCAGCACTCTTTCCACTGAGCCACTGAGCTAGTGGTGAAACTTTTATTAAGGTCATACTCTGTGCCAAGCACTTTGCTAAGCCCTAGGGATAGTAAGAAATGTAAAAAACAGTTCCTGCTATTATAGTCTAACAGGTGATAAGAGATTAAAACAACTATATTCAAAGTAGATCTCTACAGGAGAAATGGAAGATAATCAACAAGGGAAGGCATTAGCATTGGTATACAAACAACACTTAATGCAGCTTATTCATTCCTTTACATAGTAGGAACTTAATAAATGTTTATTGAATTGAATTGAATTTTTCAACCTTAGGACACATATTTAAGATATACATCTCCCTCTCAAACCTTCAAACCCTCCCCATCCCCAACTCTCAACATACCAGATTAACCATAGTTGATGATACAGCTTCTCTCACTCTGATACATTTGGCTTGCTAAAGGACATATCTCATTCCTGGAATACCAGTCTGTTTCTGGTTATACATTAGACCAGTGGTTCTCAACCTGTGGGTTACAACCCCTTTGAGAGTTGAATGACCCTTTCACAAGGGTCACAGGGGTCACCTAAGACCATTGGAAAACACATATTTCCGATGGTCTTAGGAACTGAGACATGTCTTCTCTATCCATCTCCAGGTGGGTCCACCCACATGCAGATTTGCCCACATACGAGTATTAAAGGGTCGCGGCATTAGGAAGGTTGAGAACTATTGCATTAGACTATGAGTTCCTTGAGAACCAGGACTATTTTTTGTTTTTGTTTTGGCTTTCTTCATATTCCTAGCATGTAGCATATAGTTCCATGTATATATGTAGCATATACAAGGAGCTTAACAAATGTTTTTATTGACTTGACTAGATTTGACTTAACTTGCCAACCTCAACATCAGTCAGACCTGGTAGATACAAGGAGAGAACCTTGAGAACAATCTCTTACCCTCAACACACTCAAAGCCTGATGCAGACATTGACATATATACACATACATGCCCCTTCAAAGTATACGTTATCATCCTGGAATGACATGTCCTGGGACACTACTTCATGAAGTCTGGAGCCGGACTGGGAGAAGGACGAAGGTCGCTGGGCCTGAAGGCTACAACAAAATGGAGGCCTCAGTGGGATTCACCAATGGGAGAAGGGGCTAAGACTTACAGAGGGATATTCCAGGGTAAGAAGACCCCAGGTATAGCTGGATGTTCCAGGGAGAGTAGGGAGGCACCAGGTACTGAGAGAAGTTCTAGGATGAGAGTAATAGGGCCATAGTTTTGAAGTCTGGACACCAGGAAGCCTGGACATCAGTGTCAAGAAAGATTCTTCCCATTTACATTGGAATACAATCACCCAAAGGTTCCCTGACTACTAGTTGGGAGGACAAAAATCAGTGAATATTTATGGCCAATTAATGGGAAGATACATGCATATGGAACACTTGTGGACAATTGCCTGATGGACATCTCAAATTCAACAAGTCCAAAACAAAATTCATTATCTTTCTTTCCAAGTTCTTCCCTATTCCTAGCTTCCCTTTTACTATCAAGGGAACTAGCATCATCTAACTTACTGAGGCTCATGACCATGACAGCATATTTGACTCATCAATTCCATTCACCCTGCATGTCTATTTTATTGGTCAATAAACATTTATTAATCTATAGTGTGTCAGGCACTGCACTAAGTGCTAGAGATATAAAAAAGGCAAAAGACAGTTCACGCCCTCAAGGAGCTCACAATATAATGGGAGAGACCAGAAAACAATGTACAAATAAACTGTATCATAGGAAAATGTTAATAAAGGGAAGGCGAGGCACTAGAATTAAGAGGTGTTGGGAGAGCCTTCCTGGAGAAGATGGGATTTAGAGTAAGCCAGAAAATCCAGTAGACAGAAATGAGAAGGGAGAGCTTTCTAGATATGGAGGAGAGCCAGAGAAAATGACCGGAGCAGAGAGATGGGGTGACTTGTTTGTGGGAAAGAAAGGAGGTCAGTGTCATCAGATTATCTTGAGGCAATAAAGTATGTGAAGTCTGGAAAGGTAAGAGGGGAGTAGGTTTTGAAGGGTATTGAATGCCAAGCAGAGCATTTTGTATTTGATCCTCAAGGTGATAGGGATCTGTGGAGTTGATAAAATTTATTATTTATTATTATTATTATTATTATTATTATTATTATTATTATTAAGTTTATTAAGCAGGGGGATGGCATTGTCAGACCTACACTTTAGGAACAACACATTAGTGACTGAATGAAGGATGGATTCAAGTGGGGAGACTGAAGCAGGTGCTCTATCTGCTCTGAGACCTAACTGCCCTACACTATTATACTGGTCTAAGTCTCTAGTTAGCTAAGGAAGCCTTTAGGCATTAAAGTCTTTTATAATTCCCTTGTTTCAGCTTTAGCTGGTCACTCTGGAAGCTCAGTTTATTATTCTTTGGCTTACTGAGAGAAAATTTCCTTTCATTTCTTTCTGCTCCCTTGATGTCAGTTTTGGTCCTTGAAGATCTCATACCAGATTGGAAGGGACTGGCTGAACTGTGTACCCTTTGCTCTGCTTCCCAATAGAAGTAAAGTTAATGCTCTGTCTACATATTCAAAGATAATAAATGATCCAGGATTTTTGGTCATTGTAGGGAACTTCCAGTGTGAGAATTCTCCCCACCAATACAGATTTTTTTTTGACCCTCCTATGACTTAGTAACACTTGATGAATTGCTTGAAATACATAGGGGTTACATGACTTGCCCAGGTTTACACATCTAATATGTAGCCGAGGCAGGCTTCGAACTCAGTGTCTTCCTGATTCCAAGCTAGTACTCTTGCTATTATATTACAATGTCTGTACTAGAGATAGAATGTATAACCCTCTCTGCGTATAGTATATTAAGGGCATGCCAAAAGGCATAGTGTGGTCATTAAAGTACCTGCATTTAGCATAAAAACAGAGTCCCAAAACTTTTAGGGCAATCTTAACCTATTAAAGCTTATGACATTTATCAAATTATAACTTATTATGTTTAATAGCTTATTAAAGCTTGACTGCCATAAGACTTTTGGGATACCCTTTATAAAGTGCTATCCTGACACATCATTGTGTCATGGCAGTAACCCTCAATTCCTAAAGGCTTTGGCAGTGGAACCTAAACCCTGTTAGGTTTTACTGTTCTGGAAAATTTTGAGTGTGATCCTGGTAGTCATGGAACACTTAAGATAGTGGACTTCTGGAAAAGCAATTCCATACCAAGTAGGCAAAAGATGGAGCAACTAAATAACTCAACTGTGCCACAATTTAACTGTACATTTCCTGAGATTCCTGGGTTCAAGAATGTGCCCCTATACTGGTTGTGAGACCTGAGCCTCGGAGAAGCTACAGGCATGGTACCATATGGAAGATTGTCTATTGTATGTGGTTTATGGACTGCGCAAAAAAGCTAACCACTGATGGCAGCATCCAAGTGAAGGGTCACAGATCTGGTGCTAGTTTGGACCTGAGAAGTCATCTAGTTCTACATTCTGATTTTATAGCTAAGGATGCTGAGATCCAGAGAGTTGTTTAAACTAGCCCCACAAAGGCAGAACCAGGATTTAACCTTAGGTTCTGGCAAATGCTAGATTTGTTTTGTGAAGTTTGGATTCAAATGGTCACACTTGAGAACTTAGAAGGTCACATGTGACCTCGAGGTCACAGGTTCCCTGCTCTAAGTTTTAGTGACATTTCTACTGTACTGTTTCCTGAATGTCTTCCTGTTCGTGTATCAGACCAACTTCATTATGCCAAGCTCAATTAATTAGGACACAGTCAAGGATAGCACATTCAGGGAGGAAGTAGGGTTTGGGTAGGGTAGGTAGGGAATTGGGAGCAATTCTAATTGTGTAAATCTTCACTAACCACAGCCCTTAGACTACTGGGACAAGTACAGCTGCCCAGAAAGAGGCAGAGCTAGGACACAAGAGGTCACCCAGTCACTGAGAAAAAATAATAGTAACTAGCACTTATATAACAATTTAATTTTGAAAAGTATTTTACAAGTATCTTGTCTGACCCTCATAACAACAGATAGGCACTATTATTATTCCCATTCTACAGATGAAAAAACTAAAGCAGACAAAGAAGTCCAGGCCTGCACAACTACTAAGTATCTGAGGCTGAATTTGAACTCGTGTCTTCCTGACACTAGGTCTAGCACTCTCTCTACCAATTTGATACTTCACTTAACACCCTCCCTCAGTAAGGTAGAACATGTAAAGCGTTGCGTGGGCATGAAACTTTCCAAAGCCCAGTCCTTTTTGGTGAGCATCAGATAGTAGCTAGCAGTATAGTTAACCTGGTGGTTAAGTGTACATTCATGCAATGCTTAGATATACACACGTGGTCTCTAGGCCACTTGCCTTGCTATCAGAGAAGCAACCCAGGGTTCAAAATGCTCTGGCTCTACATCCACTCAAATCGTTCCACACAAATGTTGTTTACATTTATTTATTAACCAAAGGACACAATTAGTTCAAAACAAAAGTATTTCATGAAATAGCATAGTAAGAAAAGTAATCTCTCTCCCAACAAGCCACTTGTCCCCAGGGTTAAATTCTTCCACAAAGTATATATACCATCAGTGAGACAAAAGGAAGAAACCTGCAAAAATACTTGGAGGTATTATGGATGTCTTATGGATGCATAGAGAGAGGCACAGATGGCCAGGGGATGCACAGGGAGAAGCAACTGCCACTTCTAGTGTTGCCAGACCAACAAAGTCTTCTGGTGACATCATCACACTGCACTGCAGGGATTTTGAATATTGTGTAATTTTTTTGGCCAGGTGTCTTAGCGTGGAATGTGGTCTCAGAATAGGTCTGCTATGGTGCGTTGACTACAAGACTTCTTCCTAATACAGATTCATTGACAATTCATCCAATTAATACCAAAACTCTGGCAGAATGTTTTTCATCAAATTGTCTGGTTATTCAACTAAATTTCCTAGGAGAATCTACAACCTTGTTGTAAACTACCATCTGATTTTTGGTTAGAAGCTCCTTCTAACTCCTACTTAATTCACCTCTGGCAATTTTGTGCTCCTCAGCACATTTAATGGGATCTGCCAAAGAAAGCCCACAGAGTTGTGTGGGTCTGAGCCACAGAGAGTGGCTTTTTTCAGGGTACTTCCATGCAAATGTACCTAAGCAAGCACAAAAGAGAAGCAAAGGGCATAAGGCTGTTGTCTTCCTTCCACTGAGCTCCATCCCTGCCTTCATCACGTATATGGTAGCCTGCATCAAATCTCCCAAGCTTTGAATTGTCTTATAAATAAATTGGGAAAACATCTGTAAAACCTCTGGTTTGAGGGGAAGATGCAATCACTATTGGCTAATGTGAACCGGAACATTGTTATCTTTCCCAATCCCCCTCGGTTACTAGAGTTTCACTTCTGAGATTACTTTTTATTTCCTCTGTATGTATTATATATATAACTGGGTTTATATGGTGTTGGGGGTGGGATGTTTATGTGATTTTTCAAGAAGAAATAGCACCTCTGGCATGAGGGCTTGCAGAGCCTTTTTCAGGGCAGCTTATCTATCTTTGGTGTCCACTTGACACTCAATTCTCACCTGTGGCCCCCAAAAGCTGTAACATGTACAGTGGCCACACCCTCATAAAACTATCTCAGCAGATGGACTAACCCAGGTTGAGGGTAATGGTGGGACCTCAAACCTGTCAGTGAGTTAAGAGAGCTGTCTACACCTAAGCATATAAAGACTTGCCCCTATAAAATGGGCAGATAAAGACAATTTCTTCCAACAGCTATGAAGGTGAATGAAATAGGAGCTGTGGAGCTTAGTCAGATATCACAGATGCCAAGGTCATCTACTGCATCCCTGGTCATCACTAATCATTCTTTTGTCTTGCCACAGGATTTCAATGATTCAGAAGAAAGAATGAGGCTGATTACTTTGTACAACCCTGCCTCACTTACATCCAATTTATGTGCAAATCAAGACATCACCCCATGATGTCACTGGTCCTCTTAAAAAATGATGGACAAATAACAAATATGTACCTATTAATTAGCACAGGCAGCCACATAGTACAGTGGATAGAGTTCCAGGCCTGGAATGAGGAATATTCATCTTTCTGAGCTCAAATCTTACCTCAGACATTTATGACCTGTGTGACCCTGGGCCCGGGCAGATCACTTAATCCTATTTGCCTAAGTTTCCTCATCTGTAAAATGAGCTGGAGAAGTGCTACGGTTTTGGGGGGTCAGGCTGTATAGGTTTCACCTATACCCTTCCTCAACAGGCTTCAGGCGTCCCCGGCTCCCACTTACTCTGGGAGAAACAACTGCACAGAAAACTCAGGACACAGGACTTGCTTCTAGCTACATTCTCT
>CM053594.1:116979714-116992458 GCA_028646575.1 Pseudocheirus occidentalis | reverse complement strand
ACAACTGCACAGAAAACTCAGGACACAGGACTTGCTTCTAGCTACATTCTCTAAGCTTGGCATGGCTGGAACTCTTCTTCAGAACACAACACTTGCTTCTAGCTACATTCTCTAAGCTTGGCGTGGCTGGAACTCTTCTTCAGAACACAACACTCACTTCTAGCTACATTCTCTAAGCTTGGCATGGCTGGAACTCTTCTTCAGAACACAACACTCACTTCTAGCTACATTCTCTAAGCTTGGCGTGGCTGGAACTCCCTCTGGCTCCAGGTAGCCTGTATTTAAGTCCTTTCTCCAGGGCCCCTTAGGGCCCCTCCCCTGGCCATGCCCTCGCCACAGCGAGCCAATTGTGCATCACCCCGAAGGTGGAGAGATTATCCTGCTTATCGCAGACAGGTGCAACCTTTGCATTCTGCCCCCAGGTGATCACATGCACTCCTGTTAGCTGAGGACTGATTCAACCCATTACCAACAAGAGACCCAACAGAGAAGAAAATGGCAAACCACTCCAATATTTCTGCCAAAGAAAACCCCAAATGAGTTCGTTAAGAGTCGGACCCTTCTGAAATGACTGAACAACAAAAAATGGTGTACAGAATAGTAGCAGAAACTATGAGCACCATTTGTTCACCTATATAACTGCAAATTGTAGCTGAAAGGACTACCATAGTATCTTTCCAAAGCAATGGTATTGATAGAACTTAGCTCTGGGACTTTTTAAAAAGTCCACCGTCTTGCCTTGCAAGTGATTGGATGGCTGGATCCTGGGCAAGAGTGTGGTGACTCTTCCCAGGGTGCTGCCGTCTGCCTCAGAAATAGCTAAAAGTTAGGGATGGGTTTGGTCATTGCCCATGGAATTTTACCAGTTCTAAACCAGTCCAAGTTTGAAAGCTTTTGCTATTTAATGAAAGTTAAGTTGTCTGTATTCAGAATGAGAAAGCTGCAGGCAGAGATGTAATTTCAGCAGAGAGATCGAGAGTGTAGAGAAGGAAACGTGTGGAGGATGAAGGAAATGAACACATACTTGTTGATTACAACATAACAAAACAATCTGTTAGCTTAATTTTAAAGTAACATAAAAAGCCAATATGTTGGGGTGAATCGTTTTTGTTTTTGTTTTGTTTTGACAGCAACAAAACAAAATTCACAGAACAGTGTAACCCTTGCTTTGAGTGGATATAAGGAGGCAGAGGCTTGTAACTGTCCCGGTTTAGGAAGTATGCTACTTTTCTACTATAATAGTAATAATAACACTGACAGGCAACATTGAAGGTTTATAAAGCACATTATGTGTGTTATCTCTTGTGATCCTCACAGCAACTTTTCAAGGTGGATGCTGTTATTATCTTCATTTTACAGATGAGGAAACTGAGGCTGGGAGAGGGTCTTGCCCAGGGTCACACAGAAAGTATCAGAGATGGTATTTGAACTCAGATTCAGGTAGCCCTCAATGCTTTCCAGAGATACAACTGATAGAATGAAAAACAGTTAAGAGGAAAAAATACACTCAATCCAAAGAAGAATTTGGCTAGAAATAGTTCTCTTAAGGCCCACAGTGTACCCCATTTCTTACCTCTAGCAGTTTTAATGCTCAATTTGTTTTGTTGTATTGTGCCACTAAAAGGGGTTGATGTAATGCTGAACGATTCAACTGTAAAGTATAATACTTTGGAACTTTAAGTACTATTCTTCTCTAAGGTAATTTCATGGATTTCTTAATTTTCTTCTCAAAAGGAGCCTTTCTATTTCATTTGCAGGGGGGTGGGGGAGTGTAATGTAGGACGGGCATAAATCGAGGACATAAAAAGAATGATAAAATTATTTTAAAAAATTTAAATGATAACCCCTAAAGTAAAAAAAAAAAATCCCAGAACTGCAGTGTTTTGTTGTTGGAAGGCAGTTCAGCTCAACAGAATCCATATTCCAATCAAAACCCCGCTATAAATACCTAACACATTGGCTTCCAGGCTCTGCTTGAAGACTTCCAAGGAAGGAAAATCCTCTGCCTCCCAAGCTGCCTCATTCCTCTTTGGGAAGGCTCTAATTTTTAAGAAGTTTTTCTTGACACCCAACCTAAATTTGCCTTTTTGTAACTACCATTCATTACTTCTGATTCTGCCCTCTGGGGCCAGGTAGAATGAATCTCATCACTCTTCTATAAGAAAACTCCCCAAGTACATCTCTCCCTTCTCTACCCCACCTTCCCAGTCTGCACTTCTCCAGGCTATCTCCACTGCCTTTAGCTGATTTTGAAATGACATGGGTTAAAGAGCCTAAACCATCCTGGCTGCCCTCCTCTGGATGTTCATCTGATCATTAATGCCCTTCTTAAATTGTGATGTCCAAAACATAACACAATATTCAAGTTTCAATCTGACTAGGCCAGAAATAAGAGAGATTATCACCTCCTTTTCCCTGGAAATTGGACCTATCTTTATGCAACATAAAATCCCATTGGTTGTTGCTGTTGTTGTTGTTGTTGTTTTTTTACTGCCACATCCTCCTGCTGAATCATATCAATATTGTGCCCACTAAATGCCCCAGGTCTTTATTTTTTAAAATAGGTTTTTATTGATGCCTTTTTTATGTCATCAGAATTTTTCCTAGTATTGTCCCTCTCCTAGGAAGCCATCTCATATAATAAATAATATTGTATAAAGAAAAAAAAAGAGAAAAGAGACCAAAAAAAATAATCAAAACCAAACAACACATCAAAAAAGACTGAAAGGATATGCACTGAGCTATATACTCTTGGATCTCCCGCCCCTGCAAAGGAGTCCTGCAGATTCTGGACACAACCTCTGTCTGTCTTAGTTTCCCCATCTACAAAATAAGAATAATAGCACCTCCCTTCCAGGGTTTTTGTGAGAATAAAACGAGTTAATATTTACAAAGCTCTTTGTAAACATAAGAGCATTGCCTAAATGCTAGTTAATATCTCATTAATGAATAAATAAATGAGATAATATTTGTAAAAAGCATTTAGCACATTACCTGGTACATAGTAGGCATTATATACAGCTATCCCTCACACAGTCTGTGTGTGTGTGTGTGTGTGTGTGTGTGTGTGTGTGTGTGTGTGTGTTAGGGGTGCAGCACCCTTGTGATCTGGAAAACGCATGTAAGATTTTTTGGCCCTCCCTTCATATCAGAGAAGAAGTCTGAATTATTATGGCACTGAAAGATAAAATATGTTGATATAGTACAATACTATGCATTTCTGAGTTTCTCATTTTTTCTGTGTCTCTGCTGGTCTTTCTGCAGCTTCTGCAAAACTCTAAAAAAAAAAATAAATTCCCAATTAATTTCTTATGCCTAACTGTGGTACATTGAAATCACGATGGGGAAGTCAAGATGTAGAAGGAATAACTATAAATGCTTATTCCCTTCTCTTTCCCTTCCCATTCAAGAAATTTCCCAAGAATCAAAGTCAGGTTCCTTGACTAAATGAGTTGCTGGTTATGCACATACTTTAGCTTGTGTTGCTTCTCAGAAAGTCAAAGCACACATGCCAATGTACTTCCATGAGAGGTGGACCAGTCCAGCAGATCAAGGGGTATCCCTGAAAACTACTGTCATACTAATATAAGTAGTGAGTAAAATGTTGGGCCAATAGGAGTGCCCTCTCTAGGAATGTGGTAACCTTCCTGTGCACCCATCCCTAACTTCTCTTTGCCTTGGAGATTTTACATCTATATAATGAGCTAATTCAGTGGTGAAATAAATAAATGGGTAAATAATAGAGAATAGAAGAGGGTGGGGAGTTATCTTCATAAATAATACTGGGTTTTTCTCCTAAAGCAGAAATTATGGGAATCAGACATGTCAGTCAATTGACCAATTTAACATTCAACAGTGACCTTGGACAAGCTCTTTGGCTTTAATTTCCTCATCTATAGATTAAGGGAGTTAGACTACATGACCTTTAAGGTCCCTTCCAGCTCTAAATCAATGATTCTGTAATGCTAAGAGAGGGTACTATGTATATAGCAAAGCAAGGTTCTCTGCAATGCAAAGCCTATATCTATTAATTTAATTAATCAAACATTTATTATTTATTGTATAGAGGACACTATATTAGGTATTGGGGACACAAATTCAAAAACACAATAACTTCTGTCTTCAAGTTTACGTTCTAAATAATAGCTAGATTTTAATTTCTTTATGACTCTTCATTACCCCATTTAGTGTTTTCTTGGTAAAGATTTTATTCAGAGAATGCTTTGCCATTTGCTTCTCCAGGTCATTTTACAGATGACAAAACTGAAGCAAATAGGGTTAAGTGATTTGCCTAGAGTCACACAGCTAATAACTATCCGAGGTCAGATTTGAACTCAGGTCATCCTGACTCCAAGCCTAGGGGTTTATCTACTGCGCTACCTAGTTATCTTAATTATAAACTCAATCTGTAATTACATTAAAAAGTTTTTTTTCTTCCCAATAATTAAAACAAATAATTATTCTCTGAGAACAGAAGTAGGAATAGGAATAGAATTCATGAATCAAATTGTTCTTTGCTGAGACCTTAGGACTATGGGTCTTCAGGTAAGATATGTACATATAGAATCACTAAACTACTCTTTCTTCAAGAAATGAAGCAATCCATAGGCTTTTACACTTCCCTTCATTTTGACTATTTCTTAGCATAACTTCCCAGGTTATCTCAGTCATTTTTTCTGTTGCTTTTTGTTAGTACAAGTGTCGCAGTGCCTTTGGAATATGCCCAGATCACCTAAAATGGAGGCACTGTGTGTCCTCTATTGTGTGGGTGGGGGTAGCTTACTTTAATTGGCTGCCTAATCAAAACAAAATCAAAACCTTTAAATCTGGTGAGACAGTGAGGCAGTCCCTCTTTGTAGCTAAGGACCCCAAACCCAACAACCTTGGGAACAGCTGTGCTTCAAGCTTAACCCCTGTAGCTATCACCTGGGGGAACGTCTCTAGAGACGTGTCCTGGCAACTGCTTCTGTGGGCACTGCAACCACACCACTGAAGACCCACAAAACAAAGTTAGCACCAAAGCCTTTGTCACTGTCAGATAGTTCAACAACAGAAATATATAATTTCATTTGTGTAAATGACATTAAAGAAGCATTGTCATCTCTTTTGCTGCTATACCATAAGAACCACATCTGACATGGAACTGAACTCTCTGTTATCATCCCCGTTAGAATATGAGCTCTTTGAGATCAAAGACTATCTTACTTTGGGGATATTTGTATACCCAACACTTAGCACTGTACCTTGCACGTAGTAATTAATCAATAAATGTTTTTTCATTTATTCATTCTTTTCAGGAGTGAGAGGCTATGGGTGTGGAACATTGCATCTACCATCAGATTTCATTTATTTGTTACATAATTTTGCTAGATTGCTTTTTTCTTTTTCTTTTTTATTCTTTGTTACAAGAGAAGGCTTACTTTTTTATTCTTTGTTACAAGGGAATGCCCACTGGTTGGAGAGGAGCAAAAGATATACTTAGAAATGAAAGTGATATAAAAGCAAAATATAAATAAGCATGCTTAAAATGGACAAATAAAGATGCTACTTTTGGATACAAAAAAAGAAGCTATAGACTCTAATGTGTTTGATAGCTGAAGCAAAATGATTGGCTCAACATTAAGGAAAAGTGGAATGGAGAATGATTATGATTCTTTTGCATGAATTGGGCATTATTTGCTTATATAGTATTTTAAAATTAATTGTGAAGCAGGTCAGGGTTAAAAAGAAGCCAGGGAGGTTGAGTTAATTAGATACTGTAGGCCTGGACTTTATAAATTAAAGATAATCCTCCAGAGTTCACTTCTGGCATCAGCTAAGTCCAAGTATATAACTGAGGCCTGGGTGGTAACTGTTAGAGGAGGCCCAGCTGGTGAAGAGATAAAGTTTGAATGTAATTGGGGCCAACCCAAGTCTTTCTGTAGCCCAAGACTTGCTATTTGGCCTTGCAGCCAACTTTCCCTCCTTCCTCAAGTCTACTGGCTCTCAGACCCAATTTTAGCTCTTCTTGGCCATCTTCCTTGGTTTGTACAAACTATGTGTGTATACAAAACACAGTTTAAAGTGCTTTTTCTACTGTTCCTTAGGCTACCATTTAGATTACACTGTTGTGTGGCTTTTGCTTTTCCAACTTTCAAAATCATTAGTTGAATCTCTTAGTTCGGTAGTCAGCCAAATCTCTAGATGTGTTGGCCAGTTGACGCCTTGAGGGTACGGATTTTGTTACATTCTTCTGTCCCTATAGCACCTAACACAGTTATAGAGCTAGAGGTAATTAAATAGAGGCAATGAAATATAGTGGATAGAGAAGTGACCCCAGAATCAAGAAGACCCAGGTTCAAGTTCCACCTTTGGCTTATACTGGCTATGTTACCCTGGCAAAATTCCAATCTCTCAGTGCTCCCGAGCAGAGCAATTCTCTAAGACTATCATAGAGCACTTGCTGATCTGCATTGGTGGAGGAAATTTGTCCCCTGGAAGCTACCTAAACTAGTGAAATCATACAGAGATAACTAAAAAAAGGTACTCAGTAAATACAAATGGAATTGAGCTTATTTAAACTGAATTTGAACTAGCCTTGGTTGAAGTCTGATGTAATTAGAAGGAAAAAAAAAAGCAAAACCACAACATAAAAGAAATAAGGAATTAGTCTCTAAAAAGTGAGGAAATCTATAGCTCTAGTGCTGATGTCTTCCCCGTGTTTCAATTCCAATGTTTGCCTTTCCACTTCCTATCTCCTTTTGTGTGTTGTCTCCCCCCCTCTTCCCCTCCCATTATATTGTAAGCTCCTTGAGAGGAAGGAATATTTTTCTTTGTTAATTGTATCCTCGGAGCTTAGCAGAGTGCCTGGCACATAGAAGGTACTCAATAAATATTTTTGAATTTATTGGGTTGGATTGAGAACTTAACATTTGAATGTCCAACTGTTACCTCAAGAGAAATACATTTGTAGCAGTGTTAAAGAGATGGTATATTGATCAGTTGAGCAAACACTCATATATATCCCTTATCTTATTACTGACTCATTTCCCAGATGGGTTTTTAAGGTATATATACTCCTTTTTCTATTAAATTTAGTATTAAATAATATATAACTATTTACATATTATTTGTGAAGTAGTCTTAAATAATATGTAATTTCTTTTGTCTTTATTGTTAGCTCCAAGCCCCCCACCAGAGAAAGCATTTCTTGAAAAAGCACCTCAGAGTCAAACCTATCTCTATATCTTCTCTAGAGATGTTTCTATCCGCAGTTGCATCATCCTAAATGTTCTACCAATAACTATGATCCTGACCAGCAATTTCAGGTGGTTACTACTGTTTATAAGACGAAGTAAACATTTAAAAGAGAAAAAGATAGACCAATTCCTTCCTATACCCAGAAGAAAAAGAACTTCACTTAAGAAAGGAGATACAAGATCACTCACTGCCTTGAACTCTGTGGTCTGAGAGGTTTCAGCAACACAGATTCTTTCCTGATTGACCTTGTGCCAAAGCCAAAAATGCCTAGTTCCCTAAGTCCTGAACTCGTGTGTGTGTGTGTGTGTGTGTGTGTGTGTGTGTGTGTTGGATGCCTCCTACTATACTTTCTTTGGTCCACATGGATTCTTACAACATTCCTTTCACTAGTTCCAAGTTGCTACCCATGAGAGAATTGTAGGAATTGAGTGAACCGCATTGATTCCATCTTGTGACTCAATCCTGGATCCAGCTGAGTTTCCTTTCTATTCAGTATGGATCTTGTCTGCTTTCTGTCTTCTGAGAAAACTTTATTCAATTATGGGAAATGTGAGAAAACTTTATTTCATTGTTTGAACCTAGCCCTACGTGACTAGGGAGTTGGACCACCTTTATGGGGCTTAGGGACCCCTAACTAAGGACCTAGATTATGCTGACCAGAAACCCAGTCGGATCTGAAGATTGATGCAAGAAGTTTTCTCCAACCACCCATATGGTCCTATACTGGTCAATCAGTTATTGTTGCCTTATTCTTTTGATTGAATATAGACATTTGGGGGCAGAGGATACTTCTTTTACTGATTTCAGAGAATCATACCTGTTTCCTCTCCTTCTCCCAACTGAGAAAGCCCCTAATTTTTCCTCCAATTAGAAATCAGATAAGATCGGCTAGGTGGCACAGTGAATAGAGCACTAGTCCTGGAGTCAGGAGGACTTGAGTTCAAATCTGGCCTCAGACACAACACAAAAACTAGCCATGTGACCTTGGGCAAGTCACAACCCCAATTGCCCTCCAAAAAGCAAAAAAGAAAAAAAAGAAATCCGATTACCTAATTTTACATCCTGGTTGACTGTTTTAATTAATTGGTCTTATTTGATTAATTCTTTTTAATGCATAAAAATCTGTCTTCCCCTGTATTTGAAGTCTGGTGCCAAAGCTGAGGAAGACTAGTCTCAACTTTTTGTGAAATTGCATGCATTGCTTAATAAATCAATATGCTCAGAAGCTCAAACCTTTGTTTCTTCAGTTATTTCATCTTTTACCCCACATCCATAACATCCCTTTCTCTAGTTCTATCCTTTTTTCTTTTTTGATATATTTTTATTTAATTAAATATTTTCCAATTACATGTAAAAATTTTTAATATTCACTTTTTAAAATCTTGAGTTCCAAATTCTCTCCCTGCCTTCTGCTCCTACTCCCTCCTTAAGAAGACAAGGAATTTGATATAATTACACATGTGAAATTGTGCAAAATATACTTCCATATTAGCCATGTTACAAAAGAAAACACAAAAAGACTATATAAAAAATTAAAAGACATATAATAATATAATAAGAAATAAAGACAAAAAATATAAAGAAAAATTTTTGAAGTATACTTCAATCTGCATTCAGAGTTCATCAGTTCTGTGGAGATGGATAGCATTTTTCATCACTGATCATTTGGAATTAGCTTTGATTGTTGTCTTGATCACAGTAACTACATCTTTTACAATTGATTGTCCTTACAATATTGCTGTTACTATGTACAGTGTTCTCCCAATTCTGCCCACTTCATTTTATATCAGTTCATATAAATTTTCCAGGTTTTTCTGAAAGCATCGTGCTCATCATTTCTTTTGGCAGAATAATACTCTATCACAATCATATAGCACAGCTTGTTTGGCCATTCCCCATTTGCTAAGCATCCCCTAGATTTCCAATTTTTTGCCACCCTAAAAATAGTTTAGCTCTATCCTTCTATTCACTCTGTCTAGAGTTGAGTTCCTCTTCAAGTTTCCCCCAATCATTCAATTGTCAATCATTAAACATTTATTAAGTGCCCACTGTATGTTAGGCATTCCAACTCTTGACTTTTAAAGTTCAGTCTGGGGCATGACATACAATGTCTATCATCTTTATTTTCTTTTTGATTCATTCAAAGGACTTATTTATGAGTTGGCTTACTGCTTCTTTGCCACCTATCATCTGTTATCAGATTCTGGGCTTTCAGGGATCACTCTCTTACATTTCTGAAAACAAACTCAACCACTTTCTCCTCAGATCAACCCTTTCTTCTGACTTCCTTTTTCAGTTAATGGTATCATACAATCTTCAAGTTATTCAGACTGGAAACCTTACTGTGATTTTGCCTGCATCCTCTGTCTTCTCCAACATAAAGTCATTAGATGAAACCTGTGAGTTCTCTCTTCAAATTTTTTTTTTGATTTTGACTTTTCTATTCCCACTGCCTAGACTATTTAAATAAACTTCTTTGAAATAAAGGTTAAGCGACTTGCCCAGGGTCACACAACTAGTAAGTGTCTGAGGTCACATTTGAACTCTGGTTCTCTTGACTCCAGGGCTGCACTATCTAGCTACCTCTACTAAAATAATCTTCTAACCTCCTTCCCTGCCTCAAGTCTCTTCCTCATTAATCTCTTATATTCTCTACTTGGATACCCAGGTAGCTTTTCTAAAGCATAGATCTAACCATGGCACCTCCTCCCTGTTATTGTGCACCAGTGACTCCTTATTACCTCCAGGATCAAATATCAAATCTTTTTTTGGCATTTAAAACTCTTCAGAACCTGGCCCCTTCCTGCTTTTCCATTCCTCTTGAAATTTCCTCTTCTTCACTTATTCTGTGGTCTACTTGCAGTTCCTAAAATACAACACTTTGTCCCTCTTCTCTCTGCTTCTGCTGGCTGTTCCATGTTTGGAGGGCTCTCTCTCCTCACTTTTATCTCTTGGTCTCCTTGGCTTCCTTTAAGACTCAACTCAAATCCAAGATGTTCTCAGAAAAACCTGGAAAGACTTAGATGAGCAGTAATTTCAAAGTAAAATGAGCAGAGCTAGGAGAACATTGTATATAGTAACAGCAATACTATATAATGATCAACTGTGAATGACTTAGTTATTGTCAGCAATACAATGATCCAAGACAATTCTGAAGGAATCATGATGAGAAATAATATCCTTATCTCCAGAGAAAGAACTGATGGAGTCTAAATGATGAACAAAGCATACTTTTTCTTCACTTTCTTTATTTTTCTTGTTTTGATTGTCAGTGTTTTCTTTCATAGCATACTAACATGGAAATGTATTTTGCATGACTGCATTTGTATAACCTATATAAAATTGCTTGCCTTCTCAATGGCGGAGGAGAGGGCAAGGAAGAGAGGGAAAGAATTTGGAATTCACAAATTTTAAAGATCAAATGTTAAAATTTGTTTTTATATGTGACTGGGAAAAAATAAAATATCAAATTAAAATAAAAAGACAGCTCAAATGCCACCTTTTGTAGTTTCCCTAATTATTTCCTCCTCCCATTTACTTTCCTACTACTCCCAATGTGTCTTGTATCTTATTTACATGTTGTCTTCCTCATTAGAAAGTAATCTCCTTGAGGACGGGATATTTTTAGCTATTTTTGTATTCCCAGATCTCGGCAGTGCCTGAGACTTAGGTGCTTAAAAAGATCCTTGTTGATTGATTGGCAATGACCCTATGAGTCAGCTCAGAAGATCATAATTGTAGGACTGAAGGGACCTCAATGACCTCAAGTCAAGTTCAACTCCCTCATTTTACAAATGAAGAAGCTGAGACCCAGAGTGGAGAAGAAGTGACTTGTGCAAAACAATGAGACATAAAGGGTGGAGCTGGGACTTCAACCAAAGTCTTGACATTTGAGATCCAGAGTTCTTTCTGTCATGTCTTACTGACTCTCCTGTTACTTTTTCATCATGTCACCCTCCCTGATCAAATCTCTTAATGGCTTTCCTTTGCGTATTGAATAAAGTCCAAACTCTGTAGCCTTGCATTCACTCCTCTCCATAATTTGTCAGTCTCTTCAGTCTTAGTTATCAAAGAAATACTATCATTATCTACAGGTCGCTGTCACCCATCCCAATGCCTCTATTCTGGGACTTCTTGAACCAGAACACTCTTCCTTGGCTACCATTCCTCTACTGGAATGTAAGCTCTTGGAGGGTAGGGATTGTTCCTATTTTGTGTTTGTGTTCCCATTATCAGGTTAGCTCTGTGCTTGGCACAAAGTGATGACTTCATAAATGCTTTTCATTCACTCAGTCATTTGTTCATTTCTATATTCTAAGATAGCTATATACAAGTGACACTCTTTCCCACCTTTTGTACACAAAGTCTGTCCTTTGATTTATTGCTGTGTTTTGAAGGTCCTTACAGCCTGTTTCAATCTGCCCCAGTGGATGTGCACTGAGATATATCATCAATAAACCAACAAACTGATGAGAATCTGTACCTGGACACATCTAGTAATACTCACACTGACTCATCTTCTTTCAGGTTCCACACAGTCCCATGGCTCTCTATCTCTCTCTGATTTAAACCATCTCTCTCTGACTTAAAGTCTAATTTCTTGAAGCACATCACTAATTTTCTTTCTGAACTCTGTTCTCTGTACTTTCCACTCCCAGGGACTAGTTTCTTTTCAAAGCTCAATCCACCA
Organism: Pseudocheirus occidentalis; assembly: GCA_028646575.1. Lineage (NCBI taxonomy): Eukaryota > Metazoa > Chordata > Mammalia > Diprotodontia > Pseudocheiridae > Pseudocheirus > Pseudocheirus occidentalis. The sequence goes on along the minus strand of CM053594.1, from coordinate 116,980,529 downwards.
ATTACTAGCAAGGAGAAAATGTACTGACTGTTTCTTTATAGCTTTAGGAGGTAATCAGCAACTACAAACAGTCAAGAGTCCTTTGATTTAGGCACATAGCCATAACTTTTTCAAGGTCTATCAAGATAAGTATTTTTCCACTTTCAATGGCTATCTTATATACAATCCTAATACTGCAGTTATAGGGTCAAAGAGTATGAACAGTTTTGTAGCTCTTACAATTTACTTGTGTATTTTTTTATTTTAACTTTTTATTTTTTTTCCATTGACTTGTTTATTTACTTTCAGTTTACAAGATTTAGTTCCACAATCCCTTGAGTTTCAAATTTTCTCTCCTCCCTTCCCCCTCCCCCCATAGTGGCATGCAATCATGTATAGGATCTGCAAATACTTTCACATGGTACAATAGTCTGGTTGTATTAGAAGGGTTGTGACCAATGGAGTGAACAATGGGAAAAAAAGAAACAAAACCAAACATGAAAAAGAATGATAGTATGTGTTGCTTCAGTCTCCATTAAACTCTGGTCTTTCTAGATCTTTCTCTGAATGTAGATATCTCCTTCCATCCTGAGACTTGTAGAGTTAGTTGTCTTTTAATTGTGTATTGCTGAGAAGAGTCCAGTTTATCAAGGTTAGTCGTCACACATATGATGTGTCTGTGACTGTGTACAAATTTTTCCTGGTTCTGCTCTTCTCATTTAGCATCAATTTGTGTAAGACTCTCCAGGTAATTATGAAGTCCATCTCCTTCCCATTTCTTATAGCACAATAGTATTCCATTACATTCATATACCATAACTTGTTCAGCCAGTCTC
>CM053594.1:116894080-116979614 GCA_028646575.1 Pseudocheirus occidentalis | reverse complement strand
AGAAGTGGTATTACTGGGTCAAAGGGTATGCAAGTATTTATAGCCCTTTGGGCATAGTTTCAGATTGCCCTCCAGAATGGTTGTATCAGTTCACAGCTCCACCAACAATGCATTAGTGTTCCAATTTTTCCACATCCTCTCCAGCACTTGTCATTTTCCTGTTTTGCTATCTTAGCCAATCTGACTGGTGAGATGTGGTACCTCAAAGTTGTTTTGATTTGCATTTCTCGAATCAATAGTGATTTAGAGCATTTTTCCAGATGTTTTAAGATATCTTTAATTTCTACATCTGAAAATCTCCTGTTCATATCCTTTGACCATTTATCAATTGGGGAATGACTTGTATTCTTATAAATTTTACTTAATTCCCTGCATATTTTAGAAATGAGGCCTTTATCAGAGACATTGATTATAAAAATTCTTTCCCAATTTCCCACTTCCCTCTTAATATTGGTTACATTGGCTTTGTTTGTCAGAAACTTTTAAATTTAATGTAATCAAGATTATCCATTTTGCATTTTATAATCCTCTCCAGCACTTCTTTGGTCATAATGTATTGCTTTTTTAAAAAAAGATTACACCAATTTATAACTCCTGGTAGTAGTTTGATGGTATACCTTTTTCTCAACAAAGCCCTCACCAACCCTGAATCTTATCATTTAAAAAAAATTATCTTCATCAATTTAATAGGTGTGAGATGATACCTTATAATTATTTCTATTTCATGCAATACTCTTTAGGAAAGGACCTCAGATAAAAGCCTGGGTGTTTGTGTGATTGTGGTTGGATTTTTGTTGGTCTGGGGCCCAACAACTGGGATCTTTGATATTGCTAGTGACTCCAACTTTTTGCCCTTTTTTCTCTTTTCCAATGCTTTAATAGATTCATGATTTCATCAATGTGAGCACCTTACCCTTTTCATCCTTTTTAATTCCTTATTTCTTAAACTACTGTTAGGTACTTTATGAAATTATTCTTTTGATGCCTCTGTAGCCTGGAAGTGAGCCCTGGGATTTAGAAGACTGTCAGTGGAGTACAAATTCTGATAGCTCCTACCAAGCTGAAAAAAACTTTATGTATGGTTCTAAGGGCTGTCTTTGTCATCTAAGGACAACTAAGTATAGAGAGACTCATGACTAGAAGATGGACCACTAGGAAACACATTATTTGGCTATATCAACCCACAAAACAGATAAAATGCAAACCTGTCATAAATTTTTTGTCGCCTTTGTCTAACTGCCATAGTAAGGGCTACATACTATCAGGAAGAGAAGATGGTAAGAATCTTGTTCTTAGATTGCTTACCAATATTAATTTAATAGCTGTCATTCTGAAAATGTGCTCTTTTACATGAAGGAATAGTCATTTCTTCAACCCTAGATATGAGAGAATATGTAACATCATAGAGAATTGTCTAAGGCACAGACACGTTAAACGCCATGCTCAGCGCCTCACAGCCAGGAATGGTAGTGCTAGGGTCAGAGCCCAAGCTGCTCAGTAGATAGAATGCCAAGCCCAGAATTCAGAAAACCTGGGTTCAAATTCTATCTCGGATGCTAGCCATGTGACTCTGGGTAAATCATGTAACCTTTTTTGCCTCAGCTTCCTAATTTATAAAATGGAGATACCTGCCTCCCAGGGTTGTTGTGGGGATCAGATCAGGCTATAATTATAAAACTCTTAGTACAATGCCTGGCACATTGTAAGCATGATCTAAATGTCAGCTATTATTATTCTAGCTGTTAGTCCTGACTTCAAGCCAAGCACTCAATCTACCATGTCACAGCTCCAACTGGGTTTGTTTCAGCACTCTGCCAGCTCCTAAAATATCATAAATGGGCAGAAGTTATTATCATCAAATGTATACGTGCATGTATGTGTTTATGTATAGGCATGTGTGCACGTGTGTGCACACATATACACACCACACACGTCTGTCTGTCTGTATGTATGTGTGTATGTGTGTTTGTATGTATGTATGAGGAATCCATATTGGACACAACAGGAAAACTACTCAGAGGGACCAATTCTTAAGGTATCAAAGATATTTCAAAGGGGGAAGTTTCTAAAAGAATGGAGAATATTACAAATGATACTTTAAAAAAATGACACAGTAGATATCAAGAGATGTGGCAGAGACTCACGGTTAGAGGGACAAGCTTTGGAGCAGAGAAGACTGTGGCTTACATCCTGACTCTGATACAAACTAGTTGTAATACCCTGGGCAAGTCACTTAAACTCCTAGTGCTAAAGTAAGTTGTAAAGACAATAAGTTATAGTAGGGTTGCAGGTCTGCATCAAGGCAGGGAGTTCTCACACTAGGAATTAACCACACTGATGAAAGCACAGGTTCAGACCCACCCAACTCATCTCCTCACCCCATAAAAATACATCAGCAGCTACTGACCCATGACATAGGATCACAGCTGATGGCTGAGAAGCCATTAAAAAGTTTACCCCTCTCATTTTGCAGATAAAGCTCAAACAGGTGACTTGCCAGAGTCACTCAGCTAGTATCTGAGGCAGGATTTGAACTGAGGCCTTCCTGTATCCAACACCAGTACTCTATTCAATATGTCACCTAGCTATCTGCTTTCTTTTATGAAATCTTCAAGAGAATGATCTAGGAATGGACCAAGGGCATCCTTGATGAAAACATGAGAAGTGAAGAATGAGACTTTTCCATTCAACTTCTGATAGCTCACAATTTTTTTCCCTATAACATCTTCATGGTGGCATGGTTGTATAGAGCAAATGAGATCCCATCATGTCCAACATTTGTTGATTAAACAACCACAAAAACTAGGTGTAACAAAATTCAGCCTCATAGGTTCTCTTTCCCGCAAAGAATGTTTCCCACGCACATGTCAAAAATCATCAAAGACAGAAGCACATGTGACAAATGCAGTTACAGAGATGACTCCGTCTAATGGGATCAGACTGGCCTGCGAGGATCAGTCCTTGAAGAATTAAAAAGTATTCTCTGCCTGCTTCTAGTCCAAGTGACCATGTGGAAGCTTGAAGCGAATGCGTTTCCAATCATGTGTGACTTGTACTACATGACGATGAAAAGTCTTTTAATTGGCTGTGGAGCTGGAAGAGCCGCATGACATAGGGACTGCTAAATCAGGATGACTCAGTGGGCATACAAAAGGGGCACTCACTCTTTCTTTCCTTTTTCTTGGCAGCTTTGAGTAAGGAGGATGACTTTGAGCTGGTCCCAAGAATTCAGGAGGAGAGAGATGGCAGCTCTGTCTCCCATCCCACATGATAGCTATTTGCCACCTCTGACTCTATGTTTAGTCTGTCCTAATTTGAACTGAACAAATATTCCAAGGTGAATATGTTTTTTTTTTTTTTTGCTTTTTGGAGGGCAGTTGGGGTTAAGTGACTTGCCCAAGGTCACACAGCTAGTTTTTTTTTTTTGTGTTAAGTGTCTGAAGCCGGATTTGAACTTAGGTCCTCCTGACTCCAGGGCCGGTGCTCTATTCACTGCGCCACCTAGCCGCCCCCAAGGTGAATATGTTAAAGGTTTGGGGCAAGAACAAGCATTTATTAAGCGCGATGTGCCAGGCAACATGCGAAGCGCTTTGCAAATATTATCTCACTTGATCCTCACAACAACCACAAGAAGGACATGATGTTATAATTCCCATTTTATTTTATTTTATGTTTAATTAGATTGAATATTTGCCTTTTTTTTTTTTTTTTTTTTTTTTGCTTTTTGGAGTGGGGAAAGCAGGGCAGTTGGGATTAAGTGACTTGCCCAATGTCATACAGCTAGTAAGCATTAAGTGTCTGAGGCCAGATTTGAACTCAGGTCCTCCTGACTCCAGGTCCTCCTGTATAATCCCCATTTTACAATTGACAAAACAGAAGCAAATAGAGACCAAGTGACTAACCCAGGGTCATGTAACTAGGGAGCGTTTGATGTCAAATTTGAATTCAGGTCTTCCTGGCTCCTGGGTTCAGCACTCTACTGTATTTCCCAATTGCTGGTAGGCAGCAATCTTGTGAGTTTAGGAGATCCAGAGTTTTCATCCTGGTTCTACTTAAGACCAGAAATGGTAGCACTGTCTATCAGAATAAAAGTGACTCACAGCAATGGCAATTGCTCAGATGGATGCAGAAAGACACCTGAGGATGGGGGAGGTTCAGGAGATAAGACCGCCTATTGGCCCCTGAAGAAATAATTGAAAAGGACTAAACAGAGGCATGGTTCCTTGAAGCCCATCTAGGCTGCTCATCTAGCAGGGAGGTATATATTAGGAGAATTTGTTGAGGACTCCATGAAGGAAGAAAAGGACTTCCAGCATTCTGTGTGTGAGTTAGCCTTTTGCTCTACATGTGTACCTTTTATGTGGGTCCCTTTTGGACTCTTAAGTAGTATTTACACGCGTGCCTTTTCCTTTTAAAAACCTACTACTCAGAAATCCATCCCTTGGTAAAACATTATGCTTGAATGTCAGCATCTAATAAGCCATAAACTGGGGAGACATATCCTCGCTTAAGGTGTTCACCAGCGTCCTAATCCCAAATCAAAGAATAAGTTCTCTGAGATCAAAAAAGTAATTGTGAATGATAAGATTCTCCAAGTGCTCTCCTTCACAAAGGACACTAATTTCAATGATCCTTGGATCACTGCATTACTCAGTGAGATCTGTAGTCATTTGGAATAGATCAGCATTGAAAAAACAGAGTTGATGGGAAAAGTGCATGTTTTGCAGACTGTGACAGACAAATAGGCAGCTCATTGAATTAGTCAATCAAAATAAAGTAGTATGGTAGGGAAATACGGTAGACATACAATGAGAATTGAATAGGAGGAGAATATCAGTCTTATACACATTTGGAAAACTGCATAATGCTTTCAGAGACAAGAATTAGTTAACAGCTAAAAATGTCCATCTTTAAACTGTCTTGTTTTTCCAATAATGACACATTTCTATGAAATATGGAATACCATGATCTCAGAAGAATTCATATTGCAGGTGCTTGAAAAGATAACAGAAAGATAGATGTGGCTATTAATAGACTTCAGTATATTACCAACAGTGATTCATGCAGAAGTTGTTGTGTAAGAACGAAGATGCATGAAAAGTAGGTGACCTGGTCATGTCACAAGAATAAGGACAGAGAGGCAGTCTAAATACTGTAATAGTGCCCTTGAAATAGTAAAAGAACTCAAAGAAGTCCATCTTTCTGGGAGCATCTTCTGTGGAAGATTTATAGAAACACTTGGACAAGATTTAGCCCAGGATTTGAAGGCATGGAGGGTGTATGACCTGCCCAGTGGAGGGCATATCCATACTGGTGAGATCACAGACCCATCCATGTCCTAAAGAAGCAAATACACAGCAATGTTCCTTTTGTGTTTGCAAAATGTTCTTGACTTTGTCTCCTGTTCTTTTTGATGACTTTTATTAGGTACAAAAGTTGGCCTGGTTTTTTCATTACCCATCCATAGAAAGATTATAAGGAGGCTATATAAGTACCTGCTGAGCTAAAGAATAAAACCCCAAAGCATAGGTACTCTGCAGGATGTTATAAAATTGGAAAAAAGAAGAGTCTGGGTAAGGTGCATGGGATTTTGTAGTTCTTGATTCCACATCACCTTTTATTTCAAATCAGAGTTCACCAAAAAAGAATTTCACGCATACGTGACCCTGAATAACTAGCTTGAGACCAGAGTGTAATTTGTATCTTTTTGCTGAGCAGAACAACACCTGGGGTTCAGTGAAGCTTCCAGTCTTCCAAGAACTCTACATACAGGTTCAGAGAACACATTCAGTTGAAAACATCAAAGCAGCTTCTGACTTCAGAGAGCCTTCTATGTAGAAATAAAAGTCATCCTTCCATGAATTGATGCCGAGTGAAGTGAGCAGAACCAGGAGAACACTACACAGTAACAATGGTATTGTGCAATAATCAGCTTTGATAGACTTAGCTCTTCTCAGCAATACAATGATCCAAGAGAATTCCCAAAGACTCATAATGGAAAATACTATCCATGTCCAGAGAAAGAACTTTGGAGTCTGAATGCAAATCAAAGCTTACTATTTTCACTTTTTTTGTTGTTTTTTTTTCTCCTGGTTTTTCCCTTTTCTGATTTTTTTTTTTACAACATATCTAATGTGGAACTATGTTAACACAATTGCCCATGTATAGCCTGTATCATATTGCTTGCCTTATGGGGGAGGGGAAGTGGAAGGGAAGGAAAAAAATTTCGAACTCAAAATTGTATTTAAAAAATGTTGAAAACTATCTTTACATGAAATTGGAAAAAATAAAATATTATTTGAACAAAAGAAATAAAAGTCATCTATTTTCCACATGATCAGTTTGATCCCTGTCATATGATTACACTGTCCTTCCCAGAAAAGAGATGATCTTACTTTCCTGCTTCAGGAAAGTCAATAATGCCTTCTTCATGGACCCTTAAGCAGGAAGGCAGAAAAAAAAATCATCCAAGTGTCTATTCCCTCATCCATTGATAAGTTCCAATGCCATAATCTCTGTCTGCAAGGCTCTTACCAAACATTCTTCATTTAATATTAAGCACCCACTGAATACTTATGGGTGTGTGGTGGGGTGCATTGGAGGTCATATTCCATTTCATTCATGCTTTCTGAGGTGCAACCTCCATTTCAATCTCTGGTATTCACTCAATTGCTCTATAGTTAGAATTGTAGTAGAAGCTGTAGGCAATAGAGACCTTGCCCTCAAGGAACTTATTTATGGTGTAGGGAGGAAGAAAGTCATGGGGGCATACCTTGGAGATATTTGGGGTTTGGTTCTAAAGCAAATATTACAATAAAGCAAGTCACATGAAAATTTTTGGTACTTTCTTTCATTTGAACATTTAGAGGTCATTGTTGGGTTATTAAGTGGCTCAATTTCAGTATTGTTGTGTCTCAGGAAAAAGAGAGGAGGCCTGAGGAGAGGAAGAGAAATGGAATAGCTGGTTGTTGGAGCAGTCAGAACACATACAACATTAATTGGGTAAGTTTGCTCTCATATATATATATATATATATATATGTATATATATATACATATATATATATATATATACATATGGTTTTTAGTGCTCCCCAATTACAATAATAACATCAAAGATCACTGATCACTGATCACAGATCACCACAACAGGTATACTCACAACAAAAATTTGGAAATATTGTGAGAATTACCATGATGTGACACAGAGACATAATGTGAGCACAGGATATCAGAAAAATAGTGCCAGTAGACTTGCTTGATACAGGGTTCCCACAAACCTTCCATTTGTAAAAAAATGCAATATCTGCAAAGTGCAATAAAGTGAAACACAAGAAAACAAGGTTTTTCTGTAGACATGAATGTAGTCAACAAATAGCTCCAGTAGAATGCAAGCTCCTAGTGGGCAGGGACTGCTTTATTTCTGACCTTGTATCTCTAGTGCCTAATATAGCACCTTGCAATAACAGGAACTCAGCCAATGCTTACTGAATTGAATTGACTAGAGAAAAATTTCAAAGTAATACATGACTCACAGTTGGGTTATTTTTCTGGTAGCGGTGATGGGTTCCGTTGAACTATTCGTACTCTCTCACCTGATTTACCTTGTGACCAGTGACACACTTTACACAGTGCAAGATAAGAGACTTGGAAAGGTCTGAGATTACAATATGTGTCACAGAATAATTTCCAGTGTGTAATTTCTTTATGTGTAAAGCTTAGTGACCTTTATCGGGAGACCTTGGCTTGATAGGACTGTGTTCTAATGGACACTGACCCCTTGTTAACTAAAAGTTATTTGTGAAGACAAATAAAATGTGTTTGTCACTAAGTTTATTTCCAGAAAATAATTAAATTTTTTTTTTACCTTTCCCAGAAGAAAAGCCCTTTCTCAGCACTGGAAAAAGCATGAAAACTTTAAGAACTATTGGTTATAGTGAAATAGAACATTAAAAAAATTATTATTTCCCCTAAAAAAAATATCTCTTACCGACTTAATAGATAGACCTTAGGGTTACTTCAGCTTACAATGAATGCACCAAGGGCTTGTGCTCTGCCTTTGAACTCTCCTTATTCTGGGAGCCTCTTCCCTGTGGAGATCTTCAAGAGGCAGCATCAGATAGCTGACATAACTTGACCCAGCATAAGATGGGTAATAAAAAAGCAAATGCAACATAAGGGGAGGAGTACCCCTTTGCACCACAAAATTCTAAGTGGGAGGTGCTGAGGCCAGTGAGAGGTATATTGCTCAAGCATTGATGGGGTAGGCTGAGTGGGAAGGAAGTGAGCAGCCTTGTACTCATTGGGAGTAGACTCAGAGAAGATGGATGTCCTAAATTTACAAACTGAAGGCAATGTGATACAGTGGAAGAATGACTGAAGTGAGAGTCAAGAGTTTGAATCCTAGCACTAGAACTTTTTAGCTGGATGACTTTGGGCAAATTACTTTACCTTGCTGAGACTCTGGTTCCTTATCTACAAGATGGGGATAATAATATTTTATTCCGTGTCTTACATAGTCATTGTGAGGGAAAATGCTTTATAAACTTTAAGTTATTGTGTAAGTGTGATTTATTATTGCAAAGGAAAAAACTGTGTGCTAAGAGGTCGAAACAAAAATTTTGTCTAGACACTAGTGAAGAGATAAGCAATATTTCATTTAGCAATAGTGTAGTTTTACTATTGTATTACATCACACGTCACTACTGGAATTTCCCCAAGGATCCATATCCAGATGTAAAAAATAGTAAAGAAAACTATGAATAAAACTGCAGAAAATCTATTTATCAAATTTGTTTCAATTTTTGTGGTTATATAAATTATTGTAATCCTGTTCTCAAACAATTTTTTAATAAAAATTGTTTTTTTTCCTTATTATTTTCTTCTGAATTATTTTCCCCTGCCTGCTTTCAATGACCTCAGATCTCCTGTACCTGAATGGCAGAACCTAGTTAAGAAAGGATAGATAAGAATTCCTTTACCTGGCTGATTTGATGCTAAGCTATGTTCTCTAGAAGTCAAACACACTAAATCAAGATATAAAGGTAAAGAAAGAAGATCCTGGAGTTAATAGTTAGAAGCTACAAAGAGGCCAATTTAGGCTTGACAAAAGGAAATACTTCCTAAGAATTAGAGCTGTCTAAAACTGGCATGAGCTGGTCCAGTAGACAGAGGGCTCCTCCTCACTGGATGTCTCTAAACAAAAGCTAGATGACCACTTATTGGGTGTGATTCTTATACAGGAATGGGATGGATTAGATGGACATAGATGGCCTGTCTAACTCAGATATCCTAAGATTCTGTGATCACTGGCAATAACAAGAACAGCAGAGCCAACCTATGCGACCTATGCCATACTCGACCAGTGTTGTTTCTAAGGATTGACTATTAGTTGGTCTTTTCTCACACTTACTTTAAAAGCTAAATGCATTGTCCTTTGAATGAAGTTGGTCAGAAAACAGAAGCTAATAGAGCACATAGTGAAGCATACAGGGATATAGATTATTGTCCTACTATGTATGCCTGAGAAGATATTATATTTGGGGGGGGGCAATTGAGGTTGAGTTATTTTCCCAGGATCACACAGCTAGTAAGTGTCTAAGGCCGCAGGTCCTTCTGACTCCAGGACCAGTGATCTATCTACTGGGCTACCTATTTGCTCCTAGACATTATATAAAAACCAGATCCAGTGAACTCTGTTTACCCAATATTCTAGTTAACATGTTTACCCTACATTCTAGTTAACAACTAGCTATCCTGCATATGTAATGAGAGGTGTTGCTATGGAGTTTCCAGGTCATACCGCTCTTGGTGAACCAAATATTTGAGTTATACAAATTAAAGGTTAGGTTTGTAGCGTGATAGGACAGACTGAAGAAAGACCCAAATTCACATTAATTCTGTCCTTGAGATTTTAGCTTTGAAATATATGAATAGTTTGTGATTAAGCCCTCAATTGGAGATTGATCTCAGTCCTATGCTAAGAAAAGTCACTCTCTTGTGTCACTTCCAGAGTTAACTGAATCCTCATGCCACAAACCAATGGGTAAATCAAATGATCAATTTTTTATTAGCACCTACTATGTGCCAGCCACTGTGCTAAGTGCTAAGGATACAAAGGAAGGCAAAAGACAGTCCCTGCTTTCAAGAAACTCACAGTCTAATGGGAGAGATAACATGTAAACAGCTTTGTGCAAAGATATAAGCTATAAACAGTATAATTTGAAGATAATTAGCAGAGGGAAGGCATAAGGAAATACACATGACTGAGTCAAACCACAGAAATTTATGAGAAGTAAAACCAGTTCTGTAAAACACAATTTATAGCAGAATAAAGGAACACACTTACAAGTGGTTTCTAGTCATAGCCAACTGAAGGGGTAGGGAATAAGAACAGGTCAGTTGTAATTAACCACTATTGATCAGAGCAGAATAGACACACCTCTTTGACCTTCTCCCCTCATCTTAAATTCCTTTCTGCATGGCCTGGGGAGAGAAAATTGCTCCAAGGACTGCTAGCCAAACTTCCACCCCAGCTCTCAATTATAGATGTGGCAGTGCTAGCACTGGGACCTGTTTGTATGCCACTACCCCTCATACATCCCCTTTCTGCTTTTGGCTCTGTGGGCCTTCCTGTTGAGCAGCATGAGCCCAAACTACCAACCCCAGCACCCTTAGCTAGGGTCTAATCTATATCCCCTTTGAGATCTCAGCACAGACTTGCCAGCCTGCAGCGTGCATTCAAGAGTTGTTATATTCCACCCCATTGTTTGTAATTGGGTAGTCCCTTGCAAAATCAGTTGCAGCATACTTAGCAACATTCTGTCTCCATAGTGCCAGTACCTGGCCTGCTACTGAGAACAGTGTGCTTCTGGTCAATGCAGTTACTCTTGAGGCTAGCTACCTTTTAGTATATCACAGATCTAAAGCTAGGCAGTATTTTAGAGATCATCTAGTCCAGAGGTATCTAACACCACAAACAGATGAAAATATCATTGGGAAACATTTAACAAAATAAATAAAAATACAATAAAACATTTTTCTTGTTGTTTGATCTCATCCAATTCTTTGTGACCATATTTGGGGTTTTCTTGGCAAAGATACTGGACTGGTTTGCTATGTCCTTCTCCAGCTCATTTTACAGACAAGGATACTGAGGAAAACAGGGTTAAGTGACTTGCTCAGGGTCATACAGCTAGTAAATGTCTGAGGCCATATTTGAACTCAGGAAGAGAATCCTTCCTGACTCCAGGCCTAGCGCTATCTAGATACCCTAAAATAAACAGATATTGTTAATTTGTGATTTTCTAAGTCAATATGTAGCCTAGATGGATCCTCATATATGGTTTAGTGACCTGGTTTCTATTTGAGTTTAATGCTCCTGGCATTAAATTTAGTGACTTGCCTAGGGGGCCCCAACCACTGGATACATCAGAAAGAAAATTTGAACTTCTTGGATCTAAGACCAGCTTTCTATCCACCACATCAAGCTGTCTCTTCCCAGTGTTTTATGACTATATAACTCTTTGAAATTTAGAAAATACTTCATAAAATATTATTTCAATTAAGTGGTTGGGGAAAAAACACCCTGAAGATTTGTTTTATAACACAGCCCACAAGACTATTAAAATGTAAGGAAAACCACATCTGCCTTTTGCTCCACTAAAAGGTATTGATTTCTAGACATTCCTAGAAGATATCCTTCAAGGTATTAGGTATTAGGTATTAGGGCATAGATCCCAGGGTAGCTTTACCAGGGTTCCAGCACAATAAGAATTTGTATTACTAGAAAGCACAGCCACTTTGTTGGGGTTACTGGAGTTAAGAATATAGAGGGGGAAATCGGAATTCTGATCTATTCAACCATTACTCAAAGAATGTTGTTTATATTAGAAAGGAGCCTAAGTAATATTTATTATTTCTCAAATGTTGATAATCTTTAATCAGTGACTTTTAATAAAGAGGATGAATAGCATATAAGTTAAATATGCTTTTATTTTCAAATATGGAAGTTAGTGTCTCTGAGCCACCAGTTTATTGCTCTTACATTGACACTTCTATTTTTAAGTTAGTGTTTTGCTTAAATATTTTATTAGTGGTGCCTGATACTTCAAAGTGGAATTCTTTAAAGGGATTCTATGAAGAGAAAAATAAATGTAAGCACAAATGGCCACTCAGTTTAGACTGAAAAACCACTATTTTAATGTGCCTTGTCCCTAAATTAGCAATCATTAATAAATTAGATAGATAGCGTCAAGATGAAAGCATCAACAAGGACATAATTCTTTTGTTATAGATAGATGTTAGGATTTGAACATCAACACAAGTATGTCTCAGGTCTTTATGTGACAACTATAATTAATCTAAGGTACCTAAAAGAGAATAGTAAGAAAAATGGATGAAGAATCACAAAATGGATTAAAATCCTGATTTTTCTCTACATAATAGTAAGTCATTCCCGAGGCCTCAGTTTCCTCATCTGTTATATTTGGGGCTTGGGTTAGATAATTTCAAAGGTCTCCTTGTGTCTTAGAATGATATGGTGTGATAAAGTATACTCCTTGGGCAGCTAATAATTATTAATTGATAGTCACTTAGAAAGCAAGGTGAGTCTGGGACTCCCGGGGAGTCTGGGGTATGTTAAAGAAGTTTTATTACTGTCTCTTAACAATTAAATAAGCAATAATTTTTACAGTAGAGCAAATTCAAAGCAGTTACTATAATTTTGATTATAGTGATGTCCTGTCAAAAGACATGGAGAAGGCTTGAGATAATTTTTTTTATTTTAAAAAATATCTCATATAGTTGTTATGAAGGCCAAATGAAATTAGAGAATTGCGGAATATCACACTTGACTAGGATCTCAAAAGCCAGACAAGTCAGGCTACCACCACCATTGCCTTGATCACTATCTCCCCTAAAATTCTGATGGAGACAGTTCAGCTCACCTGGCTCGATAAGAGACCAGATACTAAGGTCCTTTCCTGAGCTAAACTGCCAAGCATTCAAACTCTACTGCAGAGAGTGCTAAGGGCTGACCACATTGTTTGAATACCAAACGTACACTTGTCTAAAAGATTATTTTATGGAGAACTCACATAAGCCAAGAGTTTACACGGTGGCCAGAAGTGATACAAATACACTCTCAAGGTCTCTCTTAAGAACTTTGGAACTTACCACGTGAAATAGGAGACATTAGTATAGGACTGTCAGCATGGTGTGTCCTCGTCAAAGAAGGTGCAAAGCAGAACTGAAGTAACACAAAAGAACCATGAGACACCCCAAGTATTCCCATGGACTATTTGTGCTTGACCTGTGGTTGAACATTCTGAGCTCTTAGTGGTCTAAGAGATGTCATTTTGGTACTCTTTGAGAACAAAGGGAGAGCAACCAACCAACCAAAGGAAGGAAGGAGTCATAATTGAGGTAATGATGAAGAAGAGAGCCCTGATCCAGGCCTATAACTTTCTTTGTTCAGATTTGGTGCTGGAATGAAATGAGACACTCATAGGTCATTCAACAGTTAACATAAGAAAGTTTACATAGCCATTAAATAAAAAGGCTATTCAATGAGGATACTTTAATACTTAGCTTGAGTAGACACTGCTTCCCTCATATGGAAATGTCTCTGGTCAGAAGGATAGGGTGTGGAGAATCCTGTGGTCTTGGGACATCTGCCAAGTCTGAAGGGCCCCAACTCCATGTGGGTGAACCTTTTGTGTCCTTAGGTGACCAGGAAGCCATGACAATATGATCAGAGGCTACCAGGAAGTTTCATCAAGGGAGGAACAACTTCAATCTCAACCCTCTGGATCAGTCAAGTTCCAGGGACATCTTTGTAACATTTTAGGAAATATTTTTTTAAAACCTAGACTAATTTGAATGTGGGAAGGGTTTAAGATAATTCTCCTACTACAAAGGATTAGGTAATCCTCTGCAGTATTTTGGCCAGAGTCAGCTCTGATAAAAGATTTTTCTCAAACACTATATAATCCCCTTCTTCTAGGTTGAATCTAGGACTAATTTCTTAGGATGAAAGATGAGAGAGGAAGGGGAAAAAAGGCTGGTAAGGGAGGAAAGAGTTGGGATTAAGAGTATGTAAACATCCTAACCGGCAATATAATAAGGAAAGATAATATATTAAGGGCCTACTATATAATTCTAATAAATACTCTTGTCCACACCGAAAGACAGCCTTCAATGAATCACCAAGCATTTATTAAGCTCTTAGTATGTGCAAAGAACTTATTGGTGTTGAAGATACAAACAATTCTTAACTTCAGGGAGTTTACCTTCTATTAGGGAAAACAATACAAACATATATAAATACAACATAGACACAAAAGAATTTCTGGGATGGAGCATTTGTAGCTGATGAGGTCAGGTACAAATGGGGAAAGGATGCATTTCAGAACAGTAGCCTGTGCACAGGTTAGGAAACAAATGAGAGACTCTTCCATAGGAGAAAGAGAAATAGGCCGGTTGGGGTGGAACATGGAGCTTATGAAGATTATAATGAGTAATAAGGGAGACTGGAACAGATTGCAAAGGGTTTTAAATACCAGACAACTCTTATTTTTTCTAGAGGCAATAGGGAGACATTGTATCTTTTTAAATTTATTTTAACAGAGGGGTGACATGATCAATTTGACAGCTGAATAAGGTACTCAGAGAGGTCTTCACTGGATGTTTGTCAACTTTAGGCTGGCTACCGTAACTATTTATCAAGTATGGTATAGCAAGGGATTTCTTTCTGGATATGGGATGGATTAAATGGCTCTTCCAACTCTAAAATTCTATAATACTGTAATGAATGAAAAGACACAATTGGGCCAGTAACATGTTAGAATAAATTAGTTTATCAGATTCCTTAGCATGGCCTTGAATGAAAAGGCCAGATCATTTCTGAGGCAGGTACAAGGTATTTCAATGTAGGCTTAGTAGAGAGCTGGGCTTGGAATGAGGAAGATTCATCTTCCTGAATTCAAATCTGTCCTCAGACACTTTCTAGCTGTGGGACCTGGGCAAGTCATTTAACTCTGTTAGCCTCAGTTCCTCATCTATAAAATGAGTTGGAGAAGGAAATGGCAAACCACTCCAGTATCTTTGCCAAGAAACCCAAATGGGATCATGAAGAGTCAGAGATGACAGAAAGTGACTGAACTACAGTACCCCTATTTGTGTTTCCCCATTTTATCTCCATAGGGATCTGAGGGTCCCACAGTTACCACAGAGGAAGTCGAGATTAATGGAATTTGTGAGATACTAGAAAGTGAGACTTCCTTGATCCTCTCTCAAAGACAATGTAGACCCCCCCAAATCCAATCTGAAACAAGAGGCAACTGAGGCAGAACTCTTAGCAGGTATTCATTTATTAGGGAGACTGGAGATCTTTAAGCAATTGGATCTAAGACCTTCTTTGTAAAGGATCCCTCTGCTTGGACTCCAACCCTTTCTATAGACATTGAGAGATCACTGAAAATAGAATGAAGTGGTACAATTCATGAGTGGTGAGTTCCAGAAGTGGCAGACTCACATGACTGGCTAATGGGGAGAAGTGGAGGAAATTCATCCCATATTTAGCCAAAGGAAGAAACTCTTATTTTTGGTCCAGTGAAATGGTCATCAATCATTACTACTTTCAGCAGCATTCTTGGGTCTCAACAGTCCATTTTAGCAGGGACTTTCCACAGGACAAAGGTCAATGACCAATGTCCTGTGGAAGGATGATAGGCAGGAACTTTACACATGCTATTATGAACACTGGGTATAAAAGAACAGAGGGGCATAAGGAAGCTGTGGTTTGTTGTTAGGTTTTTTTGAACATTGTTCTCAAAGGAGTTGGGTGGAGCATAGTATAGCTATTAATAAAGGCCCAGCTAACAAAGTTTAAATCTATCTCCTAATCCAAATATAAATAGTATGATCATCATCAATACATAGTGGGTTAATTAATTCTAAGCTACATAACTCTTATTCTAACAGTGTTAACTAAATCAAACTTAATTCTATTCTGCCTAACCCAATCACTGAAACCCATTGAATCACAATGAATTGACTAAATATGGATTAAATTGTGGATCAGTATCAAAATTATCTTCACAACAAAAAGAAGACAAGGAAGCTACACTGCCCCAGAAGTGTTTGGAGACGGAAAGTGACACCATCTGTACAGGGTGAGCTGCTTCTTTCTCCTTCACTGTCCTTGAGAATAGGACTTCCTGATTGCCTAGAAGGTGACTGCTGCTGCTGTGACCAAAGACTCTCTCTCAGCCATTGAGTGGGTTGCTGGAGATGATTACTGAGGAAAACATTCTGATCCTGCCCTTCTAGGTGAGTTAGTAATAAGGATTTTAAGTACTTTCTACATGCTTGGCACAGTGATAAACACTAGAGATACAAATAGAAACAAGAAGAAATTCAGGCCCTATCCTCAAGAAGCATACATTCTAATGAAGGAAGACAACACATTAAAGTGGGGGATGGAGAGGGGGGTGGAAAAGGGAGAGATAGTAACAAAGTCATTAGAATCAGATGCACACCTGACAGGGGAATGAAACATGGCTAAACTGGTCCCAAAATGGAGGCCCCAAAAGGAGGTAATCAATGGGAAAAGGGACTGTCACAGTAGAAGGTTGTTGTAGGGTGAGACAGTCCCTGGGCAAGTAGGGGGAGATGTTGATTGGTTGCTTTGTTGGTTGTTGTCCTTTGTTCTCCAAGAAGACCAAAATGATATCACTATGCTATCAAGTTTCAACGTGTCTGACCAATATGAGCTCAGAATCCTCTACCACAGGTCAGGCACAAATAGTCTGTGTGAACATTTGAGGTGGATTCTCCAAATTTGTGCATCCTGTGTTTCCTTTGAATTGCTTCAATTCAACTGCTTTGCTCATAGAATACAGCACCTTCTCTGATGTGGGCATGCCATGCTGAGTGGTCCTGTGCCAGTGTCCCCCATGTCACATAATTCCAAAGTTCTTGAGAGAGACCTTGAGAATGTCTTTGTATTGCTTCTTCTGACTACCATATGAATGCTTGCCCTGTGTGAGTTCCCCATATAAAATAGTCTTTTTGGCAAGTGTATGCTTTGCATTCGAACAAAGTGACCAGTCCATTGGAGTTGTGCTCTCTGAAGCAGAGTTTGAATGCTTGGTAGGTTAGTTTGAGTGAGGATCTCAGGGTCTGGTACCTTATTCTGCTAGATGATCTTCAGAATCTTCCCAAGACAATTCAAATGGAAGTGATTCAGTTTCCTGGCATGGGAGTGATAGATTGTGTAGGTTTCACAGGCATACAACAATGAGGTTACCACAATGGCTCTGTTAGACCTTCAGATTGACAATCAGTCTAATACTTCTCTCTCCCATACTTTCCTTTGGAGCTTTCCAAACACTGAGCTAGCTCTAGCAATTCCTGTCAACTTCATTATCAGTGTGTTCATCCTTGTAAAGTACACTACCAAGGTAAGTGAACTTATCAACAGCATTCAAAACTTCTCCATTTGCTGTAACCAGTGGTTACAAGTATGGATGGTGTGGTGGTGGCTGATGGAGCACCTGTGTTTTCCTGGTGTTCATTGTTAGGCCAAAATTAGCACAAGCAGCAGAGAACTGATCCATACTTTGTTGCATCTCACCTTCAGAGGTTGCATCGAATGCACAAACATCTGCAAATGGAAAATCATGCATTAACACTCCCTCCACTTTGGTCTTGGTTTGCAGCCTTTTGAAGTTGAAGAACTTACCATCAGTTTGGTAGCGGACCTTGATGCCATGTTCATCCTCATTCAAGCATTTGACAACATGGCTGAAATCATGTTAAAAAGCATGGGAGCAAGCACACAGCCTTCTTTCAATTCACTGGTAACTGGGAAAGCATGAGAGCATTGCCCATTATCCAAAACTTGGGCAAGCATGCCATCATGAAATTGATGTACAATGCTGATGAAATTATCTGGGCAACCAAATTTTGACATAATTTTTCACAAGCCCTTATGGCTAACAGTATCAAAAGCCTTGGTCAAATGTACAAATATTGTGTACATACTTCTGCTCTGCTCCTGGCATTTCTCTTGGAGTTGTTCTGCAGCAAACCCCATATCGACTGTTCCTTGGTCCTTTCTGAAGCCACATTGGTGCTCACCAAAAAACGTACAAAAAACCCTTGCAAAGACTATTCCACTCACCACTGGCACATGGAATATGTATACACTCATATACAACACAAAATCCAGTAGACCTTAGAGATAAACAGTTCTTGTTACAAGAGAACTCAGCAGGTATTGCATCTAAATAGCAGCCCTGTAGGAAACAAGACTGGCAAATGAAAGCCAGCTTCCTGAAGTTGGAGCTGGATACACATTTTTCTTAATTAAATTAAGAAGGGAAGTGCCATGAAGCTTGTATAGGTTTTGCAATCAAAACTAATCTAGTCAACAAGCTTGTATGCCTGCCAAAAGGAGTGAATGATAGGCTCATGATAACGTGATTGCCACTTGCAGGAAAACATCATGCCACCATCATCAGTGCCTATGTTCCCACCATGACAAAGCTTGATGAGGTCAAAGAAAAATTTTATGAAGACCTGGAGACCCTTATCATCAATGTGCCACAAAAGAGGACAAGCTTATAATTCTGGAAAACTTTAATGCTAGAGTAGGCTCAGACTACCAGACTTGGCAGGGTGTCCTAGGGAGGAATGGAGTTGGAAACAGCAACAGAAATGGCTGTTTACTACCTAAGACTTGTGAATCTCATGACCTCATCACCAACACTGTCATCGCTGTCTCCGCAATAAAACTCAATAAAACTTTATGGATGCACCCTGAAAGCAAACACTGGCATTTAATAGACTATGTGATTGTAAGAAGAGAAAGCGAGGATGGGAGAACAACAAAGGCAAAGTGTGGTTCAGA
Organism: Pseudocheirus occidentalis; assembly: GCA_028646575.1. Taxonomy (NCBI): domain Eukaryota; kingdom Metazoa; phylum Chordata; class Mammalia; order Diprotodontia; family Pseudocheiridae; genus Pseudocheirus; species Pseudocheirus occidentalis. The sequence goes on along the minus strand of CM053594.1, from coordinate 116,960,699 downwards.
GTGCTGGACTGATAACAGACTTATTTATTCTCTTCAAGGTGGAGATGTAAGAATTTAGGCAAAGACCACATACAGATGGCTCTACACAGGAGAGTAGAACCAATTTCTTTTCATTTTCACACATTCGAGTCCTGTGGATGTCACGCAAGTTGTGACTAGAGTTTAGAAATATAGAGTTGGGGCTTATGAGTTACACATAAACTGTAGATTTCATATTTTAATATTTTTAGTAATATTCCATTTCATTCATTAGAATGAAAACTCCTCGAGGGCAAGGACTGTTTTGAGATTTTTGTCTTTGTATCTCTGACACATTGCACAGTAATTAGCATTAAGTGCTTAATATTCACTGCTGCTATAGCTTGCAGCCACCAATGCAGTGGCAGGAGAGCAGTCTAGCTGAGCATCCTCTGGTGGCTAGTGGAGACAGTGCACTTTTTTTTCTTTTGCTTTTTTGGAGGGCAGTTGGGGTTAAGTGACTTGCCCAAGGTCACACGGCTAGTTTTTGTGTTAAGTGTCTGAGGTCGGATTTGAACTCAGGTACTCCTGTTTCCAGGGCTGGTGCTCTATTCACTGCGCCACCTAGCCGCCCTGGGATAGTGCGCTTTTAAGAAGCCTCCCACAAGCTGGCTAATAACCAGTGACATATACAGCCTTTATGTCAGCTTTGACCAGGCAGTACTTGGGTTATTAGACCCATGAGCCCCAGGGAAGAAGCCACTAGGATCATGAGTGTCATTAACATTACCTTTTATGAATGTACATATTTTCAATGCCAAAAAATTCTGTTTCTATGACAGCAGAATCTATTTTGGGTTGTCAAATTGTATATGATACATTTAAAGCTTAGACTCTATGGTGGAAAACAACTTTGACTTTCTAGCCCTGCCCAGGGCACTAACAAATGTGTTGTTCAGGCTCTGAGAGAACAACATAGGGAAGAGGAAGGAAAGTTTAAAAAAAGAACAGATAAAAGGGAAGGGGGAGGAGACAGTGTCCTTGGCTTCCTTCAAGTCTCAGCTAACATTCCACTTTCTGCCCTTCCCAGTCCTTAACTTTTGTGCCTTTGCTCTGAGATCACCTCCAATTGATTCTATATATATCTTGTTTGTACATAGTTGTTAGCATGTTGTCTTCCTCATTATACTGTGAATAACCTGAGATCATATTAATTCTCCCTCAAATACCCACTTAATCTAGAGCCTTACTTCTTTTAATTATTTCCTATTTATCCTGTATATACCTTGCTTTGTATATATTAGTTTGCATGTTGTCCCCCCAATAGATTGTAAGCTTCTAGTTGTTCAGTCCTTCAATCCAGTCCAACTCTTTATGATCCCATAGACCGTAACATTCCAGGCCCTTCTATCCTCCATTGTCTCTCAAAGTCTGTCCAAATTCATGTTTGTTGTTTCCATGATACTATCTATCCATTTCATCTTCTGCCATTCCCTTTTGCTTTTGCCTTCAATCTTTCCCAACATGAGAGTCTGTTCTAATGAGTCCCATCTTATTATGTGGCCAAAGTATTTAAGCTTTAGCTTCAGTATTTGACCTATCAGTCAAGAGCCTGAATTAATTTAAGTGTTGACTGATTTGATCTTCTTACTGTCCAAGGGACTCTCAAAAACGGTCTCCAGCGCAACAGTTAGAAAGCATCTATTCTGCTGAACTCAGCTTTCTTGATAGTCCAACTCCCATAGCCATATGTTATTAGTGGAAAAAACCATAGTTTAGACTTCCTTCCAAAGAATAAATGTCTTTAAATTTCATAGATGTAGCGACTTTCTTCAGTGATTTTTGAGTTCAAGAATATAAAATCTGACCCTGCTTCCATTTCTTCTCCCTCTGTTTGCCAGGAAGTGATGGGACCAGTTGTCAAGATCCTAGTTTTTTTTATGTTATGCTTTAAGACAGCTTTTACACCCTTCTCTTTCACCCTCATCAAGAGGTTTCTTAATTCTTCATTTTCTGTCATCAGAGTGGTATTGGCTATATATTTTAAATTGTTCATAGTTGCAAGAACTGTTTTGGTTTTTTTTTTGCGTCTTTTTTGTGTCCCTAATGCTTAGCACAGTACCTGGCAAATAGTAGGTGTTTAATAAATGCTTATTTAGTGACCTACTGTTTCTTTCATTTGGCTGGTTTTTATTTTTGGGTTTTCTTTTTATCTCTATTTCTTAGCACTTATCTCTAAGTCTGACATTGCAGGTGTTTAATAGCTGTTTACTGATAGTTTCCTTTGTTTGGCTTATTTTTGGCCTTTCTGGATTCAGCTTTTAGTGCTGTACCTGGTACATTGTAGGGCTGGCACATAATAGGCAATTAATCTATGCCTGTTGGCTTGACTTGGGAGAAAGGAAAAGAAATGAGGGCAACAAGTGATGAGTGGCAGAGGGGCATCGAAAGAGGAAAGATAAAGGCAGGTGAGAAGTAGGTAGAGAAGGGAGAGAGAGGGAGCGGCACAAGAGAGCCTAAGGGATGGAAGTGGACAGGTGGAACTGCCGGGGTAGACAGAGGATTCCCCTGAAAGGAAAGGACCAAAGTGGGGCTGAGGTGAGAAAGAGCGGGGGAGGGAGAAGAAAGAAATAGGCAGAGAAGATTTAGAAGAAACAGATGTGCGAGAGTATAAGATACAGGGCGGAGAAGGAATACAGTAAGAAAGCAGGGAAAAAGCGAGCGGGCAGGGACTGGGAGGAGAGAAAAGGAGAAGACGGCTCTAGGGCGGGGCTGCGCAGGCGCGCTGAAGCTGTGTGAAAGGTAAAAGGTCAGAGATGTCTGGGTGTCATGGCGGCCCCCGCTCTAGCGCTGGGCTGGGGCCCTCTCCGCCTTGGCTCCAGTTGCTGCTTTCATGGCCGCATGCCCCGGGGCTTAAGCGCCCGCGGGAGGCGGCTCCCGGCACCAGTGGTCTTGGGACGGAGCGCGACCGCGTCCAGCCGAACAGAAGTCACCGACAGTGACCTGTACTGCGTGGAGCTGCTCCGGTGAGCTCCGGCCCGAGGCCGCCGCCCCCTGAGGCCCCGCGGTCCTCTGGGCTTGCGGAGGGGGAGGGGACAGAGGGAACGGCTCTTGGGGCCGGAGGAGGGGGTCGGCGGGGCCCCAGAGATGACCCCCTCGCCTCCTCTCCTGTGACCTGTGACCTTGGGCTCTGCTTCACCTTAGTTCAAGAAGCATTCATTCGTTTTAAAATGAGTTCTTATTGCTGTCTTTTTTTTTTCTCACATCATCGTGGTTCCCTGCAGTGTTCTTCCTTCTCCTCTCTGAAAGTTATCTCAGAGACCCTGAAGTCAGCAGGATAAGAGTTAAAATCCGGCCTCAGAGACTTGACACACTTGTTAGTCCTGTGACTTTGGCCAAGTCACAACTCCAGTTACCCTCCAAAAAAGACTAGAAAAAATGAGGAAAACTAATTCCCTCGAAAACCGCAGGAAAATACACATTGGTGGGCCGGCCTTCTCATTTCTTCTCTTCCCGGCTAGCCATACTTGTTCCTGATAATTTCGCAGGACTCACTTTTGGGTTTTTCTTGGGTGGTTCTTTCAGTCTACAGTTGTAATCGCTAAGTTTATTTTTTCCTTCCTTCATTCTCCAATAGGCTTGTAGATGCATCTCTCTATTCCTCACTTTTGTCCTTGCTTACAGCACAGTAATGTTGGAATACAGCAATGTGCCATGATTTGTTTTGCCATTCCCCCAGTTGCTGGGCATCTAATGTTAATTCATTTAACAAGCTCTTATTAAGTGTCCAGTGTGTGCCTGGCTCCCCTTAGACACAGGGAATATGGAGGCAAAAAATAAACAGCTTCTGCTCTCAGTAAACTTCTTTCTTAGCAGGAAGGGGACCTTGGGAGAGGTATCAGTACATAAAAACTAGTAAAGGCAAATATATATAGGAGATCAGAAAAAGAGTTCATCTGGAAAGTGGCTTGAACCAAGCTTTGGAGGAAACTAGGGATTCTAAGGCTCTGTTGAGAAGGAAGAGGCAGTGTTCTAGGTATTGGGGCAGGAACACTGAGCTTATCTATGGGCAGAGAATTGTTCAAAGACTTGGAGACAGGAATAATAATAATAATAATAATTGCCAGCAATTGTGTAGCACCATGTCAGACTCTGACAGGCTCTGATAAGTACTTTTTAAATACTTCATTTGATTCTCATAACCATCCTGTAAGGTAGGTGCTATTATTTACATTTTACAGTTGTAGAAACAGGCAGGCAGAGTTTTAAGTGACTTGCCCATGATCACTATAACTAGTAAGTATCCGAGACTTGACTTGAATTCTGGTCTTTTTGACTCTAGATCCAGGTCACTGTTGATGGAGATATGCTGTTGGGGACCATCAAATAAACCAGTTTAGCTGCAACAAGAGTGTGAGGGGGGAATAATTTATGGTGAGACTGATAGGAGTCATGTTGTAAAGGGTTTTAAATGCTGGAGGAGTTTGTATTTTTTCCTAGAGACAAAAGGAAGCCATTGTACCTTTTTCAGCATGAGAGTGACATGGTCAATCTCTTGCTTTAGAGATATTTTGATAGCTGTGATGGATTGGAGAGACTGATCTCAGGCGTAGCAATTTATTGACTGTTGCTATAGACAAAGCAAAAAGATTATGAGGGACTGAATTAGACTTTTTTTTTTGTGGGATGAGTGGAGAGAAAGGTGGGATATGAAGGTTGCTGAAGAAGTAAAATTTAGAAGGTGTAATATTTGATTGAATATGGGTGGCTATGGTTTTCACTCATTTAAGCAGTACTGTTGTTTGCTACTGCCAGGTTATCCATGTTGAGATTTTACTTTACAATGATCATTTTTGGGGGGTCAGGGGGCAAAAATCAGGCAGTCAGTAAACACTTAAAGTGCCTGCTGTGTGCAGGTCTCTGTGCTAAGCACTGGGGATTCGAAAAGAGGCAAAAGACAGCCCCAGTTTTCAAAGAGCTCACAATCTAATGGGGAAAACAACAATCAAACTACTATGTACAAACCAGCTATATACAGGATAAATAGGAAATAATTAATAAAGAGAAGGTACTAGAATTAAGAAGAGTTAGGAAAGCCTTCCTGAGGATGATGAGATTTTAATTGGGACTTTTAGGAAGCCAGGGAAGCCACAAGAGGGACATGAGAAGGAAGAACTTTCCAGGTGTGGGAAACAGAGAAAATGGTGGAAATGGAGAGATGGAATGTATTGTTTGAGGATACTTTTATTTTTGTAGCAGGAACTGATTGATTCACATAAAGAAGGAAAAGTAACCAAAATTCATGATGATGACACCTATCACTTTTGTTTGCTTTTTTGTAAATTTTTTTTTGCACAATCCTGTATTTACATAAAGTGCTTTAACGAGTTTTTTTTTTTTCAATTTTTCCACAGCTGCTTTGCTACCCTGATAAAACTGTGGACTTGATCAATGCTTCTCTGTGCAGATGATTCCCAGATCTATATATATCCAGCCCTCATTTCTCTCCTGATTGAGAGTCACAGTTACCAGCTGACATTTAGGTATCTTAAATTATGTCCTATAGACATCTCAAATATAACATGTCTAGCCCCTTCAAAAATTTCCTTATTATCTGGTGTCCAATAATGCCACTCAGTTTATCTTTGATGTCTTAATTGCTTGTCTTACTCCTCAGTCTTCTTGATGTTTATGCAACATTTCATAGTCCTCCTGGACATTGGTTATTGAAACATTGCTCTTGTGATTCTTCTACCTGCCTGATCACTTCTTAGTCTCTTTTGTTACTTCATCATCTTGTTACTTCAAGGGAGTCATACCATCCTTCCAGGCACCTAGGCTCATAACCTCAGTGTCATCTATGACTCCTTGATTTCACTCTGTATAGCCCATCTGTTACCAAATTTTGTTGTTTCTACCTTTGAAACATCTTTAATATATGTTCTCTTCTCTCTAGTTATACAGCTACTAACCTGGTGCAGGCCCTCATCCTTCATACCTAGGTTATTGCTGTATCCTTCTGCTTGATTTCTCTGTCTCAGATCTGTCCCCATTCCCGTTCATATTCCATTCAGCAACCACAGTAATATTCCTAAAGTACAGCTTTGATAGTGTGACTTACCCTAATCACTAAACTCCATTGGTTCCCTCTTACATAAAGGATCAAATATAAACTCCTCTCTTTGTTATTTAAAGTCTTCTGCAACCTGGCCCATTCCTACCTTTCTAGTCTTCTTATATTTCTACAAGCTGATTTAGCTACACATGCCCACCTGCTTCATCTCCCATATTTGTGTCTTTACACCGGCTGTCCTGATTGCCTTGAATGATCTCCATCTTTAACACTTTCCAGCTTCTCAGGTTTCTTTCAAGACTCAGCTCGAATCTTTACTTCTGCAGGAGACCTTTCCTGGTCCCTCTCAGTTGCTAGTGCTTTCCTTTTGAGATCGTTTTCTATTTATGTTAAATATATCTATGTATATAGTTATTTCATGTTGTTTCTCCTATTAAAATATGAGCCACTGAGGACAGGGACCATAGTTTTGCATTTCTTTCTATGGGGAATTATGCTATAGCAAGGTTCACTTCATTTTAAAAATTAATATTTAATATTAGTAAAAAATGTCCTCCTCCTGGATATATTCTCCTTCCTAAGTCTTTTAAAATTGACTATATCTCCTTCCTCTTCTTCTCTTTTCATTGAATGCTTACTAAGTGCAGGTCAGTGCTAGCTGCTGGGTTAATAAGTATTAGGATGAGTTGACACCTGCCTGTATGGAATCTATAATCCAGTTGACATTTAAGTGCCATTGCATAATAAACAAAGATTAAATGAATCTGCCTTTATAATAGCGGATTAAGCATATACACTTAACACAAGGCAGACTGAGATACACAAAGAAGTATGTTCAAGCAAAATGATAGGGGCAGCTAGGTGGCATAGTGAATAGAGCACTGGCCCTGGAGTCAGGAGGACCTGAGTTCAAGCCAGGCTTCAGGCACTTAACTAGCTATGTGACCTTGGCCAAGTCATTTAACCCCAATTGCCTTGCCTTCTCCCCTCCAAAAAAAAATTCTGTGACAGATTTTGAGTAGATACCATTTCTATCTTGAAAACCCTCAATTGGGGTTTGGACAGACAGATTTTTACAAGTGGAGATTTTCAATCCAGGTAACTGAGAATATGGCAGTATGCCATTCATAACTGTTTATATTCATTGCCTCCACTTCTTCACTTCCAAACCCCTTATTATCTGGTTTCCAATGATGCCACTCAGTTTATCTTCGACATCTTAATTGCTTGTCTTATTCCTCAGTCTTCTTAATCTTTATGCAACATTTCACAGTTCTCCTGGACATTATTTTCCTTTGGTTTTTGAAACATTGCTCTTGTGGTTCTTCTACCTCCCCGATCACTTCTTAGTCTCTTTTTGTTACATCCATATTCTACCTATCATACATTTTTGCATCCTGGAACTCATCCTGGACCTTCTGTATATGCTTACATGTGTATATGTTTTTTCTGCCATAGAATGTAATTACTATAGAGTATAAGCTTCACTTGTGCCTGTAATCCCAGTGACTGGAAGGTAATAGGTATTTAATAAATGCTTGTTGATTGGTACCTGCTCCTGTTAATTCAACAATCATCTCCATGCAAGTGACTTCCAAGCTTTGTTACCCTGATAAAACTGTGGACTAAAGACTATAGTCTTTAATTCTGTCTTGAGTTCTGGTTCTTCATTACTAGCTGCCTGCTGGATAACTTCACCTAGATGTCCCAGAGGTCTCTCAAATATAATGTTCAAAATCACATTCATTTTCTTTCCTCCTAAATCCACCTCTCTTTATAATTTCTCCATTTCACCCAGTTTTACAACCTTCTAGATAAGACTTTTCTCTCCCCCTTACCTTTTATATCCAATCTATCACTATATCTTCTTGGTTCTACTTGAACATGCTGTCATAACAAGTATTTTTTTCTCTTGTCTGTTCACACAGCTACTAACCTAATTCAGGCCATCATTTTCTTTACCCTGAACTACTACAATAGCCTTCTAATCTGTCTCTCTACCTCTTTTCCCAGCTGTCAGATTGACATTCATAAAGCATAGATCTGACAGTTTCACTCCCCTGCTAAGTAAATTTCAGTGACAGTCTTTTTCCTCTAGGATATAATTCATTTTAATTCAGCAAACATTTAATAATAATAATGTATATTACATGTAATATATAATAATGTGATTATATAATATATAATAACAATATAATAATATACATATATCTTAATTGACTTACTCCTTTCCTCCACCCCTCTATGTAAATTCCATTTTGTGTCATTGTATTCCCAGTACATATTGGAATCCAATTGAACATAAACATGAACACCTCATAGACTGAGGTGATACTTTTCAGATGGTTTTTAGTCATGTCCTGCTCTTCATGACCCCCTTTGGGGTTTTCTTGGCAAAGGGGTTTGCCATCTCCTCCTAATTTTACAAATGAGGAAACTGAGGCAAACAGTGACTTGCCCAGGGTCACACAGTAAGGGTCTGAGGCTGAATTTGAACTCAGGAGGAGGAGTCTTCTTGTCTCCGGTCCTGACACTCTTTCCACTGTGCCACCTCACTGCCTGAGGTGATAACTGTGCCATTGCATAATAAACAAAGATTAAATGAATAATAATAATATCATTAAATAGAAACTCATAGAATCATGGGAATAGGTGAGATTCAAGCTAGTATTTGAAAGATAAATAATATTTCAGCAGTCAAGAAGTAAGATATGCTAAAGGGCATTCCAAGGTCAGGAAACTGCTTGAGCAAAAACCATCTCCATATATAAATGTACAAGTAACTTAATCTATTTATTTTATATATATTAAATATAATATATAATATATTTATATTAAATATAAAAATATATTTATGATGATGTTCAGAAGAGCCAAGAAGTTTGAAGAGAGGATTGACTTTTGTAGCTACTAGAAGTCCCAGTCCAGTCAAACTATTAAGCGGCTACAAAGTGTAAAGTACTCCAGCAAAGGCATGACACCTGGGAGCCCTGGGTAGGTACTCAACCCTCAAGGAGTGTGTAATGCCTCTGGAACTAGGCAGGTGGAATGTGGCATAACATAAACAGGTAAATATTTCCCTGATAATTTGAGGAGGGAGAAAGTACTAACAATTCTAGGAATCAGAAAAAGCTTGATCTTAGACGTTGCCCTTAAGCTGAACTTTAAGGAAATTTAGGGATTCTCTAAGGAGGAAGTGCTTTCCATGCATGGGTGTGAATGCCTGTGAACAGGCACAGGGGTGGGAAATATAATTCCAAGTTCAGGAAACTGCTGGTGTCCAGTTTGAGAAAGAGTATGTGAAGGGGAAATGTTGTAAGATAAGACTAGAAAAGTAAACAGGAGCCAAATTCTGAAGGTCTTTAAATTACAAGCTAAGGAATTTGTATTTTATCTTTCTTCAGGAGACTGACACAGTAGATTTGTGCTTTAAGAAGATTATTTTTACAGCTGTGTGGAGGATAGGGAAGGGAGACACTAGAAGCCAGGAGTGCAATTAGGAGAATGCTTGAATAGTCATTGGATCATAGATCATAGAATCAGATTTGAACTGGAATGGATCTTGGAGGTCATTGAGTCTCCTTATTTTACAGATGAGGAAACTGAGACCAAGAAGGGTTAAGCAACTTGCCCAGGGTCCCATAGCTAGTATGTCTGAGGTGGTGCTCAAAACCAGGTTTTCCTGATTACATATTTATCACTGTTTTCACTACGCTGTACTGTCTAGATCATATATGATAAGAGCCTAAAATAAGGTAGAGGGAAGAGAACTAATGAGAGAGATGTTATGAGGTAGAATCAGCAAGACTTGTCAGATGATTGAATATTGGAGTTGAAGGGAGAGGGAAAGCAGGTTGAAAACTTTGGAGAGTAGAGATATGGTACCTTTAACAGAAATAGACAGATTTAGAGGAGGGAAATGGGTTTTATAGAGGAGGACCTAGAGTTCTTTTTGGACATGTTGAGTTTGAGATGCCTATGGGATATCCAGGAGGTAGTTGGTAATGTGAGAATGAAGCTAGGACTAGGTGAGAATTGAACGTATGGGAGCTGGTAGCAACAAGAGGATAAAAGAGAAGAGAAGAATAATCAAGACAGCTCTGGGGGACACCTATGGTTCAGAGATGAGACATGAATGATGATCTGTCAGAAACAAGTAGGAGGGACAGGAGAGAGCTGTTTCATAAAAGCTAAAAAAGAAGAGTGTCACGGGGTGGGGAACCTGCGTGCAACCTTGAGGCCCAGATTCCCCACCAATGGTAGGAGATGATCAGAAGTGTCACTTAGTATGGAGAGGTTAAGAAAGATGAGGACTAAGGAGAGACCATTGAATGTGGAGCAGTTAAGATTGTTGGTAACATTGTCGAGATGATTTTCTTGAAAAGTGAGATCGAAGCCAGAATTCAAGACTTTGAGAAATGAGTGGGAGGAAAGGAAGTAAAGAAAGGCAAAGCACATAGATGACAATTTCTAGGAGTTTGGCTATGATGAGAAAGAGAAATGTAGATGCTAGTCTGAGGGAGTAGTAGATTTAAGTGAAACTTAAAAAAAAAAGTAGTGAGAGTATAATACCTCGTAACCTGGAGCTAGGTGGAGTATACTCTTTGCCACATGCAAGCACCCCAGCTACATTTTCCACTTTCCCAACCTCCCAAGAAGTCCCACAGAGAGTTTCGTGTCACACTTTATGGAGAGAAGAGATATAGAGGGGGATCTTATCACTCCTTAAAGTTTCCTGAGTAAATGGGTCTTCGTGATTCTGTGGTTCTCTGACAAAGCTCCCTCCCAACTGCTGTCACAGGATTGTTGTGTCATCCCAGAGTCTTTTAGCACTAAGCCTGTCTCTTTTAAAGTGGTTAGGATCCTAGGTCAAGTTCAAGAATGTTCTATAGAGATACACTTTATCTTCATTATATGAGGGTAGGGGGTTGAGGGGAAGATCTAGGCATCTTTGAGCTCTGGGCATCTGTTGAGATCTGGGATCTCTAGAACTCATAGTGAAAGATTGGACCAGCAAATCAAGGTAACATCGGCTCCAGGGCAGAAGAAGCAGAAGCAGCTTTAACATGGCATGGAGAAGTTGGAATTCATCAGAAATTTCATTCTGTTAGCTTCATTGAAAGCTATGGGCAGCCGCTTGTTTCTTCAGTCACACAGCAGGTTTGCTGTGATGATACTGAGAAGAGAAAGGGATTGAAATTCCTAGAGTAACTGGAGTGACTAAAAAGCTGAGGTAGCTGAAGAGGATTACAAGATTTGAAGCAGAAACCTCTTGATCTTCAGTCAAATGCTGTATGTTTTTGGAAGGATTCATCCATTTAAAATGTGTCAAAGATGAGCAATACAGTAGTATAGCAATGACATGAATTCATGCATTGTTTTCTTTTAAGAAACTTGAAGTGTTTCACATGTATCTTCAATCTTCTGGAGAACAGGAACAGATAACAATTTTCATTTGGTAAATAAAACAAAGACCTGTGTGATCAGTCAAGCTGAGGGTAAGATTTCAGTCTTTTTTGCCCTGGGATGATTTTTTTTTCCCACCAGGTCATTCTGCCTCTCAGATGCTTTAAACATTTTTGAAATTCAGCAGTATAAGCCTGTTATCCCCAGAGCCCATCTAAGGGACCACTTCAAATTGGGGCTTAGAGATCAGGAAATTTTTAGGATATCATAAGAAGAAAAGCCCATAAATTGAGAACGTGGCTCCCTTGAATCAGTACAGTTAAATTCAAAAGGTCTTTGGGAGCAGGAGTTGTTTATTCTTTATTTGTATCCCCAGTGCACAGTATCTAGCATATAAAAGGTGATTAACAAATGTTTCTTGATTGATGAACAAATAGGTTTTCTATGGCTACAGAGATTTTTCACAAAGTACAAAGATGAAAAACAACCCTTGCTCTCAAGTTTATTATCAAATTGCAAACTAAGTTCTACACAAAGTTGAATAAGAACAAAGGAGCAAAAATAATCCATTCAGGAAATATTCTATAATAAATTTGGAGAGGATGAGATCACTGAAAGCATTTAGGGTTTAACACATATGCATAAATTCTCTCCCTCTCTCTTTCTCGTCCCTCCGTTTCCCCAAACACATAGATACACATACAATTTTTTTATTCCCCAAATAAAAGGCTTTTCCCCCCATAAGGACAGTATTTAACATTTTACAAAAGCAATCATTACATTAACCTTTCCATGCTGATACTCTATGGAATTTGTGTTCTTATCCAAGAAATTAGGTTATTTAAGCTATGAACAAAGCCCTGTCATTAAGTATTAAGTCACCTCCTGCTTGTGACATTGTTCTAAGTAAATTAAACGAGAGTCAAAGGAAATAGGAAACTTCAGGGAAAAAGAATATTTGAGGACAGTCTTCCACCGATAACTTATGGTTGGTGGTACCCAGCAAATTCAATTTAAATGGATATAGTTTTTTACCTTATTGTAAATTGTTTCTTGCTGCATACTAGATGTCTTAAATATTAACAGTGCTAGGATAATAAATGAAATTAAAGGGGGGGAAGTACTTTACTGTTTGTTAGACTCATCTTTTCTAGCTTCCTGTTGTAATTATATCACATTAAAGGAAATAATAGAAGGAAGAAAAAGCATGAAACCATGCAGTATGACTAGTGCTCCTATAGTTAATTGCTTTGTATTATCTAAGGGCATGTGCATGTGATAGTCGTATGAAATATGATAGGTACCCTAGGTAATCAACTTACATCAAAAAGCAGAAAAAGATTTCCAGAGATAGGAGCTGATTTTTGTTTGTATAAATGAAATAGTGATTCTGAGCAAAAACTGCTTCTTGTGTTTTTATTAGCAACTAGAAGCTTAAAAATATCTGTTGAATTCACTAGCCGGGGGAAATTTTTATTTGTGTCCTATGAGCTCCTGTCTGAAATGACTTACTTGGAGTGAGAATGAGCCCAACAAATTCTAATCTTACATGCTCACCCTCCCTATGGCCTGCCCTAGCAGAGGTGAAGATATAAGCCATAAGATTTTCTCTTAGTGTTATGTGGGCCTGATAATAACATTTCAAATGCTGGGAGGATGTTGTACCTTATAAAGCATAAAAGTTATTTTGGTTTAGAGAGTTATAATCAGATAAAACCCTTTATTCTAGAAAACAACTCAGGAATATTTTTTGGAACTGATAACAAGTTAGATTCCCCAAGAGAAGAGCATTTGGGCCAGGTTCTTATCTAACATTTTGACAGTTAGCTTGACAGTTTTTGTTTTTAAATTCTAGGTGCCCCCTAGTGGCAGAAATCAAATTGCTGTTTTAGATCATTTGCGATGGGGGGTAAAAATACTTGCCTATGAAAACTTTTTAAGTCGTAATTCCAAAAGGTTTCAGAATTGAAATACTACATCATGGTTTTTTTTCTGAAATTAAAAAAAAACTCAGTGTATAATTTGCTTTAAGTGATGAAGATATAATGGAAAGAACACGGTAGCATATTATTTTTGTAATTTGATGTCTGTATCTATTACTGTTTGACTATTTAAAGCAAAAGTAGTTCCAAAAGAATTTAAATTGTAGATACTGCATTATTAAGACCAATCAATGTATGTTGAGTATTTTATTATTTTTAAACTTTGTTGTTTGTCAGTCACATTTGACACTTTGTGACCCTAATTAAGGTTTTCTTGGCAAAGATACTAAAGTAGTTTGCCATTTCCTTTTCTAGCTCATTTTACAGATGATGAAACTGAGGCAAACAGGATTAAGTGATTTACCCAGGGTCACACAGCTAGAAAGTGTCTGAGGTCAGATTAGAACACAAGAAGATGAGTCTTCCTGACTCCAGGACCAGCAGTCTATCTATTGTACCACCTAGCTGTCATTTTTTTTTTTAAGTGAGCATCTGGCTATTAACAAAAACGAAAAACACTATACTATTTTCCTGACAGTTTTTTCTTAATGTTTTGAAGAGTTGACCTCATCCCCTCAGAAAATATTGTGTGGTACAGTTCTCTGTATTTAGCCTTGAGAGAAAGTAAAATAAGAAACTTCAATACAGCAATTATTTTAAAAAAAGATCGTAAGATATCTAATTTGTGTCTGAATTAATAAGTAAAAAATTTTTCACCCTGATCTTGACCTTCAAGCCTATTCAGGATTGAAAGTTTGCTGTTTACAAATTAACATGTCAAATGTATTTTTATACAGAATTTAAAAAGCAACTAATAACTTTTTGTTTGTTTTTGTTTGTAGGAAACGGGACTACGAAGGATATTTATGTTGCCTGTTACTGCCTACAGAAGCCAGAAGCTCTGCTTTTGCATTGAGAGCCTTCAATGTGGAACTGGCTCAGGCTGGTATTAATATAATTAAAACAGTCAGCTGAAAATGTTAATGTTTGAGAGTAAGGTTAAAGTCTGTATAGTAAAGAAAATGAGTTACATATTAAACAATTAAAAGTTACAGTTTTTAAGATATCTTAGAAGATTTGTTTTTCTGGATAAATATTTTAAAATTACTTAGATACTAAAGATAGAAGTAAACTTAATTTTAGGAACCCATCTTGAATTTTTATTGGCAAACTTCCAGTTCTCCACATTCCAATTTGGGGTTTTTAGTTATTTTTCCAAAGATTAAAAGGTGAAAAAGAAATATTAGAAAAACCAGAGAGATAATATAGTCTACTTATCTATTATTTGTACATATAAAATTAGTATGTAATTGTTGAGTTTTATGAAACAATTGCAAAATTAATCCCTTTTATGTAGCACTTTTGACTTTGCAAAGCATTTTCAAACTTATTGTCTCAGTTAAGATTGTATTTCTGCATGTAAAGCAAACATTGGAGACCCTTCTCTAGATCAGAGTTGTCAAACCTGCAAGCCAGCAGCCCATAGTGCAGCCCAGATTAAATGTAGTTGGGAAATATTTAACAAAATAAATTAAAATATAAAAGATAATATTACATTTTCAAATCAAGTCAGTATGCAGCCTACAGGGATCTTTATGTCTTGTTTAGTGTCTCTCATTTCTATTTGAGTTTGATCCCAGTGATCTTGATAGATAATTCAGGCCATACAACATTACCCTTTCTGTATTTTTCCATCTTACTTTCCTTATCTAGAATGCTGTCCTTTTTCTTTTATGCCTGTTCAAATTATGGCTGTTTTTCAATGCCTAGGTCAGTTTATTTTTTATTAAAGCTGCTGCTTTTTAAAAAAAATATCAATGACTTTTTATTTTCAGTTCCACATTCTCTCCCTCCTTCATCCATTGCAAAGGCAAGAAATCTGATACCCATTATACATATAAAATTATATAAAATGTATTTCTACTTTAGTCATGTTGCAAAAAAAAAGCAAGAAAAATAAAGTGAAAAAATACGTATTTTTACTGTGTGCTCAGAATTCATCCATTTTCCTTCTGGAGGTAGATAGTTTTTTCCTCATGAATCCTTTGTAATTATTTTGTATCATTGTTATTGATTAGAGTAGGAAAGTCTGTTACATTTGATTATTGTTACACTATTGCTGTTACTATGTACAATGTTCTCCTAGTTCTGCTCATATGTCTTCCCAGATTTTTCTGAAACCATCCCTTTTGTCATTTCTTACAGCACAATTTTAAAGCTTTTTGTTACTACACTAGCCAACATTAATTTTCCTTTTTGAATACTTAGAATACTTATTGTCAGTGTCGGCTTAATCTTACCAATTAGTCATGTTTTAGTTTTTAATATTATATATTATATATTTTAGTTTTTAATATATATTAATGCAGTTTTAGTTCTTAATATTATATATTTAGTTCTAATATAAGCTCTTTGGGAATATTTCATAGCATTCTTATTTTATGACATTCACTGTACCTTGCAGATATTAGGGACCCAATAAATTTAAGTTGAATAAGTGATCAGTTTCATATTTATAAGTCTTGGTTTCTCCACCAGATTGAGACCCCTAAAAAGGCTTTGTTCAAAGTCACACAGGTGTAGTAAGTAGCAGAGGAAGGATTATAACCTATGCCCTGAGACTTCAGATCCAGTGCTCTTTCCACTACTTGAGGCTACTCCTGTGTCTCATATATCTGGCATGTCATTTAATTGGTGCTACATGTCTATAGCTACAAGTTTTTCAGAGTTGCTTGAGGCTTAGAAAGCTTAATTGACCTCAGTCAATCAATCAGGCAAGATTTATTAAGCACCTGCTGTGGGCTCACATTATGCTAAGTGCCCAGGATACACAAAAAGACAAAAGATAGTCCCTTCCCTCCCTGAGTTTATAATTGAGTGGAGGAAGAAGATATTCAAACAAATATATACAGAGAACAGGAAGTAATTAATAGAAGGTACTAGGATTAAGAAGGATTGGAGGAGGCTTTCAGTAAGAGGGGGATTTTAGTTGGGACTTAAAGGAAGCTAGGGAATTTATAGTAGGCAAAGTTGAGAAGAGAGAGCATTCCAGGAATGGGGACCTGCCAGAGAAAATTCCCATAGCTTTGAGGTGGAGTATTTTTTTGGTGGAATGAGCCAGGGGGCCAGTGTTACTAGATTGAAGAGTATAAGAAGACTGGAAAGTAGAAGGGGCCTGTGCTGTGAAGGGCTTTGAATATGGGGTCACAGAAAGTTACAAAGTCACACAGAAAGTTTCTGGAACCTAGATCTCCCCAATTCCAAAGCCTCCACTCTGTCTCCAGACCGTACTGCCTCTGCTTTACTTTGCTACATGCATGCATGTTTGTAATTCCCATAATGCTTAGCAATGCCAGGTCTGAGTACATAATAGGTGCTCAGGCACTTAATGGGTTTAATTTTGCCTAAGCTTAAAGAATTGAATTAGCTAGATGATGATTTTAGTTCTTTAATTCAGTTTTCATATGAACTAGCAATACTTCCAAGGTAGTGAACCAGCTTAAAGTTCTGTTTAGGGATGGCTTGGTGCTTGTTTCCTAGACTTATGTGAATGAAAGGGGAGATGCTTCAGTTTTAATTACTTGTAAAGATACTCATTCAAGTTAAATGTGGAAGAAAGGTAGACTAGAAAGCTAATGAACCTAGTGATGAAAACCAAAAGTCACTTTACCAGTATTTGTTTATTCTTGCAAATATGTATTGCTAGTGAATTATTGCAATTATAAAAGTTACTAATAAACATTTATTAGGTGTCACAACAACACCAACAACAAAAACTGACCGAACATTTTAGTTCGATTTTAGCATAGCATTTTCTATGTGCCAGGCATTGTGCTAAACGCTTTACAATTATTATCTCATTTGATTCTCACAATAATCTTGGGAGGAGGTGGTATTATTCCTGTTTTACAGATGAGGCAGACAGAAGTTAAGTGACTTGTCCTGGGTCAGTGAATAATAGTCTGGGGTTGAATTTGAGCTCATGTCTTCCTGACTCCAGGCCTGTGCTCTGTTTTCTGCACCACCTAGTCACTAATTTATTTCTGATCATTCAGTTTAGCAAAGACCTTGTTACTAGGGGTTGATAAAGATTTTTTAGAAATAAGTGATTTGTGGGAGCTATACAAGTGTCTATCTGGGATCTGCTTGCTTTCTTAGTCCCTGTCAGTCATATGACCTGGGATTTCTTTTTTTCTTTTTGTCCAGACCTGTGATTTTAGCAGTGTTGGGAACTTCTGGTCAGGAAGCTTCCTCTGCTAATGCTATGTGCTAATTCTGTGCTTTACAGTCTAGGAGAGTTGCCTGAGGCCTTCAGAGGTCCATTGACTTGCCCAGGATCACACAGCTGGTATATGTCTGAGGTAGGATTTGAACCCATCTTCCTGGCTCTATGCAAGGCCCATATCTACTATACCACATTTCCTTTCATCTTGGGAATAGTAATGAGAAATTGTTTGAGAGTAAGAAAGAATACAATAAAATGAACTTAGGTAAAGGCCTGTTTTTCTCCTGTGGTGTGGTTTTTGTGGTTCCCCAGATTTTATTGTAAAAAGCTTTTGCTACTGTTATATATGGGTATACAGGCTTTTTTTTTTTTCTTTTTGAAGCGGGGAAAGCAGGACAATTGGGGTTAAGTGACTTGCCCAAGGTCACATGGCTAGTGAATATTAAGTTTCTGAGGCCAGATTTGAACTCAGGTCGTCCTGACTCCAGGGCCAGTGCTCTATTCACTGCGCCACCTCACTGCCCCTGATTTTTTTTTTAACATGCCAATAACTACTTGCAATTTTAACCATGCTTATTAATTCAGTTGAAATTTATCCTGGGCATCCCTGACAGTGCGCTATATTGACTATTGATTGATGTAAAGAAACGTAGTAAAAAATGGGAAGCTATAGGGAGAACAACCTGCCTACTAAGATTTAGCAAGTTACCATGTAACATCACACCATAAAGGGTTATATTGGAAGGGCAGTTATCATTTATAGGCATCTATTTATCAGCAGTTAAGCATCTTAGCCTTTGTCCTAAGCAACTAAAATGAGTAGGATTGGATTTTTTTTCTTCCAATTTTAAATGACATAATGCTAAATGTTAATTATTTGCTGAGAGTATCTCTGAATTTAGGAAAAAGGAGATCTTTGTTTTATTCAAGTGCTTTGACCTGAAAATAGGCATTTTGGAGTGAATCTTGTATACACTAAAGTATTACTTAAATTTTTTTTGGACTGTATCATGGCTGTAATACTTAAGTCTTAGAACTTGCCATTTGTTTTAAAATGTCATCCTTTACGTTCTTCAGAATGTGTCCTAGCCCTTCTTGTCTTCTGTTTTCCGTTCCCTCAGAATTTACAGTCACCCTAGCATTAGAAAGAGATGGAAATTAGAAAAGCTAGGGATATCTGGGAGACTGATATTCAGGAATACACCTTTAAGGTTGTCTCTCCAATGTCCCATCAGTGCCAGAGGCAAAGATGAAATATTGTGCTGGCTAGACTTTTGGATTCTTAAGATCTGATAGAAAGACTTAATCTGCTTCAACCAAGGGATGAGTTGTACCCAAAATAGACTGCAGGATTGGCCAGCTGGTTTCCCCTTCTTGTTGCTGCTTAGCTCAGATAAGGTTTTGTTGTTGCAACTCAACAGCATGAAGTAAAGGGGGTGGATTCCCTGCCTTGGACAGCTTTTTATTTTCTATTTTTTAACTTTTACTTTGCAAGTATAGTCCAACACACGTAGTGTGTTAAAGCCTACAACAAAACTAATTACAGGGTATGAGGATTTGTGGGAACAAGCTATGAATAACAGATGAATTATCTATGTGGTCTTATGGGTTTAAACCATTAGACAGTATCCTTTAGGTTCTCTTTTATCACTGTTATTTAATCCACAGACCCTTCTTAATAGACCCAGCTCCTTGAAATACTATTCCTCACTGTCTTGCAATCACCTTCCAGTTCAATCACTCCCCAGTTCAAGACAACATTTACTTTAGTCCTTCTTTGACCTCCAGAGGCTTCTCTGAGGCATCTGTGTAGCACAGTGGATGGAGTGCCAGGCTTGGAATCAGGAAGACCTGAATTTAAATCGAGCCTCAGACAGTTACCAGTATGACCGTGAGCAAATCACTTAATCTTTCTCTGCCTTTATTTCCTCAACTGTAAAATGATAAGGATAATAACAACCTTCCAAGGTTGTTGTGAGGATAAAATAAGAGATAGTATTTGTAAAGTGCTTAGCTCAGTGCCTGGCACATAGTAGATGCTATAAAAATACTCCCCTTCCCTCTGTTGTCCCTTTCTTTAGGGACCTAAATTAATCCATTTGGTTTCTGGTCCAAATTGCTTACTGAAATAACTATCCACCTGACAAATTATCTCTGGCTACTCTCACTAGAAATCTTGCTTTCTGTTTTCACCTTTCTTGACCATCAGCCTTTAAGTATTAAGTGCCTACTTTGTGCCAGGCATTGTGCTTGGTGCTGGTAGTACAAAGACAAAAATGAAACAGTCCCTGCCTTTAAGGAGGTTATAATTTACGAGGCAAGTAACACAAACATGCCAAATAAGTACAAAATATTTATGTGAGATGTAGAAGTGAGATGAAATGTCTTCCAGGTGTTTTGGATAGCCAGTGAAAAGCCCAAGAGATGGAAGATAATGTTATGGGTGAGAAAGAAAAAGACCAATTTTTCTAGACCAGAAAGTACATGAAAGGGAGTAATGTATAACAAGTCTATAAACATTGGTGGGAGCGAGGTTGTTGGCCATTGAATACCAAACAACAGTTTGCTCTTGATTTTAAAGTTAGTAGAGAGCTGCTAGAGTTTATTCAGTTATGAGTGATGTGATCAGATCTGCATTTAGAAAATCACTTTGGTAGCTATGTGGAGGCTGGATTGGAGAGAGAGGAAACTAAAGACAGGGAGACCTATTAGGAGACTATTAGAGTAGTCCAGGCCAGTCCAGACCAGAGTTGATTAGGGCCTGAATTAATATATATTAATTGGAAAAGTGTAAAAGTGGAAAGAAGTAGATGGAAGTAAGAGAAGTTGTGGAAGTAGAAGTGAAATTGTTTGGCAACTGATTGGATTTGTGGGGTGAAGGAGAAGATGAGGATGACACTAAGGGTGCCTTGACAGTAATGGGGAAATTTGCATGAAGGAAGTGATAGATAAAATCAGGGGAAAAGTTCTGTTTTAGACATTGAGTTCAAGATGCCTATATATATCCAGTTTGAAATGTAAAATAAGTGATTGGTGATATGGGACTCCATTTCAAGAGAGACTAGAAATGGACATCTAAATCCTCAAGTCATCTGAATAGAGATAATAATTAAACCCATAGGAACTAATGAGGTCATGGGGGAGAGAGAGACCAATCATTTCCTCCCACTAAAACATTTAAAATACTCAAATCATCCCATATTTAAATATTTGATTTTTTTCTCTTTTTCTCTTTTACTTTTAATTCAATTTTATTTTCAGTTCTGAATTCTGTCACTTCTCCCTTCCCTTCGAAAAACAAAACACTTTACAAATATGTATAGTTATGCAGGACAAATAACCATTAACGATATGAAAGAAAGAAAGAGAAGAAAACATGCTTCATGTTACACTCTTGAGTCAGTCCTCTATCATGAGTGCTTTGGAATAGTGGTTGAACATTGTGTTTTATCAGTTACCAAGTCATTCAAAGTTCTCTTCATGTCATTGCTATTATTCTCCTGTTCTGCTCAATTGTTGTTCTTTTAAAAAATATTTTGTTTTTTTCCCTCAGTTACATGTGAAGTCAGTTTTTAACATTCTTGGGTTTTTTTTGAGTTCCAAATTTTCTCTCTTCCTCACCTACCCCTTCTTGAGACAGTAAGCATCAATGTTCTAATTGTTCTCCTGGTTCTGCTCATTTCTCTTTGTATTAGTTCATACCACTCTTCCCAGGCTTTTCTGAAACCTTCTCCTTTGTCACTTCTTATAGCACAATAGAATTCTATCACATTCATATGCCATGCCTTGTTTGGCTATTTCCTGGTTGATGAGCCCATGTTTACAGGTTAATAAATAAATCTCTGGGCTTCATATTCAGTTCTCAAGTATCTTGGTATATATTCATATGTAGCTGAGGACTACACCAAACTGTCAGTTGAGTAGGTAGCCATCTGATTTTCGTGAATAGTAGTTTTGCTAAAGTTATCTACCATAGTTGCTGCTCTAGTCATTTAAGGCAGGAGGACAGTCTAGTGTTCTCTTATATGGGGGCTGGGTTCTTTTCTAGGTCCCTGGGAGCAAGGAAGCTGAGGAATACTGTTTACTAGAGAGCATCAGGTACCATTCCTTTAGGGCTGTTACTTAGACTAGCTGGTAAATGCATGTTTCCTCCCTATTACCTTGATTATAAAATATAGACTCAAGTTATTTTTCTGATAGAAAACAAAATAATCTGAAGCCAAGGCTTTAGATTACTAATAAGTGATAAAAAATGTAACTGATAATGAGATTTAGGTGAAATCAAAAACACATGTGTAGGATCAATCCTGATTTTGACTTGAATCATTATCTGATTATCTCCACAGCTGCATACTTAAATATATCTATCAGTAGTGCATTTATTAAAGTTTTAAACTCTCTTCATAGGTTAAAGACTCAGTCTCTCAGAAAACAATTGGCCAAATGCGAATGCAGTTTTGGAAGAAAGCTGTGGAAGATATATATTCTGGCAATCCACCCCATCAGCCAGTAGCCATTGAACTTTGGAAGGTGAAAAAAAATTCTTGTTTCTTTTAATGTTGTCTGGAAGAAAATATTAGAGACTTCTATATTTTATTTCATTGTCCTTTATTATAAATTAAATTCTTTGGGAATTGTTAGCTTGAGGTCTGTTATCTGTGGCAAAGGGCTTTAAGTCATCCACTGTATGACAACCTGAAATTAAAACTTGAACATAAATCTGTTACTCTTGGTATACTTCTCATTAAAAGGAATATTAACACAGAGCTGGGTTGTTGTTTTTTTTTTTTAAACTATCCCAGATCTATCATAGAACAGTCTTCCAAATGCTTCCACTGTTAATCTATCATGGTATTAAGGGAATGCTGGGTTCTTGAAGTCTGTGCTAATCTGGCAGATTTTACCAAGCTAGAATGACTTCAGATACAGTTCAAGTCATGAACTGTGTCTGTGCTTTGAGGACTAGACTGGCTAAGTTCAGAGAGGCTCATCACTAGGTTGGCTACGGAGTGATAAAATTTTTAGGCATGACAACTATTAGAAGACATACTTAGTAGATGAAGTAAGTTATTGAAGGGTTGTGGTCCAGTTTGGTGGAGAGTACCAGCAGAGTGGGAAAGGTTGAGTCCATGAAGACATGCCTTGTGAGATTAGTTGAAAGACCTAGTCATGTTAAATCTGTAGAAAAAAAGATTTGGGATAGCTGTCTTTAAGTACTTGAAAGGCTATCATACAGAAGGAAATTAGGTTTGGTCTACTTAGCCCCAGATGCAAAGGTAGCAACAGTTAGTGGAAATGCAAAGGAACAAATTTAGGTTTAATACTATTTAAAAAAGATCCCAACAGAATTATCCAGAAGTTGAATGAGCTTCCTTGGGAGGCATTAGGGTCCTCCACCATTGAAGGTCTTTGGACAGAGGCTGGATGACACCTTGTTGCTTGTGTTGTAATGGGGATTCTTTTAGAAGTAGGAATTGAACTAGATGGTCCTAAGGTCCCTTTCAGCTCCAAAATTCTGTGATTCTGCCCTAATTGCTTGGTTGTAGAGTTTAAATCCTGGGAAACATTTTTCATACTCTGTTCATTATCATGTTTTATAAGCTTTTTAATCCCATCATTAACTTTGGTAGGTTGAAATATAGGCTAGTTATTGATGATAGGACTAATTTGCTTTCATCATTGATTTGACTGTAGCCACTTTATGCAGGAGCAACTGTATGTTTAAAGATGAATTCTGGGAATCATACAAAGAAAATCCATAGGTTCGGATTCTATTAATAGCCAAATATCTAATGTGTTTATCACTATCCACCTGGACATTTCTGCATTGAGCAGCTCTCTGTTATTTTTGCGGCTCAGTAGTGTCTAATTTTCTATCACCCTGTGGACCTGTCCATGGTGTTTTCTTAGCAGAAATGCTGGAGTGGTTTGCCATTTCCTTCTCCAGTTTTAGGCAGGGGTTAAGTAACTTGCCCAGGGTCACACAGCTCCTTAGTTTCTGAGATCAGACTTGAACTCTGGTCTTTCTGATCTGACTCCAGACCCAGTACTTTATCTACTGCACCAACTAGCAGCACTCCCTTATTCACCACATTTAATACACAGGAACCCCTAATTGAGTAACTTTACAAGCTATGTAAAGAGAAAGAAAATTTCAATGACTTGTATTACTTACCTCTAATGTAACTAACGTGTGATTACACTTTAGTGTAATCACTAGATGTATATTTTACAATAGAAGTAATGTTGGCATAAATTTTCTCAGGTCTAGTCACCATCAAGAGCAGGCCATAGTTCTGATGTCCTGCTAAGGAATGGAAAACTGTGTCTTCCCAAACCAGAAGACTGAGAAGAAAAAATGGATGGGAAACTGTAGGTATTAGATTAGTTGTTCACCCCTTTATTTATATCTTTCTAAGAAACTCAGCCTAATTCAGAAGTGGGGAACCTATGGCTCCAGTGCCACATGTGACCCTCTGTCCTCAAGTCTGGCCCTTTGACTGAAGCCAGACTTCACAGAACACATCCCCTTAATAAAAGGATTTGTTCTGGGGTGGCTAGGTGGTGCTGTGAATAGAGCACTGGCCCTCAAGTCAGGAGGAACTGAGTTCAAATCCAGCCTCAGACACTTAACACTTACTAGCTGTGTGACCTTGGGCAAGTCACTTAACCCCAATTGCCCTGCCTTCCCCCTCCAAAAAAAATGCACAAATAAGAAAAATTCTTAAAAAAAGGATTTGTTCTGTAAAACTTGGACTCAGTCAAAAGGCCACACCTAAGGGCCTACAAGGCCACATGTAGCCTCAAGGCTGCAGGTTCTCCACCCCAGGAATCACCCAATAAAGCACTGATTCTTCAGCTTCTAGTAGACTCCTATATTTGTTAGCTCCTTCTTAGACTATTCTATAGAATGTTCTAGCATTTGTTAGTTTTTCTGAAAACAGTGGAGATGGGAATTTGCCTTAGGAGGTGAATCATTCTTGTATCTGTCTTTCTTAGAAAGCTAGAAGATATATCTGAACTAGAAAATAAAATGTTACCCTTTGTACCAATTTATAGTTGCCAGCTTATCAAGTCTTTTTAGAATTTAAACTGCAGTCATGATTGTTTCTTCAGCTTTGCACTGTGACTAATTTTGAGTATCTGGAAGAAATTGTTGGTATTCAGCATGGTTGTACAGCCTAGGTGCACTTTAAATATTCTCATTTGTAGCTGTTCTAAATCTTTTTTTTTTGCTTTTTTTTTTTTGTGAGGTCAGTTGGGGTTAAGTGACTTGCCCAAAGTCACATAGCTAGTTTTTGTGTCAAGTGTCTGAGGCCAGATTTGAACTCACATCCTCCTGACTTCAGGGTCGGTGTTCTGTTCACTACGCCACCTAGCTGCCCCCTAAATCTTTTTCTTATTCTTTAGGCGAATGTTAAATTCTTTTTGAAAGTGTAGCACAGATACCAGAGTTTTCTTCTATCATTGTTTAATTTCTTCCTTCTAGTCAAAAGAGTTATGGACTAGGAAGTCAGAAGGTCTGATACCTAATCTAGACCCTAACACTTTCTTTTTCTTTTTATTAATTAATTTGTTTTTAGTTTTCAACATTCACTTGCATAAGATTTTGAGTTCCAAATTTTCTAACCATCTCTCCCCTCCACCTGCCCCAACACGACATGCATTCTGATTACCGCTTCCCCCAATCTGCCTTCCCTTCTATCACTCTCCCCCTTCCATTATCCCCTTTTTTTTCTTGTAGGGCAAGATAGATTTTTGTACTCTATTGCCTGTATATCTTATTTCCCATTTGCATGTAAAAACAAATTTTTGGGGGGGAACAAGGCAATTGGGATTAAGTGACTTGCCCAAGGTCACACAACTAGTAAGTGTCAAGTATCTGAGGCCGAATTTGAACTCAGGTCCTCTTGACTCCAGGGTCAGTGTTCTATTCACTGCCTCATCTAGCTGCCCCTAAAAACAATTTTTTGACATTATTTAAAAAAAAACTTTTGAGTTCTCTCCCTTCCTCCCTTCCTACCCACCATCATTGAGAAGGCACTCAATTCGGTATAGGTTTTTCACGTATAGTCAGGCAAAACACCTGACACTTTCTAGCTGTAATCTTAGACTCAATTTCTTGGCCTCAGTTTTCTCATCTATAAAGCAGGGAAGATGCTTTCCCTAACCTATCTCAACAGAGTTGTGAAGATGAGGAAATATTTGTGAAAGTGTTATATAAACTGTAATACATTATACAAGTCAAACTGGTGATGGTGGTAGTTCATCAGTAGAATTAGGACTAGAACAACATTTATTACATAATTGCTAGAAATATTCCATATAGAAATTTGTCTATTGAATGCATTTTGGAGGTAATTTGTGTATAAATTTAAACTTTCTGTTTAAGTAATTGTGCATAGTCAGGATTTTATTTTTCTTTCTATAATTTCCCAAAGTTATTTGTAATTGCTGTATTCTAATTATGTTTTAGAAAAATATTTGTTGTTTTCTTTCTTCAGATAAAAAGAGAGCTATTATAACTTGGAGTTAGGCTAATGAATCCCAGACCAGCAGGAGCTGAACTCATTTGGAAAGATTTCTTTTCCCTGTCACAGTAGGATTAGAGTGGGAGCTCTTGAAATGACTCTTGTAATCCAAGGGTCCTTGTAACTGCTGGGCCGCAGCAGGCTTTGAAATTAAAATTTTCCCTATCAGGTTTGTGCCAGCTGCATGGGACCTGTCTCACAACATATATATCTACTTAGCATATATCATGAGCAAACTATTTTAAATAAGAGGTCAGTAACCTAGCTTTTAAAATTTATTCTTGACTATAGGAAAATATTAACCTATAAGTGTCAAGAGCTCTAAAAAAAGAAAAGAGTGCTGGACAGGCCCTAGCTTTGTCTGTTATCTTAATCACTATGAAAATGTGTCAGTGAGATACTGATTTCCATGAGAGTCACTTAGACCACAGTGAGGCTAGATCAAGTTTGGAAAGAAGGATTATAGTACATTTAGAAGAGGGTCAACTTGAAAAAGAATTAGTTATCAAAGTAGTCTTTGACTAGAAAACATTTAAATTCCTTTGTATAGGTAAAATGAAGGGAAACGTAATTCATATATATATATATATATATATATTTTTTTTTTTTTTTGCTTTTTGGAGGGCAGTTGGGGTTAAATGACTTGCCCAAGGTCACACAGCTAGTTTTTTGTGTTAAGTGTCTGAGGCCGGATTTGAACTTAGGTACTCCTGACTCCAGGGCTGGTGCTCTATTCACTGCGCCACCTAGCTGTCCCCGTAATTCATATTTTTCCTTTGGTCCTTTAGGATATGCTGTTTTCATTTTTAAGGAAATAGTTTTTTCTTCAGAGACCATCTGTATATTTTAGAAGTGATGTACTTAATGACAGGATAGTCTTAAAATACCAACTACAGTGAAGCCAGGGTGCATCAGGTAAATAAAAGAGCCTTTTGGGGGGGGAATTTTAATAGTATTTGAACCATTTAAGTTATTTATTTATTCTGCCATTTAAGTTATTAAATAGTTCAAATTGGTTAGTGGAAAAGTACTAGGAAAATTCTTCACTTGGAAACACTTAGAAATATTTTCTATTGACGTTTTCTTCTTCGCTGGTGTCTTTTCTAGCACTGCTATTTCTTTAATAATGTACTATTGCAAATGTTGCTCCCTTGACCACTGTGTTTGTTGAATTTATTTTCTTTAGATTTTTACAAGTTGTTTGATTTGTCAGAATTTTTAAAATGTTTCTCTTTTTTTAGGCAGTCAAGAGACATAATTTAACTAAAAGGTGGCTTATGAAAATCATTGATGAAAGAGTAAGTTGAAAATGCTACAGTCTTTATTCTTTTCTAGTTGTAAAGATTTGTTCCGTTAAAGAAAATCTCATGGGGAAGAAACTCCATCGGTATTTATATAAATTGGATTTTTTGGGGGAACTCTGCCTTTATGGATTTGAAGAGAACTATTTTCCCTTACCACCTCACCACTCTAATATACACAATCACTTTCCATCCTCCATCACCAGCCTGTGACCCAATAATATAATAGAGGCATAGATAACAATAGTTTAACAGTCACAGTTGATGGAGTCCCATCCATACTGAGTCAGTGGAACTGAATTTAGGTTTAGTTCTGGTTCCCAATTACTCTGTAGTTTAGGCTAAAACATCTAAATTTTCTGATTTATTGTTGTCTGGGTTTTCTCATCAGTCTCTTTTTCTCACAGTTGTGCTATAAAAACTAAATCAGATTTAGTTTATCTGAAAAAAAAATCCATTCACAAATACGCAGTTGTAGTACTAGTAAGAGCAAGATCTATATATATAGTTGTAGCACTAGTAACAAATTCAGTATACAGGATAGCCTTCTGTCACCAAATCTAAAAAAAATTTAATTTTTCAGGCAAAACATTTCCTATCTTTATGAACAGTAGAAAGTGAAGGATTGTGAGTCAGAAATAAGACAGTCCCTTTTCACGTATGTTATAGCATGTAGCAATTTCATAGGCTTGATTTGTCTTGTCCCCTTGCAGTGTTTGACAGTACTGACCATTTGCTCCTCCTAGATCCTCTTCTCCCATGGCTTTCATGACACTGCTTTCTTTTGACTGCTCTCCTGTTTGTCTGACCTTCCTTCTCAGATTCCTCTGCTGGATTATCTTCCAAATCCATCTCCCTAACCTTGGGTAGACTGGGTCTTCATCTTTTCTCTGTCTACACACTTTCTTGTTGATCTCATCAGCTTCCATTGGTTCAATTATCATCTCTCTGCAGATGGCCCCCAGATTCATATATCTAGTCCCCATCTCTTTTCTAAGCTCACATCACCTGTCTTTCATTTTCACATCATCAGTTGCTGGCTGGACAGCTCTACTTGAATATTTCATTGTTTCTTATACTCAGCATATTCAAATGGTACTTACTTTCTTTTGCCTTAAACTTCCTTCTCCTTCAAAACCTCTCTTTCTGCTATGGATACCATTGTCCTTCCATTTACCTATATTGAGGTCCTCACTGATTTCCTTTATCTCTTCTCTCATGTGTGGTATTTGTCATATCTCATTGATTCTGTCACTGTGTCATCTCTTACAATCTGTCTTTTCTATCTCTCTGATTCTGGTACTCATTACCCCTCACTTTGACTATTACCTCCTGATTGATCATCTCTCTGCCACATCAGATATTTCCTTTCCGATCTGTCCTTCACATGGTTGTCAGACTAATCTGAAAAGTATATCTAAATGGGGACAGCTAGGTGACACAGTGAATGGAGCACCAATCTCTGAGTCAGGAAGACCTGAGTTCAAATCTGACCTCAGACACTTGACACGTAATAGCTGTGTGATCTTGGGCAGGTCACTTAACCCCAATTGCCTTGCCTCCCGTCCTCCAGAAAAAGAAAAAAAGGATATTTCATTTCAATCAATGCAAATTTCCTGTCTTCATTATGCTGGATCATTTCTCTTCATCATAGCTTTTTTTTTCCTTTTTTTCAAAATTTTATTTTAGACTCAGATGCCAGAACACAAATACAGAATAGAGAAAAGAAACAAAAGCATATGATAAACTTAAATATTGGATCATAAATACAAAGTTAGAAAGAAAAAAAAAGCATGTCATATGCATTGCAGAATATAAGAGAGGATTCAAAATATGTAACAATAGATTTTCATTTAAAGAAAGCCTCTATAAGTAATACTCGTGTTGAGAGTTGTCCATCCTTTCTTTGCTTCCTTGTGAGTTTTCTTTCCAGGCTGTCTTTGTGCTAGAAAGTTAAATATTATCCTGAGTAAAAAAAAAAAAAAATGGACATTTGATAAAAACTCTCAGACTGTCATTTTGTGGGTTCGGTAACTCTAGAATTTGTTTAGAGTCATTTTTTATAAGTATTTGGAGGGGTGTGGGGGAGAGCTCAAGCAAGTCCCTGCTTTCATTATCATGGCTCCACTCTCAAGGCAAAGGTATTTCACAGCATTATAAAACAGTGTCTGCAAAAGCTATGATGATACTGAGGAGAGTTGGGTGTCTGAGTCAAGGAACATCTGAAATATGCACTTTTTTACTTTGTTCTTTTTTTCCCTCCCCACAGTCTGCTCCCATAAGGCTACAACAGAGTTCAGATATGTTTCTCTGTAGCTATAGATATTTTACATATACATATATGCATACCTATATGGACATATACTTTCCCAAACCTATTCTACTCCTGATCTTTTTTTATGTATGATTATATCTCTTGTTTCCTATCCCTCCTGCCTCCTCTACTTTACTTCTCCCCACTACCTTGCCATCCTATCACTTGCCTATCCCTTCCAAGTATCCCTCCCCTATCCTCCCATTCCCTTAAACCTAAACACCCTTCTATGCTCCTATTTTACCTGTTCCCTCACCCTCCTCTCTAAAGATCCCTCCCTTGTTGTCTCCTCTCTCCCTATGCCTCTACCATTTTATTACCTTTGAATTTAGAAGACTTTTATACTCTTCTAAATATATATGTAGTTTTTCCTCTTAAACCCATTCCCAAAGAAAATAGGTTACCAGAACTACCAGCCCTCCTCCACCATCTAATTCTTTTGTATCAATTCTTCCTTTTACATCTCATATAATTACTCTTTTAAGCTGTTCCTAAATGCTTTTACTTTTTAAATTCATATCATTCTTGGGTTTACCCCAGTTTTTCTTATAAACTAATCAGTTATTGATAAGATATCCATTTTAGATATCTTAGCTATCCATTTTAAATATCTTTGATATCCTTATTAAGATTAAGATATAAGAAATATATCTTAAGATATACGAAAATAAAAGAAAAATCTTATATCTACCTTTATTTAGATACCTTAGATATCCATTTTACATTTATATAAACAGTCTGTTATTATGGATCCCTTTTAATCAGTCTTTGTTATGTGTCTTATATTTCTCTTGGTTCCTTTATGTTGAATCTTCTATTAAGTTCAGTATTTTTTAAACAAAAGTCTTGAAAGTCTGAGAGTGTATCAGATGTCCATTTTTTTTTCATTCAGGATAATATTTAACTTTGCAAGGTATGATATTTTTGGCCAGGGCCAAATGTGTTGTATTCTAAGACCTGTGGTCTTTCAATGTCTCTGCTGCTAGGTCTTGTGTAATTCTAATTGTGGCACCATCATATTTAAATTGTTCTAATCTTAATTCTTGTAATATTTTTTCCTTGAGCTGGGAGTTTTGCAATTTGACTGATATTCCTGTGAGTTTTCCTCATAAGGACTGAATCATTGACAGCAGTGATGGTTCCCAGACTTTTAAACCTACAAACAACAAAGACAGCATAGAAGGTCAGTGGGAAAACTCTGTGGGTCCTAGGTGAAAGAAGAGCATGGTCTGGCAGAGGTGGTGGCAGTGGTAGCAGCAGTAGCAGCGGCAGCGGCTTCTGGATCTCTAGGCCCACAGATGGTGGAGGATCGAGTGGCTGATACAAAATCCCTGAAGTACTGAAAACAGTACACCCACCCCTACACCCACCCCCAGTGGAAGCAGAGTTCTACCGTGACAAAGAGTTAGAAAGTCAAGTATTTGGCTGGGAAGATGAACAAACAGCATTAAAAAACTTAGAGTATAGAATCTTGCTTTGATGACGAAAAAAATCAAAACATACAACCAGAAGAAAACAACAGAGTCAAAGCTCCTACATCAGAAGGCTTCAAGAAAAATGTGAATTGGTCATAGGCCACGGAAGAGCTCAAAACGGATTCTGAAAATGAAGTAAGAGAAGTAGAGGATAAACTGGTAAAGAAATGAGAGTGATGCAAGAAAATCATGAAAAAGAGTCAACAGCTTGGTAAACAGGACCCCCCAAAATACTGAATAAAATAGTACCTTAAAAAATAGACTAACCCAAATGTCAGAAGAGGTCCAAAAAACCAGTGAGAAGAATGCCTTAAAAAGCAGAACTGGCCAAATGGAAGAGGAGATCCAAAAACTCACTGAAGAAAAGAATTACTTCAAAATTACAATAGAGCAAATGGAAACTAATGACTTTATGAGAAATCAAGATATTAAAAAACCAAAAGAATGAAAAAATAGAAAACAGTGTAAAATATCTCATTGGAAAATCCACTGACCTGGAAAATATATCCAGGAGAGATGATTTGGAAATTATTGGACTACCTGAAAGCCAGCATCAAAAAAAGAGCCTAGACATCATCTTTCAAGAAATTAACAAGTAAAACTTACCTGATATTCTAGAACCAGAGGGTAAAATAAAAATGAGAAGAATCCACTGATCCTCTCTTGAAAGAGATCCTAAAAGAAAAACTCCTGTAGCCAAATTCCAGAGTTCGCGGGTCAAGGAGAAAATATTGCAAGCCACTAGAAAGAAACAATTCTAGTATTGTGGAAATTCAGTCAGGACAACACAAGATCTAGCAGCTTCTACATTAAGGGATCAAAGGGCTTGGGATATGCTATTCCAGAGGTCAGAGGAGCTAAGATTAAAACCAAGGATCACCTACCCAGCAAAACTGAGTATAATACTTCATGGGGGTAATGGATATTCAATGAAAAGAGGACTTGCAAGCATTCTTACTGAATAGAAAATTTGACCTTCAAATATAAGAATCAAGGGAAGCATGAAAAGATAAATAGAAAGAGAAATCATAAGGGAGTTTTAAAATCAAACTGTTTACATTCCTACATGGAAAAATATTTGTAACTCATGAAGCCTTTCTCAGTATTAGGGTAATTGAAATAGATAGATAGATAGATAGGTAGATAGATAGATAGATAGATAGATAGATAGATAGATAGATAGATAGATAGATTGTAACTCATGAAGCCTTTCTCAGTATTAGGGTAATTGAAAGAGATAGATAGATAGATACATGGATGGATGGATGGATGGATGGATAGATGGCACTGAGTGAATTGAATATGAAGGAATAATATCTAAAAAATAAAATTAAGGGGCAAAAGGAATATATTGGGAGAAGGAGAAAGGAAGAGATAGAATGAGGTCAATTATCTCACATAAAAGAGGCAAGAAAAAGGCTTCACAATGGAGGGGAAGGGGGGGGAGGTGAGAGGGAATGAGTGAACCTTACTGTCATCGGATTTGACTTAAGAAGGGAATAACATACACACTTAATTTGGTATCTTACCCTACAGAAAAGTAAGGGCACATTGGGAGAGGGAGTAAGCAGAGGCAACTACCTGAAAAGGGACAGGGTCAAGGAAGAAAATAGAATAAGTGTGGGCCAAGATAGAATGGAGGGAAATGTAGTCAGTCATTCACAACATGACTATTATGGAAGTGTTTTTCATGATTACACACGTATAGCCTGTGTTGAATTGCTTGCCTTCTCAATGGGGGTGGATGGGGAGGAAAGAAGGGAGAGAATTTGGAACTCAGAGTTTTAAAAACAAATGTTAAAAATTATTTTTATGTGCAACTGGGAAATAAGATACACAGACAATGGGATATAGAAATCTGTCTTGTCCTACAAGAAAGTAAGGGGGAGGGGATTGGGGTGGTGATAAAAGGGAAGTAAGACTGGGAAGAGTGATCAAAATGCCATTTCAGGGGGAGGAGGAGGGGAGAGATGGTGAGAAAATTTGAAACTCAAAATTTTTTGGAAATGAATGTTGAAAACTAAAGTAAATTAATTAAAAACTTTAAAAAAAATCTTTGTCTCAGGTTTTTTTTCCTGTGATTGCTGTCTTGCCTTCACCATGTTGTTTCCAACTGTTCTTCCCATGAAACTTGTTTTTCTTCTTTGCCTTTATGTAGCATATAGTGAAAATGTTGTTAATAAGATGCACATTAAGCTAAAAAAAATGCACCTGATTATTTCCCCAGTTCAAGAACCTTCAGTGACTTCCCATTATCTCTAGGGTAGATATAACTCTTGTGCTTGACAATTAAATCCCTTCATAATCTAGCCCAGCATCCCTTTCTAGCCTTACTATATATTACTCCCCTTTCTTCACTGTGTCTCAATTAGTTTGGATTACTTACTATTCCCTGAATTTTATATCCCTTCCTTTTTATAACATTCCATCTTCTGCCTTCATGCATTTGCACAGTCTGTCCCCTGATGCCTGGAATGCCCTTCCTCCACATCATCACTGCCTCTTTGTATCCTTAGCTTTCTTCAGGGTGCTGGTCCCCCCTCCCATGGGAAGCCTTTTCTTTCTTTTTTGGGGCAAGGGGGAGAAGTCTTTTCTTAAGTAGTTGTTTGTGTTTAATCTCCTTGTTTAGATTATGTTGTGTTTGCTTGTCTTTTTACATATATCTCTTTAGTAGAATGAAAGTTTCCTGAGTACAGGGTGTTTTTCATTTCTGATTTTGTATCCCTGCTACCTAGAACAGGTGTTTGTATGAAGTAGCTATTTAACAAGTGTGAGTTAAATTGAATTGGAATCAGGGTCTTAGAAACTGCCACTTGCCACTTAAATAATTTTTTTTTTCTGGGACCTCTAGTGACCAACCCTGGGACCATTCTTCCTGGTTCAAAAGAAAGTCTGAAAAACTTTTGCTGAAAAATTAAAAGAAGAAAATAAATCTACTAACTAGAAATTATCAAAACCAAAAATAATCCTTGACCTCAAGGAACTCTGTTTTCATTTAAATTGAAGATTGCCTTTAAATTGCAAGTCATCCCAAGAGCATTTTAAATAATTCCATTTATGGCACTATTTTTGTTATGACATATCAAAAATTACATTTATAGACACTTTTTTTAGGTATTAAAAAATATATTCAAAGTCATACATATAAGTATTTCCTGATATCCAATTGTTAATCACACAGAGTTGGATAACAAATCAGCTGCTTTGTCAGCAGACTGAAAATCTTGAAAAGGAGGGAAAAGTTCAAGATATGGGAATATTTTATATAAAATAAGTTTTATGTGTAGGGCACACAAACTGTAATCAAGTTTTGTTAATTTCCAGTCAGTAGATTTGTTTTCTTCTTTTAGCTGTTCAGTTTGGTAATGTGTTAAGGAATGCTTACCTTTTGGAGAGTTAATAATCCCTCTTCGCCCTTTGACTGGACTGATTTGTCAGGGACAAGCCTCAGATACACACAAAAAATACAGAATAGGCAAGTTTTATCCATCCAGTTTTCTTAAAGTAAAACATTAATTAAAGAAGCAAATTTCACGTTAAAAAAGATGATAATGATTGAGAAATTATAAAAGCAAGAATATGATTCTTGAAGTAATTATAATTTTTCTTTTAACTCATATTTTAATGTTCCAGTAATTACTAATGATGTCTTTATTAGTATACTTTTCTGCTGAGGAGCCCAGAGCACATCACATGTATCTTTAAAAAATTTCTTGAATACTCATGAAATTGTTATGGCTCAGATGTTTTTATTCCTCTTTGAATAATAAATAAGAACAACTGAAGTAAAGTACACTTAAATAAGCAAGCAGGGTCACAATCATTGTTAGGGGGCAAGAACAGATCTAGATTTTTTTTTTTACACCAAATTCAAGGTTTTTCCTAATCTGATGTTTCCTTTATTGTCATAGATACTATTAAATCATAGATATTTGGTTAGAAAGAACTTATGCCTACCACTGGTGGTTACCCTATGTAGTACTGGTCTCAAAGTAGGTCTGTTTTATTGATTACCAAATGTCTACTGAGGAAGTGTATTCTTCTCTTGTAAAATTGGCACTAGAAGATACAATCTTCTGAGCCGGTTTGAAACAAGAAAAATTTTTTTCCAAATATGGTAGTTGTTTTTTTTTTTAATTTACAATTTTTTAAAAATTTTTATTGACTTGTTTGTTTACTTTTAGGTTACAAGATTCAGTTCCAGAGTCTCTTGAGTTTCAAATTTTTCTCCCCTTCCTCCCCACCCTCCACCCCAGCCATAGTGGCATACAATCACGTATAGGATCTGCAAACTCTTTCACATTATGCCATAGTCTGGTTGTATAGGTGTTGTAGCCAATGGAGTGAACAATGAAAAAAGAGAAACAAAAGCCAAACATCCTTTAGCGCTAGAATGGCTCTGGCTGCGGGCTGCGGCTTCTCGCCACTGCCCTGGGGTCAGGCTGCAGTTTTTTGGCCTGGGCTGGCCTTGGCTCCAGACCTTCTGCAGTGGGTCCCTCCTGCCGAACTGCCTTCAGCGGGAGAAGTGTTTTCTGCAGTTCCGTGGATTTTGGAGCCATAAAATTTGTTGTTTTATGTGTATTTAAGGTGGCCGTGCAGGAGCTGCTGATCCTTGCTGCTTCTACACCGCCATCTTCCCAAATATGGTAGTTGTGCAGAATCTTCTATGTGTTTTTGCCTAGTCCTTGTGTGTTTTGCATTTTGTGAAATGGTTGATAGGGTTTAGGAATTTTTTATGTGTCAGACTTCTGGGATTAGGTCTGCAACCTTGGCTTCATTAGTGCCATATACTAACCAAGTAACTTTTGTTATTTAAATTGTTTTTAAAAATTCTAAACAAAACACCGTATAATTTTCATATATTAAGTAGAACTGAAAGAGGATTGTATATAAAACTGCAACTCTATTAATATAGCTTCCTCTTAAGCATATAATAAATTCAACATGTATCTTTTCAAAGCTGTGCTATTCCTCTCTTCCCCTTCCCTCCTGATGTTGTTAATCACCTCCCACCCATCTATTTCCATTAAAAAAAAATTTAAAAACCTTGTGACTAGTTATAAAAACAGTCAAGCAAAACAAATTTCTATGTTGTCCATGGCCAAAAATATGTGTTTCATTCTATGCTTTGACTCTATCATCCATCTTATGGAATTGTTCCTTGCTTCATTGATTACAGTTATTAAAGTCTTTGAAAGTTGATTTTCTTTACGGGTTGTTATTGTGTAAATTTTTTTTTTGCTGACTAAGTGACTTAATTGACGTCGCTTAACAAAGCCTATGTTTTTCTCTTATTTATTATAGTTGAGCTGGTTTATCCAGTCTATATTTTTATTTTCTGTATATGTGTAGTATGATTAGTTGTGCTTATTGTAAGCTATTAGTGGCTGTAATTTTCTAATTTTCTGTTTTCCAAATATGTTGTATTCTTTGAACATGATACTGTTTTAAATATAACCGTTTACATTTTTTATATCATTTTTAGAATCGTCTCTTTCCTATGTTTATGGTTCCCTTTTCTTCTTCTCCTCTCCCCTTCCATAAAAACCTCTTAAAACTTGTACTCTTCAACTCTTGAGCTTTAGAAAGAAATACAAATGAAACTCTGTGTTGTCATGGTGATTTGTGCATTGAAATAATTGTGCATGTGTTGTGGGGCAAGTGTATGTGATATTGACTGGAAGGAAGCTTTAAATTCTTTTTTTTTCATTCCTGAGTTGTGAGCTAAATATAATTTTTATTCTTTACTGTTCACTACTTAGAAAGAAAACAAAATACTGATGTTTTAGCTGTTTGTGATTTGACTCTAGGAAAAAAATTTGGATGACAAAGCATATCGAAACATCCAAGAACTAGAAACTTATGCTGAAAACACGCAAAGTTCTCTTCTTTACTTGATGCTGGAAGTATTGGGTATGTGCACTTTCCACTTGATATTTCTTTCCAATAAAACCTGTTTTATTGTAGTTGAGAATTTAGTCTAGTAGGGTTAGTAATAAAGTATATATCTTAGTATTATTTATGGAGAAAAAGATTTGCTGAACAAATTGCTAGAATAGCCTTTTCCGTAGTTTTAAGACCAACAAATGTTAAAACACTTGTAAAAGTGCTTTGGCATCATCATTTCTGTTTGTAGTTAGCAATCTGCACATTATAAATGATTAGTAACTAATCTTTTTTTGAGGAGAAAAATAGATTTTTTGTCAGTGTGAATCAGCAGCTCATTCCTAACTTATAGTCATAGTTGCCTGGAACATGGAGAAGTTAAATTTATACCTGGCAAAGGAAGGAGTTGAATCCATGTCATCTTGACTCTAATATGTTAACATCTCAAGTTAATCACTAAAGTATTTCTGCAAGATTTTTCAAAGACCCAAAATTTGATTTATACTCTTCTTTGTGCCTTGTTAATAATGTTTTTATGTGTACTTATGAGTAATAGAAAAGCATTTCTTAAAATAATTCTGCAATTTGTTGGGATTTTTTTTTCCTTATTAATTTAGGCAGGATTTTCTCTCTGACCTTATGTTCTAGATTAATGAGTTCTTTTTATAATTAGTAAGTTCTTTAGGCCAAGGACAGTGTGTTTTAATTATTTTTTTTAAAGAAAATATGTCATTATAGAACTCTTAAGTAGGAAATAAAAATTTTTTTCTGTTAAAAACACACTCAGGAAAAAACACACACCTATAATAATGAAAGAGTAAAGAATAGAATTATTTATTTGCAAAGCATTTTCCTTAGAATGAAAGCATATGGAAATTATACTGAAGCGAATGGAAAGATTGGTATAAATTTTTTAATTTAGTAAAATTATTATTTTAATTATTTAACAATTTAACTATTGAATCTTAGACATCTTCTTGGTGCAATATAATCTGAGGAAACTTCTTATTGTTTCAGTTTAAAAACCTATTATATGATAAAATGGTCATCTGCTTTATCCCTTTTGTATGATTATGCTTTGAGTCTGTTCACAATCTTTTTTCAGACATAAAATATACATTACTATAAACTTATGACATGCAAATAAAGCTAACCAATTTTGTTCCTAATTTTAAAAAATAATAGGTATAAGGGATCTCCATGCAGATCATGCTGCAAGTCATATTGGGAAAGCACAAGGCATTGTCACCTGCTTGAGAGCAACTCCTTATCATATTAGTAGGAGAAAGGTGTTTCTTCCTATGGACATTTGTATGCTGGTAAGAAAATCCAAAAGGGAAGCTAACAATAAACTGCAAACTGAAAATAAATGTTTTCTCTTCTGAAAGCCATAAGAATTTAAAATATGAATATAGTGTGAGTTTTCTTTAGTTTTATGTTCAACAAAGACAATTGACTCAGCCTGAAAAAAAAAAAAAGCTACTTCTTTCCGTTTTAGCTCATACATATCCTCAAATCAGAGTTTTATCCTAGCAGGCATTTGTTGTTGGTGAAAAGTAATATAAGCTATAAATTTTGGGAAAGAAATTGCTATTGTCTGTTCTCTTGAGACTGTTGGCTAACATAGTCTTCTTGTTCAATGATTTCACACTGAACCAGTGAAGTTATTAAAATAAGTGCATGATGGATAATTACCCACTTATTATTCCTAGGAGCTTATTTTATGTTTATAAATTAGGTTTAGGTGTATTAAGAACAACCTAATATGAGTTTTCTTTTACAGCATGGTGTTTCACAAGAAGATTTTTTACGTAAGAATCAAGATAAAAATGTGAGGGATGTAATTTATGATGTTGCCAGTCAGGGACATCTTCATTTAAAACATGTAAGTTTATTTTTTTTGACTAATGAATATAATACATTTTAACCCCTAGATATAGTATTTTGTAGAATGTTGTTTTGGTATCTGTTGCTTGGAATTCCTTAGATTCATCTTGTATTGAGTGACCCTTCACATTGCTCCCTTTGGAAGCTGTTCTTTATTCTCTTCTAGCTCCTATTTTTAACCACTTTTCACTTATTCTCAAGAGCGCCATTAATTCTATCTTCCCCTCCTCCTTAAAGTATCTGTCTTCATGTTTATCCTTTTATTTATCCCATTTCAGGTAGGCCATATCATTTTCTCTCTGAGGTTGACTTCTCCCTACCCATACTATGAAGTCCATCCCACCTGACTACTTCACGACTTTGCTCCATTAATAATATTCCTGGAGGCGGCTAGGTGGCTCAATGAATAGAGCACCGGCCCTGGAGTCAGGAGGACCTGAGTTCAAATCCGCCCTCAGACACTTGGCACAAAAACTAGCCATGTGACTTTGGGCAAGTCACTTAACCCCAACTGCCCTCCAAAAAGCAAAAAAAAAAATAATATTTCTGAATGATGCCAGTCCACTAAATAGCACCTTTTCCACTGACTTCTTTTCTTCAACCCTGAGATAAGCAGAGGATTTCCCAGACTTGGGAAACAAGCAGACTTTTTTTTTTAACTCTGTAGGTTCCCCTCAAGCAACTGTTCTTTTTTATCAGAAACCCTGTTTAGTTGTTTGTTCTCCTGACATCACACTACATCATTTTATACAAGTCTTCTCTTGTTTCTCTGAATTCCTAAAAGTTGTCATTTTCTATGGTATAGTAATATTCCATTACATTCATGACGTAATGGAATTGTTTTGATGCCACAAAAAGTGATGCCATAAATATTTTGTTGTATTTGGTGATTTTCTGTTCTTGACCCACTTGGAGTATATGCCCAGCAGTGCAATCATTTGGTGAAATAGTTTGAACACTTTAGTGACTCTTTTAGAAAGATTTCAAATTGATTTACAGAACAGCCAAAGAGTTTCATGGTTTTACTAACAATATATTAATGCACCTATTTTCCTTTAGCTCTTCCCTAACTACTTCTTTTATTATCTTTTGCCACTTTTCTGGGTGTGAAGTGTGAAACTTTAATTATTTTAATTTGCATTTTTTTGCAATAAATTTTGGGAAAGAAATTAGTATAGTCTCTTCTCTTATTGATTTGGCAGGTTTGTATTTTTAAAAATATGTTTGTTGATAGTTTGCATTTCTTTTATTGCAACATAATATTTATACAGAAGTCTTAATTATGTTACCACTATGCTCAAAACTTCAGTAGCTTTCTGTTGTTTCAAAGATAAAATATACATACCTGACAAAATCTTCCATAATCAGTCTCCAATCAGTGTTACTTTTTTCTTTTCTTTTTAAAAAAAATTATGAACTTAATCATCAACATAAACAAATATTTCACTATTGTTCAATCATTTTCAGTTGTGTCCTACTCCTTGTGATCCCATTTGGGGTTTTCTTGCCAGAAATACTGGAGTGATTTGCCATTTCCTACTCTTTCTCATTTTATGGATGAGGAACTGAGGCAAACAAGGTTAAGTGACTTGCCCAGAGTCACACAACTCTTAAGTGTCCGAGACCAGATTTGAACTGAGGAAGATAGAATTCTTGATTCCAAAGCCCAGGACTCTATTCCCATTGTGTCAGTTTAATATACAAAGAACAAAAAATGAAGATTATATATGTGTTTGGGATGAAAAATACCCTTCATCCTTCATTTAGTGAAAAAAAGTAAACACAGAGATCTCTTAGGATAAGAACAGGGGTTCATTCTCTTCCCCAGGAGAAGAGGGCGGTCTTCCCCGTGACTCATCATGGAGAAGAGGCAAGTTACAAAAGACAGGTCCAGAATTTACAACTTAAACTGCACATTATATAATTTAACCTAGTCAAGGCCCCTTTCCCAACTGTTTTCTCTCTCATTGGTGGAGAGGTATACCTCACCAAATTCTTCCCAACTGGGACAGCAAGAGAAGAGGGGGGAGGGTCCCACCAAGGCACGAAAACAGACAAAGGAAGGTAAAAGTGATTGACAGAATCAGTGGAGGAGGGGGAGGAAGGGAAGGTTAACAACCCCAAATTGAGAAGTTTTCACTCATTCCATACATATGAACAATTATTATATACATTTTATTTTTAAGTGTGTATATTAAATTTAACAGAGTTATAACAAAATTACCCTATTTTGTCTCCTTTTTGAACTTTTTTGTTTTCTTCTGTGTATTTTTTGTATACACACATGCTCTCATGCTCCATATAGTAACCTTCCTTTTAGAAGACTTTCCTTGTTCCATTAAATATATAAGCAAAATAAATCAGCATATTGACCATGCCAGAAAACATATGTCTCATTTTACACATCTGGTCCATCATTTCTCTGGCAAGAGGCCAGAGGTAGGCTTCATCACCAATGTTTTGAATTCTGGCTTAATTGTATGCCCTAAGAGCTGGCATTTATATAGTGCTTGAGATTTGCAAGGCATTTTATGTGTTATCTCACTTCTTCTTTTATAAAATTGGGAAGCAGTGGTTCAGTTAGATAAACTGGTTTGCTGGGGTCACACAGCAAGTGTGAGGTAAGATTTGAACCCAGATCTTCTGACTCCATTATGTCTCTCTGTATCTCACTTTTACTTTGTATCTTTACCTCTGTCTCTCTTGGTGCTTCTTTGTTAAAATACTCTCCTTACTCCTAAAGCTCAACACAGACACTTCTTTCTCTGTGAAGCCATTCTTGATTTTCTACCTGTAGAAGTGATCACATGACATTTTGCACCTGACATTCTGACTTATATGCTCTTTTTATATCCTAATTTGTGTTATAATTAGGATATGGGACAGCGAAGCTGGGAGGGTGTTCTGTAATGCTCATGGAGTCTAGCCTTTTTAATCTACAAGATGAGGAAACTGAGATCCAGAGAGGAGAGGAGACAAATCATGAAAAATATCAAAGCTAGTCGACAGAACAAAAAGGATTTTTGTCTCTTTTTCTCTGGGTTTTGTAGTTACAGAAGTTTTTAACTCTAGTAACACTCATTGATCTACTTAAACAGAAAAGTTTAATTTTCTTTTTTTAGAGTATCTAGCCAGGAAGTGGATAGGAGTTACAAAGTATGTTAGTATAAAAAGATATTTCTTAACAATTGTAGTTCCCCCCAAATGGAGTGCTTTGCTTTTGAGTGGCAGTGGTTTTCCCAGCCCCAGGGCTCTTTAAACAAAGGCTGTGCTATCACTATTTTGGTCAAAAATGTTCAAAATTCAGGGATTTTGGATAGGTTGAACTAGAGGAAATGATACTACCCTCCCAGTTCTGAAATCCTACAATTTTATGTCTTTCTCTGATAGATTTGTTTTGTGTGGTTTTGGAGCTTTTTGTTCATTTTAAGAGTTAGTATTTATTCTGCATCAAGTCAGTTTCCTCTCCTTGTTCTTTTTAGGCCAGATCTTTCCAGAAAAGTGTTCCTGTGAAAGCATTTCCTGCTTTTCTTCAGACAGTAAGTAGAATAACAGATACAGCCATGGTACTTAAGAGACTAAGTATATAAATGATCTTACATGTTTTAAAATTTCTATAAATTTATGTTAACAATGTTGTTTATTTTTGTTTTTTATTTTTCTGAGTTTTAAGAATGAAGATCCTCCTGAAGTATATAAAGAAATAAACAACTGCTGCCTTAAAGAATATTTTAAAACATCACCACTTCCTCCTTCTGTTTCCCAGCATTTGGTTCTAGGTTTCCTATAAGGAATTTTTAATATAATACACAGTAACATTCTAATCATTACACAGATTGCTGTGTTTTGAGACAAGCTGTGTGTAAACTATGTACCATAGATAGATAGATAGATAGATAGATAGATAGATAGTACACATACAGATCATTAGTAAAATATCATAAAATTGGTGTAGAAATCTATAATTTCAATGTGGAATTATAATATTGTATACTATTGTGTTTGAATAGATATGCACCTGCATATTTATTGATGAAAGAAGTGCTATAGTAAAAGCTGATCAGTCTTAAATACAGAAAGTCCTCAGTCTAAAGAAAAATCTTTTTATCAGTGACATAGATGAAGACTACACTCCTTTGAAACTTGTAGGCAACACAAGGATGGAAGAGATAGCTATTATGCTGGGAAATGGAACCAAGATTTGGAAAGATCTAGACTGATAAGTTGGAAATATAGGATGAATAATACAGGTGTTTGTTCTCAACTTGGGCTCCACAGACCCTCCAAGGAATTTGGTTACATTTCAGAGGATCCATGAATTTAGACAGTAAAAATAAAAATCAAAATACTTTTTTTTAATATAATTAGTTTCTCTTATAATCCCATGTACATACATTTATACATTTAAAAGCATTATTCTGAAAAAGCAGCCCAAGGTTTCATCTGACTAATTCTAAAGGAGGTCCATGACAAAATGTTAAGAACTGATCCAATAGGTAAAATTCAGTAGGAATAAATGTAAAGACTTATACCTAGATTCAGAAAATCAACTATGTTTATTTACATTGTAGGTTAAGCTTGTTTAATACAGGAAAAAAGACTGCAGATTTCATCGATGATATTTTATCTCCTGTCTCCAGGACTTTGTATAGGTCCCATGACTTGAATGCTTTTTGTTCCCCGGCCTCAGATACTTGACACAAAAAAACTAGCCATGTGACTTTGGGCAAGTCACTTAGCCCCAACTGCCCTCCAAAAAAAAAAATAGAATGCATTTTGCTCTCCTCTCTGACTCTTTGAGAACCTTGTCTTAAAGCTCGGCTCTTAACCACACCTTTTACATCAGACACCAGCAGGACTTTGTTCCCTATAGTAGCTAGTCCCTCTCCTCCAATAGATTGTACCTCCCTTGAGGACAGGGACTATTTCATTTTTATATCCCAGTGTGTTTAATAAATGTTTGTTGATTAATTGATTGTGAATTAATTGTGTGAGAGAACTTCCAGAAAAAATAGGCTGCATTAATAGAATTAGTGCTTGGAGCCTGGGAGATAATTATCCTCTTCTATTGTTCTCTTAATTTAACCACGTGTAGAGTATCTTGCTTTGTGCTAGAAACTGTATTTTAAGAGAGCTATTAACAAACAGGCATAGAAACTAGAGGAGGTACCAATGAAGATTGTGGAGGATATAGAAAGCATGTTTAGAAAATATTTGTTGAGCTTATTTTAACAGAGATTAAGTTTAAATTTAAGATTAAGAGATTACAGAGTTTGTAAGTATCTGAGGCAGGGTTTGAATTTAGGTCTCCTAGACTCTGGGTCCAGTGCACACTCCACTGAGCCAACTAGCTGCTTATACAAATAAATACATTCCTTTAATTCATTAATAACTACTCTTGATTTACATTTTATTGATATATTTTGTTGTTATATCGCCTTCGTTTTTGAATATATTCCTCTCCTCTCCTCTCCCGTGCCCACATAGCCATTC
Organism: Pseudocheirus occidentalis; assembly: GCA_028646575.1. Classification (NCBI taxonomy): domain Eukaryota; kingdom Metazoa; phylum Chordata; class Mammalia; order Diprotodontia; family Pseudocheiridae; genus Pseudocheirus; species Pseudocheirus occidentalis. Next base: position 116,916,168 of record CM053594.1, on the reverse strand, counting down.
CTTGTAACAAAATATAAAAAGAAAGAAAAGCAGTCCAACAAAACTAACTTTTCAGTTGAGTCTGATGATATATGTAATATTCCATATGCTTGCAATAATCAGAGTTCTACTTTCTTATTGTCTCTTCTTTGAAACCAAGCTTGTTTCATAAATATTCATAAATATATTCATAAATATACAGTGTTTAGTTTCGCTTTTTTTCTATTAACATTGTAGTAATCATTGTATATGCTGTTTTCCTGGTTAGATTTACTTTATTTTGCAGCAGTTCATGTCTTCCTGTGCTTCTTTGAATTCTTCATCATTGTAATTTCATATGGCATAATAATATTCTGTTACATTTACATGCCACAATTTACTATTAATTAAGCTCCAACTATGTATAAAACCCTTAACTGAAATCCTGTTTTCTCATTGTGGTAGGAACGTGGGCTCTTGAAGGCTGTGATAGTAAAATGCAAACTCTGGAAGGTTTATTCATTTAGCCAGAAAGGCTAAGCAACAAATGGTTGTTCAGTGAGTAGTCTAGTTAATTTTGGAAAAGTATATTACTAGAAGCTTGGCCATAGCCCCTTGAAGGAGGGACAGAATACTATACTGTAATACAAAGTATAGCATGAAAATAACAGTAATAGATATAGAGTGCTATGGGATTGATTTCACAGGAAGACATCAGAGAGGAGGTAGCATTTAAAACTGGGTCTTGAAGTGTGAGTGGGATTTAGATCGGCAGAGCTAGAGAGTAAAGTGTCCTCCAGGTAGAAAAACTGGCATGAATAAAGGCATGGAAGTTGGAGGCTGTAGGACATGTTTGGGGAGTTGCATTCCCAGAATCTCAGAGGTGGAAGAGACCTCAAAAATCATCTAGTCCAACAGAATCGTTTTCAACAAAATTATTAACAATCATTCATTCTTGATGACCTTTGATGAAAAGAGACTCAGTAATTCCCAAAGCTGGGACTATTCTAATGATTTTTGAGGGGGGGGGGGTGTTCTAGTGATTGAGAACTTTTTCCTTATATCAAGCCTAAATCTATCCTGTCCCTTCTCTGCTCTGGCCATAAAGTCAGAGAATGTGGTTTCAAATTCCATCTCTGACATTTAGTGCCTCTGTGACTTTGTGTAGACCATTTAGCCTCACTTAGTTTCCTCATCTGTAAAGGAGGAATTTGGATTAGTTAGCTTCTGATATCTATTCCAGCTACTTCTATATGATCCTATGAATTTCTGCTTATTGCTCCTAGTTCTTCCTCTGATACCAGCCTGGAAGTCTAATACCATTTTCACATAACAACCCTTCAAATATTTGAAAACACCTACTGTTTTATACTCCCTACCCAACATTCTAAAGTTTTCTCTTCATCAGTTGCCAGCTTCATGGACAGATGTCTGCATGACCTTGTGTTGAGTACATGTAGGCAGATTGTGACAGGTGAGACTGAAAAGGTAGATTGAAACCAAATTATGGAAGGTCTCAAAGACCCTATTCCCAAGTTAATGGGGAATTACTTTAACAGAAGAGTGATGTGCATTAGGAAATTTTTACCTGGCTATTATAGGACAGCTTGTAAGAGAATGAAGCTGCAGATGAGACCAGTGAGGAGGAAGAGCAGCAAACAAAGCCAACAGGTAATTAGGTCCTTAACCTAAAAAGTTATCATAATATAATCATAAATAGTTACAGTATAATAGGCAAAGTAATCTCCTTTAATTTCTACCTAGATGGGACACATAATACCTTAGACCTGCTGTTTTACTACATCTAGGCAAAACATTTCCCCCAAAATAGCTGCATAAGTTATAAAATCTCATTATAGTCTAGAGTCAGTATTTTCTTTACCAGAGAAGTGGACTTATAAAAAGCTACATTCAAAGGAGGTCAGTGTTTCAGAATAATGTTTGACAATATAGTTGCTATCTTGGGCAGTGTGTGCACTTTAGACAATTTTTTTTTGGGGCGGGGAACCCTGACTATAGAGTTCACTCCATTTTGGGGGGTTTTTGGACCATACCTAGTTTTGCATTCTTACATTTGATAAATTTCCAAATAAGCCATTATTCAGTGTGGTGAGAGTGCTTAAAACTAGATGGTTTGGTGATAAATGAGGTTACAGTTGCGAATATCTTATATATGCTTATATATATATATACCTTGTCTCCCCCCTCTTAGATGTAAACTATTTGAAGGGACTATTTCACTTTTATCTTTGTATCTTCAGCACTTAGAACTGTACCTAGCACATTATAGTCGCTTAAATGCGAATTGATTTTGTGTGCCTTCTATTTACCAGGAACAGTGTTAAGTACCCAGGATACAAAGAAATTAAAAAAAAATGTTCCTACCCTCAAGGAGTATGCATTCTAATGAGGAATCCTGTGAATAACTAAGTACATATAAAATATATACAAAGTAGTAGTAGGTAAATTGAAAGGGGAAGGCATTAGTAGTAGCTGGGGGGTCTCGGAAAGGCCTCTTATATATAATATTGTGAAATCTGAGCTAAATCTTGAAGGAAGTCAGAGCAAGGAGAAGGTGAAAGGACAGAGTGGGGAACGTGGAGTCTCAAGGGCACATGTGATGTGGCCTTCTAGATCCTCAGGTATGGCCTTTTGATTGAGTCCAAGTTTTACAGAACAAATCCTTTTATTAAGGGAATTTGTTCTGTGAAGTTGGATTCAGTCAGAGGGCTGCACCCGAGGACCTAGAAGGCCACATGTGGCCTCGAGGCTGCAGGTTCCTCACCCCTGGGACAGATCATTCCATGTCAGGGGGACAGTCAGTACAAAGGCTGTCAGAGGGGAGATGAGCATCCAATATGAGAACTTCAAGTAAGCTAATATTAGCCAGATCATAGAGTGTGTAAAGAAAATCTGGGTAAGGGGCGGCTAGGTGGCGCAGTGAATAGAGCACCGGCCCTGGAGTCAGGAGGACCTGAGTTCAAATGCGGCCTCGGACACTTAACACAAAAAACTAGCCGTGTGACTTTGGGCAAGTCACTTAACCCCAACTGCCCTCCAAAAAAAAAAAAAAAAGAAAAAAGAAAATCAGGGTATAAGAAGATTAGAAAGGTAGGAAGGGGCTAGGTTATGAAGAACTTTAAATTCCAAACATAAGACTCTGGAAGTAATAGGGAACTATTGGAGTTCATTTAGTTTGAGGTTGAAGTTGACAAAGTCTCATTTATGCTTTGGGAAAATCACCTTGGAAGCTAAGTAGAGATGTGACTGGAGTAGTCAGGGACTTGATGCCAGTTAGATTATTGAAGTAGTCCAGGTGAGAGGTGATGAAGACCTGAATGAGGATCGTGGCTTTATGAATAGAGAGAAGGGGATATATATGGAGAGAAGGAAGAAATGTTTTGGCAATGAATTAGAGATGTGGGGTGAGTGAGAGTGGGGAGTCAAGGATTATGTGAGCTTGCAAGCCTAGGTGACTAGGAAGGTGGCTGAACCCTTGACAGTAATAGGAAAGTTTGGAAGAGGGGAAATGACTTCTGTTTTGAATATGTCGAGTTTGAGACATCTGTAGGATAGTTGGTTTGAGATAGCCAAGAAGCAGTTCAAGATGTGTGACTACATAGCTCAGGAGGTAACTTAGGGTTGAATATGTTGACCAGAAAGTCATTTGCATAGAGATAGTAATTGAACCCATGGGAGCTTATAAGATCACCAAGCAAGATGGTATAAAACAAAACTAGAAGGGGATTCAGGCAGTGAGATGGCAAGTGCTGGGCCTAGAGTCAGGAAGACTCATCTTTCTGAGTTCAAATATGGTCTCAGACACTTATTAGCTGTGTGATCCTAAACAAGTCACTTAACCTTTTTTGCCTCAGTTTCCTCATCTGTAAAATGAGCTGGAGAAGGAAATGGCTAACTACTCCAGTATCTTTGTCAGGAAAACCCCAAATGGGGTCATGAAGAATTGAACACAATTGAAAAACAACAGAAAGGGGCTCAGGACAGACCATTGGGAGACACAAAAGGTTAGTTGTCATTAACATAGATGAAGAACCAACAAAGGAGACTGAGAAGGCATTTGGACTGATAGATTTGAGATCAGTATCATTAAGGTCTGAGGAAGTGACTGACAAGTGTCATAGACTTCAGAGTGCTTAAGGAAGGTCTGGAATAGCCACTAAGAACAGGGTAGTGAGGGGTGGCTAGGTGGCGTAGTGAATAGAGCACCGGCCCTGGAGTCAGGAGGACCTGAGTTCAAATCCAGCCTCAGACACTTAACACAAAAAAAAAAAACTAGCCGTGTGACCTTGGGCAAGTCACTTAACTCCAACTGCCCTCCAAAAAAACAAACAAAACAAAACAAAAAGAACAGGGTAGTGAATCAGTGAGGAATAGAATGTTTGCCTCACTGTAGTGAGATTAGATAATGTAAATTTGGAGTGGGTCAGTCAAGATTAGATAATGTAAATTTTTAGAAGGCCCAGTTAGCATGTGATTTCTTATAGCTCTGTAGAGCAATAAATGATTTAAGAGCAAAGAAGTGGATTGTGGGAGTGATCTGCTGTTGGCTTGTCAGGATTAGAAACAGCACAGTTGGGCAAGGGAATCTTGAGACTGAAAAAGAGTGTACTTCATTCCCCCAAAGACTGAGATAGGGAAGTAGGTAGAGGCCTCCAGCAGTGGTGAATGGAGAATGGGGAACAGAGGTATCTGGAGTGAGTGTAAAAGGCTGGGAGCAATAAACTGTGAGTCCAGCTACAGTAATCAGATGATTGGAGAGAACTTCATTGAGGGGGGCATAAGATTACTCTTCAAAGTCCTCCCTTGAGGTTTAACCTCATGCCTTTAGCCACTGAGATTGGGCCGTTTGAAGGCCCAAGGAAACCTGCTTATAGCAGGCAGGAGGATCACATTATAGGTATGGGAACAGCATCAGGAGACCCTAAAAAAAGCCCCGGGGACAGCAACTAAACTGGAGAACATCTTGGATTAGGTCTCTGTTGGGATGGGAGACAGGCAGTGACCTCTCCACCCCCTCCCATTTATTGGACAGGAGAAATCCTGGCAACTTGTCAGGGATGGGGGAGAAAATACAAGAGGCCAGTGTGTCCCACTGTGCCCCAAAGTGCATGAGAGACCAGAGTTGATAGTGAACTTTACTCAGGCAGGAAAGAGCCAGCAGGGGACACAGTGGCCTCCAGTATGCCTGTGTGAATGAGGGTGTTTTTTTGTTTTTTGTTTTGCTTTGGACTTTTATTTATATTTTTAAATATTTTTGTTTGGTATTTTGTTTTTTCCTAGTTATATACAAAAACAATTTTTAATACTCATTTTTAAAATTTTGAGTTCCAGAATCTCTCCTTTCTTCTTTCCATGCCCATCTCCCATCCCCTTCATTGAGAAGGCAAGCAATTTGATATACCATATGTGTGTAGTCATGAAAAACATTTCCATAACAATCATGTTGTAAAAAAGAAAACATATCCCCCAAAAGAAAAGAAAAGCCTCAAGAAAAACAAAGAAAACAAAAAAAAAGTATGCTTCAATCTGTATTCACACACTATCACTGCAGTGTGACCCTAGACAAATCATTTAATCACTCAGTGCTGTTAAGCAGCAATCAAAGACTTTAAGTTTCAGAGAAGGTTACTGCATCAGTAACAGGAGTTTCCTCATGTTCCCTGTTTCAGAGAAATAGTGGATCTGATTCCTGTCCCTGTCTGATTTTATAATAGAGAAAACCTAAGCCATCTTTCATCATAAATCTATTCTGCCAACTTTTTTCATTGACGTAATTGACCTTCAGATTTTGTTGATTTCATTGACCTTCATCACACTTTTTTTTGCCCATGACTGACATTTTTCCTTTATTGTTTTTCATAGACTCTAGGATAATTTAATTCTAATAGTGAGATCAGACAGCTATTGTGTAGTTATATTGTCATTCTCACTGGCATTTCACATCTTAGCTGATTACTTAATTAAGAGGAACTCCATAAATTGTAAGCAGAATAGGATTTTTGTTAAATTAAAGTTTGCTCTAACCACAGTATGTCAGAATATCCATGGCTTATCATTGCAGATGCTTTTTCCATCAACAAAGATCACGCCTCTTTATACCTTAGTTAGAAAATGTCATGAATTGCTGTGGCAGAAAAAATTGTCCAGTGGCTAGCCTACTGGTGATATGTACCTTTTATTAAATTATTTGTGTAAGGGACAGTGAATAGAGCACCTGCCCTGGAGTCAGGAGGACCTGAGTTCAAATCCAGCCTCAGACACTTGACACTAGCTTATTGTGACCTTGGGCAAGTCACTTAACCCTGATTGCCTCACATCCTGCCTCCCAAAATAATTATTTATATGAGTAGAGTATTTCTGAAGTAGAATACAATCTTGTTAAGTACAGGGAATTTTTGTTGACATAGTAGATATTTAACAAATACTTGTTGAATAAAAGAAAAACATTTAACTGGTGTCATTTTTACATTAATTTTTTTTATTAATGTATTTTAGAGAGAAAGTGGAAACAGTTTTTATCATCATAATAATATACAGTATAAAGTGCTTCAGGGTTTACAAAGTGTTTTATATATATTAACTCATTCGGTGCTAATCTTATGAGTTAGATATTGTTGTTCCCATTTTACAGATAAGGAAACTAAAGCTGAGAAAGGTTAAGTGACTTGCCCAGGATGATCTAGTTGTTAAGTATATGAAGCAAGCTTTGAATTTAGGTCATCCTGATGCCAGATACAGCACTATATGCACATAGTCCTGTCTGCCAGTTATAATAATCATTGTAATTTCTCTCAAGTTTCTTTCACATGATTAATGTTTTTAATGTTGTACTGACTAAACTCTCTTCTCCATTTTCAGGTTGCCTTAGAGGACTATTTAGAAAAAATTCAAAGAGTGGATTTTGATGTGTTCCACCCGAGATTACAGCAGAAGAATACATTATTAGCATTGCATCTCTATATTCGGTCTTGGAAAAAAAGATATTAAAATTGTTTGTAGTACTGAGATGGCTTATTACCTCCTTGATAATTCAGAAAGATTTAAATGATATTTAAACATTCCATAGCAATTATTCATCTTTTTGCAAAAATTTCAATTTAATATGAAACACAGTGGGAAAAAAGTGAAGAGAACCTATAACCTGAGTTGTTCAAGGGTAAGCTGCATTTCATGTGGGATTCTCTATAACTCTATAGAACAGTATTACTTATGGAGTGAGGCTCCCACAAAATTTTTGTGCTTCTGAGGAAAGAACATCTTTTGTTGAATGTTAATCAGAGTCTTGCCCCCTCACACATGAGGAAGATTCTCAGTGAAGTCATGCGGCTAGTAAAACTGTAAACTGAGGGTGCCTCATCCTGCCATGTGAGGATTGGTTGAAGGGATTTAAATATATCTAGCTGTCTTCAAATATTTGAAGGCTGTTATTTTGGAGAGGGATCAGACATCTTTATTAGAAGCAGTGGGCACAAATTGTAGATTTCAGTTTGAAGGGAGGACAGTTTTTCCAGTCATTTGGAGCCATCACAAAGTGGAAGGAACTGCTTTGGGTGGCAGTGGGCTTTGCCCTTGTTGGAGGTTTTTAAGTATCAAATGGTCAGATTTTCAGTAGGATGATTTTTAAAGGGGGTTCCTGCGCAATATGGGCCTGATTAAAGTAGATGGCCTTTGAAATCCCTTCTGACTCTGTGATTCTGTGATCTGATCAGGAAAGGGAGGGAGCTAGTCATGTAGCAAGGGTGTGAGACAACTAACTCAAGTGCTTCATTATTTTAAGTAACCTTGAGATACCAAAAGAACCAGAGGAAGGTACTCTTAACCCTAGTTGGGGCCTCTGAGTAATGGTCTCAAACTCAGATAGAAATGGAGCCCACTAATCCATACATAAGGATCACTGCAGGCTACATATTGCCTTAGTTTTAAAATGTATAATCTGTATTTTCTTTTTATTTCATTAAGTATTTCTCAATTACATTTTAATCTGGTTTGGGCTGCATTTGGAAGCTTTATGGGCCAAATACTTCTACTCTGAAGGATTTGCTGAAGAGCATGGAGAAGAATCGCACAGGATAGGAAGACATGGCAAGATGGGGATCTGTTAGTGGAGAGAGTGCTCACATGTTTATTTTTTTGGCCTTTCTTAAATATTTTAAAATTTATTTAATATTTTTTCCCCAGTTAAATGTACAATTTTTAACATTTGTTTTTAAAACTTTGAGTTCTAAATTCTCTCCCTTTCTCCCTCCCAACCCCCTCATTGAGAAGGCAAGCAGTTTGGTATAGGTTATACATGTGTGGTCATGTGAAACATATTCATAATAGTCATCAGATAATTAAAACACACCTTCATATAAGTGTCATCACAAAACAGGTTGCTACTAGAATGAGAGACTTTGGAACTCATAATTACTAATCAAATATCCCTACTCTGATACCAAACATTCTTTGAATATTTAGAAAAATCATTTTTATTAAATTATAGAAGACATCATAAGTACTGTCTTAAGGTTGTAAATCAGTGATTAAGTTAAAGAGTGCATGGTCTGATGTCTTGCATAAAGTTGGTACTTTGAGTTTTTAAATTTGAGGCAAAAGCACCTCCACATACATTTCAGTTACAAATCTCATCTTTTCTTTGCAAAAGAAATACACGCGTCGTGGCGGTGATCCCCAGATCTTTCCTCTGAATCCTCGAAGTCTCATTCTCAGTAACCTTTTCAGAAGCCTTGTGAAGTAAGTTAGAAATAGGCATTAGACTCATTTTTCACGGATGAGAAAGCGGATCGCTTCTTTTGGTTTCTCTGAACACAAACTTGATGTTTTGAACTCATATTATTCGTGACAGCGTTATACACTAGGGAAACAGAGATGGGATATTATGTTTTATAGGAATAATGGTTTAAACATTTATCTTAGGAATTCATTGTCAGTCATGAAAGCATCAGATGCCCTTTTTTTGATCATCATTGAAAGGTCAGCCTATAACATTCTAAGAAAAGCAGATCGTCGCTGCCGCAGCACGACACATGTTAGAGAGATTGCGTCCGTAACATGTGAACTGATAGAATCGCCTAGTGCATCATTCTGGCCGCCAACAGATGTAGCAGCACACATATACATAATACCTGCTTATACACATTACTATATATACATGTATGTGTGTCTATCTAAACTTACACGTCGCTTTATGGCTTACAATGTCCTTTGATACATTTTAAAATAACAGTAGCTGACATTTATATAGTATCAGTTTGGTACCACACACTGTGCTAAGCACTTTACATATAGTATTTCAATTTTCATGGTAACCCCAGAAAATAGGTGCTATTATTATTCTTATTTTACAGATGAGGAAACTGAAGCCAACAGTGACTTGTCTAGGCTCACACTTCAAATAAGTGTCCGAGGCTGGGTTTGAACTCAAGTCTTCTGACTCTGGACCCAACACTAACCACTGTGCCACCTAGTTGCCTGAGAGAATTCTCAGTGAATCCTTACAGCAACTCTTGTGATATATCAAGATATGAAAATATCACTAACCCCATTTTGCAAAGTAAGCTGCTGAGGTTCAGTGAAGTCAAAAGGCCTAAAATTATACAGCTAATAAGTAACCGAGCTAGAATTTCACCTTAGTTCCAGTGTCAGTCTACAAACGTTTATGAAGTGCCTCCCATGTGCCAGGTAGTGCTCTTTTCATTATACCTCATTCCTCTATAAAACAACTGCTGTGACTAACATGGGCTAGGCTAGACAAGATTTTCTTTGAACGTTGTCCTTGTGAGTTAATTGGTCTAAGGGGATAAGGCTTGAACCATTGGCATAACCTGTGCAGGAGTGAAGACTTATCCCTTTGCTTGACACATGCTTCTATGCTAGTGTGATCAACAAAGGAAGCTATGTCCAACTGCATTTAGAAATTAAAAAAAATATATATCACAAAGTCTTCTGATTCCCAGTGTATAATACAGAACAGTAAAATATCTAAATTCATTGACAAGGACCACTCTAACTTTGGTGACTTCAATTTAGCAATTCATGGGGTAGAGAATAGATACTGGCAAAAGGAGACCTGGCTACTCGGAGGAATGAGTTAAGTTTATAGGTTTTAAGAATTAAGGATTTTTTGTCAGTAAAATTTGGCAGGCCTACTTATAAACATTTGTTGTGGACCTGTCTGTGGGGCAATGGTTGGGGTATGATGTACTAATCCACTTATACAGCTGAGAAAATAAGCACAGAGGGGATTTGTTGAAGGTCACAAAAAAAGTGGACAATATGGGACTGCAGCCCAACTTTCTGAATCCCAGTCTAGTGGTAAGTGGGGTAAGTCAGTTAACATTGAACTGGGGGTGGGGGAAGGTGGGGAGAGCACAGGGGAGATGAATATATAAGATTCCATTTACAAATTAAGGTGCTTCATTGGAAATATGTCCCCAAAGTTACTAAACTCTGCATACCCTCAAGTAGGTGCTAATGGGTCTCCTTGAAGTTTGAAAAAATATCTATACTTTCAGAGCAAATAAAAGGAAATATTACTTTATGGTGACATTCAATTGCTGGGTGGGATGCAAAGTTTAGACAATATGGTCCCTGCCCTCTTGGAGCTTAATACACATGGATAAATAAAATGTTCAATATCACAGGATAAGTGCATTTGATTTTTTTAAAAATTTCTATGAAGGGGGCAGCTAGGTGGTGCACTGAATAGAGCACCAGCCCTGGAGTCAGGAGGACCTGAATCCAAATCCAACCTCAGACACTTAACACTTACTGGCCGTGTGACCTTGGACAAGTCACTTAACTCCAATTGCCTGCCAAAAAGCAAAAATAATTTTTTTCTATGAAGTCAAAGGAAGCATTAATGACTGAGGGTGGTCATGAAGAAGATAACATTTGAATTGGGTTTTAAAGGATTATAGAAATTCAACATGCAAAGAGGGGGAATAGCATTCTAGGCATAGAAAATTACCCTGTTTGGATTACAAGTATTAATAGGTTCAGAATATCAAGAATAGTTTCAGAGATGGGGAACCTGCAACCTTGAGGCCACATGTGGCCCTCTAGGTCCTCAAGTAAAGAAGTCAAAAGGCCACACTTGAGGACCTAGAGGGCCACATGTGGCCTTGAGGTCACAGGTTCCTCACCCCTGGTTTAGATAAATTAATGGATGAAGCATCCATAACAGTAATTCAAGGGAACATTTGAGATTAGCATGATGAAGGCCAACGAAGCTCTGCCATAAAATGTCCATCTTGTGCTGTTGTCAGAGAATAGTAAACTAGATTTACAGATGACTTATTCCCTTTCACTTTGGGAGGGCAGGAGCAGTAATGGTACCTTGTATCCTCTTAACCTTCCTGATTCCGGGCATGTTAACTTGACATTGCTCAAAGAAAGCACCAAATAAGCCTGAGACGGCTGCTGTGTGTTGAAAAATTTATGTTTGTGTAAGTTTGCAATCCTGAGGTCATTGTAGGTACTTAAGATATACTTGAGTTAAATCCTAAGAGCTCTGTTTCATGGAAAACTATTTTGTTCTTGAGGCAGTTGTGTATGATTATACACATGTGTGCATACATGTTTATGTTCAAAAATACACACACATCTATGTGCATACACATGCATATACACAAAGAGCTCTCATCCAGGGTAGACAAAAACCTTACCCTTAGACGATAAACAAATGAACAAAGGATACTGACCCAAATGTGGATTACTTCTTAATCATTCAGTACGCATTGATTAAGTGCTTACTGTGTACCAGGCACAGGGCTAGGCACCAGGGATTGCAATATAAAAGTGAGACGCTCTTTGTCTTAAAGGGGTTCTCATCCTAGATATTTCTTGTTATTAATTTTGGCAAATCATAACTAGGAAAGCTTAAAAATAGAGGAAAAAATTGTTTTGAAGCTTTGGGAAACAGTTTTAAACTGTAAACAAAAGCTTTATTCTTTGATGCTTGGTTTTATCTTTACTCTGTTGGACTTTGGATAAGAGGAAGCAAGTAGATTTTTGGTTGGCTACTATGATGATAAACTGGTTTTGTATCATGATTTGTAGATGCTGGGAGAAAAAGGAAGGCAGGGAAAAGATGTAGGGTAGTACTAAAAATAGCTAGTATTTATAGAGTCCTTTAAGGTTTACAAAGTGATTTACATATGTTGCTTCATTTTATCCTCCCAATAACTCTGGGAGGTGGGTGCAGTTATTATCTTCATTTTACAGATGAGGAAACTGAGGCTGGGAGAGGTTAAGTGACTGGCCTGGAGTCATACAGTTGCTAAGTGCCTGGGGCAGAATTTAAATTCTAAAGCTATATCTGTCTGTCACTTAGAAATCAGAAGAGTCTATTACACTGGCTCTTGTAATGGTTGTCAAGTAAGCTGTGGCTTTGTAATGTTTGAAGTTCAGATATTGGATTGGGGAAAATTTTAAAGAAACATAAAGGTTAAACAAAATCAGAAAAATAGCATTCTCTGTATTAGTACAAAAATGAATGATATATTTTAAAATAAGCTTTTCTCTCCAGATGGACACACATACTTACTTTTTTTTTTTAAATCTCCATAGTAGTACATCGCTTAATCAGATGTGAGGCAGAAATAAAGGTACAGTATTTTTATCTTTGACTTAAAAAAAAAAGTTTGATGTATTTTTTTTTCCACAAATGATGTTTTTCCTTTGAGTCGTCTCATTAAATAGTTCTTTTTTTTTTGTGGGACTGTGTGTTTCTCCTGTTTTAATCAAAATTAATCTCGCCAGCTGTTTAGTTATATAATGACATCTTGTATATCTGAGCACAGTTCTGCATAATACACATTTCAGAAAAAAAGATCATGAACTTTTCAGCCTACAGGGCTATCTTAATGTTGCTACAAAAATACTTTGGAAATGCAACATTAAACACGCCTTGCAAAACTCTTTTAATTATGCTTCATGTTTCATTTCTGCCTTGCTGGTTTTCCTCATGTAGATCTGTTAAAAATACTGACTTGCAATTTTATGGAGAAATTTCTTTCTAAACCTCAACCATATGAATAATAGTAACAACTGATATTCGTATACTGCCTTTGCCAGTTTCTAGGTGAATTTGTTGGAATCCTTGGTTGGGAAAGGAAGTTGACATTAGAACCAGAATACCTTGATTCAAATTTCTCATCTGTAGAATAAGAAGGTTAGACTAAATAAGCTTTTCAAGTTCTTTTTACGTCTAAATCTATGAATATCATTTCAACCTATTTAATGCAAATAGTATTATGTTACTGACATCATTTAATATAAATGATACTAAAGATATAATGGTCATTGATAAATCATATTGAGACAATAATTGCCAATTTTTGTCAAGTGTGGGGGTTCTTAACCTGGATTCTGTGAATTTTTCTAAAAAAAAAATTACAATGTTACAATTTACTTGGTTTCCTTTATAGTTCTATGCATTTTATTTTATATATCTAGAAAAATTAGAAGAGGTTCATAAGCTTTCCCAGACTGCCAGACAGGTCCAGGGAACAGAGAAAATGGAAAAACTCTGTTCTGGTAGATTCCATGATTAGGGCATTTAGTAACTAAAGTTCTGAGTGTGGACTAAAGTCACTCTAGTAGGTCCCTGAAAATGCAAAGGGCTTAATCTTGATCCTAGATAGGGACAGTCAGCAGTCTGTACTACATGCTAAGGATACCAAAAAAGGTTAAAGACAGCTCTTGCTCTCAAGTTGTTGAACTCACAGTCTAATAGGGGAGACAACTTACAAACTACTATGTACAAATGAGATGCTTACAGGATAAATTGGAAATAATCAGCAGAAAGAAGGCACATGAATTAAAGAAGATTGGGGAAAGACTTGCAGAAGTTGGGATTTCAGCTGGGACCTGAAGGAAGTCAGAGAAGCCAGGAGCAGAGATAAAGAGGGAGAAAGTTCCAGGCTTGGGGAACAGCCAGTGAAAAGCAGCAAGTCGGGAGATGGACCAGCTGGGAGGCCAGTATCACTAGATCACAGAGTGGATTGAGAGAAGATAAAAGGTATAAGAAGACTAGAAAGGTAGGGGGAAAGTTTATGAAAGATTTTGAATGCCAAACAGAGGATTTTATATTTGATCCTGCAGGTGATTGAGAGCCACTATATTTTATTAAGTAGGAGACTGACTTCATTTTGCGAAACAAAATGAAATCATTTTGGTGGCTGAATGGAGGATGGATTGGAGTGGGGAAAGACTTGACACAGGTAGACTGTTGCAGTGGTCTAGCTATGGGGTGATGAAGGCCTGCCCTGCACATCAGTGTTGTGGGAGTCACGGGAGGACTGCTTACAAAGGTAAAATCAGGCCTTGGCAACAAATTAGATATGAGGAGCAGGGGGAGAGTAAGAGTGAAGAGGGGCAGCTAGGTGGTGCAGAGAATAAACTGGCCCTGGAGTCAGTAGGACCTGAGAGAGAGACAGAGAGAGAAAGAGGGAGGGAGGGAGAAGGAGAGAGAGAGAGAAAGATGGTAGATCTGTGCTTTAGGAAGATGGCTTTGTTGGCTGAATGAAGAATGGACTGGAGTGGGGAGATTTGAAGCACAAAGACCAACCAGCAGACTATTATAATAGTTAAGGTGTGAGGTAATAAGGGTTTGCAGTAGGGTGGTGACAGTGTTGGAGAGAAGGGGTTATATACAAGAGTTGTTACAAAGGTAGAAAGGACATGACTTTGGGGCATCCAGATGGCACAGTGGATAGGGCACTGCCCCTGGAGTCAGGAGGACCTGAGTTAAATCCTGCCTCAGACACTAACTAGCTGTGTAACCCTGGGCAAGTCATTTAACCCCCATATCCCCACCCCCAAAAGGACATAACTTGACACCTGGTTGGATATGTGGAGGAGAAGCAGTGAGAGTGAGGAGTCATAGATGAAATCTGGGATGCACGTTTAAGTGACTGGAAGGAGAGTGGTAACCACTTACTGTAATAGGAAAGTTAGGAAGAAAAGAGGATTATGTTTTTGTTTTGTTTTTGGAGGGCAGTTGGGGTTAAGTGACTTGCCCAAGGTCACACGGCTAGTTTTTGTGTGTGTGCTTGTTAAGTGTCTGAGGCCAGATTTGAACTCAGGTACTCCTGACTCCAAAGAGGATTTTCCAAAGAGGAAAAGAGGATTATGGAGGAAAGATAAGTTCAGTTTTGGATATACTGAATTTAAGATATATCTATAGGACATTCAGTTCAAGATGTTCAATAACTAGCTGGAGATGTGAGACTGAAAGTCAGAAGAGAAGTTCGAGCTAGACAGGTAGTTCTGAGATGATTGTACAGAGATGATCACTGAAACCATGGCAGCTGATGAGCTAAGTGAAATAGTATAGAGAGAGAGGAGAGAGGACCTAGGACAGAGCCGTCAGGGATCCCCACGATGATCGCGTGATGCGGATAAAGATCCAGTGCTAGGTAGAAGACAATCCAGGAGAGCAACGTCACAGGCGCTAGTAAGAACAGTGTCAAGAACAGAGGCTGACAGTGTCAAAGGCTACAAGACCAAGAAGGATGAGGACTGAGAAAAGGCCCTTAGATTTGGCGATTAATAGATCATTGGTAACTTGGGACGGAGTGGTTTCAGTTGAATAATGAGGTCAGAAACCATACGTCAGAGTTTGAGAGTGAGAAGGGAGGAGGTGTAGACAACCTTCTCAAGGACTTTAGCCACAAAGGGAAGCGGAGATATATGACAGCAGCTAGTGGGTATGGACAGACTAAGTGAGAGCCTTTTGAGGATGGAGGAGACAGGCATATTTGTGAACCTCTGGTCTGAATGACTACACTGGTCTCCTAACTGATTACCTTTCCTCAGGTCTCTCTCCTCCCATTCATAGTCTACAGGTGCCAAAAGGATATTTCTAAAGTACATATGACCATTCCAGGCCCCTGCTTAGCTTCAGAGACTCCCTATTGCTGGTAGGATCAAATATAAACTCCTCTATTTGGCATTTAAAGCCTTATTTGTAATCTGACTCCGACCTATCTTCTAGGCTCATACATTACACTCTTTCATGTA
This sequence comes from Pseudocheirus occidentalis, assembly GCA_028646575.1. Lineage (NCBI taxonomy): Eukaryota > Metazoa > Chordata > Mammalia > Diprotodontia > Pseudocheiridae > Pseudocheirus > Pseudocheirus occidentalis. The sequence goes on along the minus strand of CM053594.1, from coordinate 116,900,163 downwards.
CGTACGTGTACAGCAGTCTCACCAGACTGATCTTCTTGCTCTTCCTCACATGTGTCATTGCATCTTTTGTCTCCAAAGATTTGTACAGTCAGTCCCCATACCTTTAATTTATACTATCCTCCCCCAACTTCTTCGGATTGCTATTTTCCTTCAAAGCTCAGTTCAAGTGCCCTTCTAGATGAAGCCTTTCCTAATCTTTCAAGCTACTAGTACCTCCTCTCACAAAACAAAACCCTGTATATTTTTAATCTGTATTTCGTATTTATTTATGTAACAAGAGTACAAGAGTAATCAGGTCCATTCATCCATTTGCTCTGGCTAGGGCACACGCCACTGAAGCATGTGTAGAGCTGAGTTTGGCTCCCATGGACCACTTCTAGTATTAGTCACACGGACTTTGGCTCACTACTGAAGGACAAAATGGTTTGGGATGATGCAGTAATCCCTTGGCCCCTGCAGCCAAATCAGAGGAAGGAGGACTGACTACTAAACCAGGAAGAACTGCCCACATAAAGTATAATTTAAAAGGAAAAACAACTCTACTTGTGCTCTTTTCTTCCTTTCTCCAGAACATGTGGTCCAAAACTCTTTTGGACTATATCACCAATATGATGCCCATAGCAGCTGCTATGAATATGCAGACGTATTTCCAGGACTGAATCCCAAAATCTAACAAACTCTCTTCCTCAAAGACGAAACCAAGATAATTTATTCAGATACCAGAAAGCCAATTCCACCATGATGACAAAGAAGTTTATACACATCACCGATGCAGGAAGCACCTCCATCCCCAAGTCAGATTCCCTCCATTAGACCGCCCCACAAACAAGCTCCTCTAGGCAAAATTCCTCTCTCTCAGTGTTCTACCCCAGCGCTCCTCCCACCATGCGCTCCATGTGACTCAAGCTGTGGACAGGGCCAAAGAGCAAAGCAGGTCACATGGGCCTAGTAAGCGGCAGAGAAGATCTTTGAATTCCCTTAATATTACGTGGACCTGAGGGTAGAGTGAGAGAGGGGCTGTAATTTCTTCTGCCCTTGCTGCTCCATATGGACACTAGCGCTCAAGTGAATTTTGCCCGGGGCTTCTGGGTAAAGAGTCAGAGAATTTGAGAAAATGTCTGATCCATCACTTTAAAGGATAGGCTCCGCCAGGACTGAACCTAGTACCTGTGTAACTTGGACCTGGGACTCCTTAGTGGGAGAAGGTGATGGCCCTAGACCTTCTGGGCCTACTAGGTCAGTTGTTGAACTTATTTATATATATGTGGAATCCTCTGTAGAATGTGAACTCCTCATAGGTGGAGATTGTTTCATTTTCATCTCTATCCCTAGCCCTTGACACAGAATAAAGCATGTAGTAGGCTCTTAATTAAAACCTATTGATTGAGTTTATAAAACTCTTACCATATTTTTCTAAATTCCTTATTTTTGCCATTTGTTTTGGAACAATGTACTATTACAGTCATATACTACCATTTGTTTAGCCATTCTTAAACCAATAGTCACATGCTTTTTTTTCCCTCAGGTTTTGACACCCTAAATTGCTACTATGAATATTTTTTATATACTGGGTTCTTTCACTCTTTCTTCCTTTCATTTCTTTTGTTTTCTCTTCCTTTCTTTGTGTTCCTTTTTCTTTTTCCTTCTTTCTTTCATTTTCTTTTTCTTTTCTTTCTTCCTCTCTTCCTTCCTTTGTTTTTTCTTTCTTTCCTCCTGCCCCTTTCCTTCCTTCCTTCCTCCCTCCCTTCCTTCCTTCCTCCTTCCCTCTCTCCCTCCCTTTTTCCTTCCTTCCTTCCTTCTTTCCTTCCTAATTTCTTGTGGCATTTGTCTAGCATTGGTGTCTCTGGAACAACAAGGTTATTTTAGAAAAGGATACATGATCTGCATTTTTTATTATATTCCCATGAAAAGAGGATATTTCACCCTGCTCCATGTCCGTTTGCATAAACTCATTTATAGCCATGCCACAAATAATAGAAGCAGCACAGATGGCATGTGAGTGTAATTTTCAGAATTCCCTTTCTTGCTTTTCCCTCTTTCTTTATTTCTTTTTCTTTTTTTTTTTTAGAAGAGAGGGAGGAAGGGGGGGAAAGAGAGAATCCAAAATGTTATAGTGATATTCCAGCATTCTTTCCTTTGATTAGGTCAAATCACAGAATAACTAAATTGGAATGATAAAAGCTTAACTTTGGAATAAAATATACAGGTTATTTGTCTAATCTGTATCTGAATAATAATCCCCTCTGTAACTTCCCTGACAGATGGTCGGTCATCTGACCTCTGATAGACTCATAAAAAGCTGTTAGCACCTTGCACAATGTGAAAGTGAGGCAATGGTAGAGGTAACTAACAGCTATAGTGAGCATTTCTGGTACCAAGTCAATTGATTAATTCATCATGCTTTTAAATTAATACATAAGATAAAAGCTATATTAAGCATTTCTAGTACCAAGTCAAATAAATATGCCACTTTTCATTTGGATGGCATTTTCATAATGTTAGTTATGAAACAGCTTTAGTTAATAAAGACAGCTTTACTCATTACATTTTCCTGGTCCTTTTTTTCTAGCTTTTTTATTTAAAAAAATACATACATACATATATATATACTTACATATATATAGATACATATATATACTTCCCACATCCTTTCTCTTCCATACCCCTCTATTATTTTCTGTCCCATCATCCTTTCCATAATATGTGGCTTACTGAAGAGAAAGTCATTCTAAGATATCTATCAATAAGCCATACAATTTTGAATTTTTATTGGATTGGAGTATAATGGTAATAGGAATTTGAAAATCTTCCCTGCCCCTTAATAGGTCAAATATAATCACATGGAATCCATGGTGGGAGGAGCTTTCTGAAAGGGTGGAACAGGAAGGGTGAAGCAGGAAGGAGCAGAGGAGAGCACAGGCAGAGCTGGGAGCAAGCAGCTAGCTTGAGTGAGAGAGGGGCATTTTTGCTTAAGAGATCCTGTTTTGTTTTGAAGGCCTGAGGAAGGGAAAGCTTGGGGATGGTGGTGTTTGTTGCATTGGTTATGTGTACCAACTTCTTGGTTGCTATAATGGATTTGGCTTTCTGGTGTTTTAATAAATGTTTTGGTTCTATCTTCCATGTGAAGAGTTTGTTATGTTTTTTGTGATTCAGAACTACACCAGCATACTCACAGCTGCTGTGGGTGCTGTGAATATCACATTGGCATTATACAGAGGATTCTCCTTTCCCAATAATTCAGATCAATACAGAATGTCCCAGAAATCTTAGTGCAATTTTAAGAGCCACCACACCCTCTCTTGTGTATATACAAATATGTACACACACATGTAAAATACAAATACATTTAATATAGCACACATTCTCTACAAATGTTTGCATATATATATATATATATATATATATATATTTCAAATTCTAATTAATAACACTTTGGCAGGAAGGACCAGCATTACTATTTTTGTGGGCTGAACCTTTGATTTCATTGTTATTGGTACAGTCTGTCCTCCCCAGAATTATTCACACACACACATACACATACCATTCCCTTAGGGAAATACCTAACTTCTGTCTTCTAGGATGGAAAAGATAACTACAGTAAGTCATTTGCCATTAGCAAAGTTTTTCTTAGCCCTCTCCTTAGAAAGTTGGGAATGGGTACTTGAAGGACTACCACTGCAGATCAGCTACTGTCCTGTCATTTATAGTCTTAGTTGCCTGGGGTCACTGAGGCGTTAAGGTTTGTCCAGGGTCACATAGTAGATCTGTGTCAGAGTCAGAACTTGAACCCACTTCTTTTTGGCTCTGAAGCCGGCTCCCCAGCCAACACCATGCACTTTGACAACCACAACACTTTGGTGATATTCTAGTATTTGTTTGCTGCTTTGTACTTGGCTACAGCAGGAGATGAGGATCAGGAAGGAGACACCACTCTGAAAGTGGCTTGTAGATCTTCAGTGGCACTTGAGAGGGCAGCCTTTCATTGTTAGTCAGTCTCATTAGCAGCTTCATTACTCAGCATCATAGTCACTGAAGAAAGAGCAAGGGTGCTCCCAGGGTTTGTGGTGACCTGCATTCAGCCAAATAAGAAGCAGAGGGAAAACATTCCTATCTTTTAATACCCCATTTGCTGCCAGATATAAATCTTGCCAGAAGACAATGCCATGAATTAGATGATGATGGAGACTTGTCTGTCTTACTTGAGTGTATGTGAGGGACAATGGAATGTATGGCATGTTGGAAATTTGAAAAGTAGTGCAATGCAGACTAGTTTCTAGATCCTTGGCATTGTTTCCAATGCTGGGCAAGGCATCTTTCAGAACTGTTGAATTTAATCATGAACTCTAAATTTGAGAAAGGCTGTTGTATAAAAAATAAAGGTGCTCATGGCTTGGGAATAGTCACCTAAGTTTTATTTTTTCTTCCCCTGGTTATGAAGATGGATCTTCAAACCCAGCTAAGTTTTGAATGAGACTTTCTGGGTCCTCTCTGCCCTCCTTCTAGCCTTTCTTTGCCCAGTAGAGCAGAAACATGTCATAAACAAGTGAACCTCTCCACCTCCAAATAATGAAAATGTCACCAGAGGGACCATTAATAATAACACTTGACATTTACATGGAGTTTTAAGGTTTGAAAAGTCACTATTGCATCTGATTCTCTTAACTCTAGGAGGTAAGGGCTACTATGATACTAATTTTACGGAGTAGGAAACTGAGGCTAAGAAAGGTTAAATGACTCATCTGGGATCACATAAGTGCTAGCAAGTGGTTCTGAAGCAGGACTGTAACCTGAGATCTTCTCTACATAAGGTCTATTCTAGGGCTCGCTTCCCTTCACAATCCTGCTTTAGGGATTCTTCACCTCAGGCTTCCAAAGTTTTAGAGTTAGAAAGGGTTGTAGAGGTTATCTCATCCTACCGCATTTTCCTTTTAGTGCTCTGTCCTCCCCCAGTGCCCTCATGCAAACCTCCTGTAAATCCATAGTGACCCGTAACAGATCATCACCCAGCCTGCTCAGGCATTGCTACATGACAGACTTGACAGTATCGAGCACCGTGGCCCAGTCCTTCAAGTACCTGTTCCCAACTTTCCAAAGAAAGGGCTAAGAAAAATTTTGCTAATTGCAAATGTCTTGTAGTTACCTTTTCTACCCTAGAAGACCGACCTTAGGCATTTCCCTAAGGGATGGTGTGTGTGTATGCAAATAATTCTGGAGAGGACAGACAAGCCTTCTCACCTTGAAAGACAATGGGTTTGTACTTCTGTCTTAGGCTTGTGGAGCCCCATAATGTATTATAGACCTTCCCACATTCACTCAGTGGTCCTTCCAAGAGGATGAGGGGGCAAGTAAAGAGAGCTCCCGGAGGTGGGTATGTGTGCGTGTTTATGGGGGGCAGAGGGAAAGGTGACCTCTCCCAGAGGATCTATTAGTGGTCTCTTCAACAGGTGGCCTGGTCTCAGGCAGACCGGCTTGCACTCGGTTATCCAGGGGCAAAGAGCATCAAGTTGCCAGAATTGTGGCCTTGGGCCTGGAAACGGTGGTCTCCCGGTGGTCTCGGTCAGTGTAATCCAGCATGTTTCAGGCACTGCTGGCATGATAATCCAGAAGGCAAAGAAATGCACCAGTGGCATCCCAGCATGTCCCCTACGAGGAACGCTGACACGGGAGCAAAAGAAGCCGCAAACAGCTGTGTTAGGATGGTGACGGCCAGAGCCACGCGCACGTCCTCAGGTTCGAGGAGTTTGGCAGCTTGGACTCCTGCCACACCAGGGCAGCACCGGCCCGGGAGGTAGCTCTTCATCTTCCCGCAATAGCGGGAGAGCAGTGGATGGTGGAGAGAGAAAACACCTTTATAACCAGGTCGCGCCTAACCCAGAAAAGCAGGAGGAGCTTCGGAATCTGGCAGGGCGGCAACGACTGTGGCTGGGGGCGAGCAGGCGGCTTCATAAATTCACCGGTGACTGCAAGGGCTGTAGCTGAGCGCCACGTGGCCGCGCCCCAGGAGCTGGGCGCTGAGCTCTGTTGCAAAGCTCCCCAGCTCCTTCAGGCGGATAAGCAACAGTGTCAGTGATCAGATCACTAGA
>CM053594.1:116877726-116893580 GCA_028646575.1 Pseudocheirus occidentalis | reverse complement strand
AAAGTCAAAAAAAAAAAAAAAAAAAGAACTAAGTCTGGCACCAATACAGTGAGTCCTCAGGTTCAGGGGCCTATGAGGCTGACTAATGAAGGGTGAACCTGCCCTTCGTTGGAAAGGTTGGAAAAGCAGAGTTGGCTAAAGCTTCCCTGTTGATCAGCAGTGAGATTGGCCAGTGAACGATTGCTATACTTCTACCCTGGATAAGTACAGACATTGCTGTTGGAAAAGGTATGTCAATCTACTCTCCTATGGCTCAACACTTTGGGTAAGTGTCCAAATCATAATACCCCTCTTCAAGCTACTATTCCCCTTTAAGAGTTGTCCTCCAGTTAGAATGTAAGCTCCCTGAGGGCAGTGCAGATCGTCCTCTCTTTTGTATTTGTATCTCCTGTGTTTAGCACTGTGAATGTTCATAGTGCTTTGTATATGCTTTTATTTGTTCATTAATGTACCTTGTCCAATACTCTAGCACCAGTAATTCTCAAAAGTGTGGTCCCAGGTCTCCTGGGAATCTCAAGACCCTTTCAGGAGGTCTGCAAAGTTAAAATTATTTTTATCATCATCATCATCATCGTCATCATCATCATCATCATACATTATTTGCCTATAAAAACGCTCCTTCTTTTTCCAACTAAATATTTGTGTGAGACTGGATTTTCTTCAAATAATTCAACCAAAACAACGTATCACAACAGATTGAATGCAGAAGCTACAGGAGAATCCAGCTGTCTTCTATTAAGTCAGAAATCGGAAGCTTGCAAAAATATATGAAACAAAACTACTCTTCTTGTTATATCTTTCTTTCTTTTGGAAAACCTGTTATTTTTCATTAAAATGTGTTGTTTATATTAAAATATAATGGTTTTGTTATTTTAAATTAACTAATAATTGTTTTTACAAATGATCAGTTTTAACTTCTAATAAGGTAAAATATTGATAGATACAACTTATATAAACAAAAGCTCTTGGGAGTCCTCCGTTTTTCAAGAATGTTAAAGGGGTCCTGAGAACAAAATGTTTGAGAACTGCTGCCCGAAAGTGCCTGATCAGGATTCAGGGGAGGAGACCCAAGAGCAGAGTTTATACCCTAAAGGAAAAATGGAATGCCCTGAGTGTGTGCCTGTGTATATGATGGGGAATGGAGATAGACGGACCCCCAGAGCAGGGAGCATTCCTCTTTAGGTATTGCTGGCCCCTTTGCTAACATCTGCTTCCTCTCCAGATACAGTATCACACAAACATATTAAACCATTCCTTTCAGAATGGATTTGATATTAGATTAAATTTTGTCATGGGAAGAAAAGTTGATGAAGTTTCCCCTAGCCTTAGAATGACAGCTCTCTGTGTTTTAAAATGAGGAAATTTGATCAGTTTCTCCTACCCATGTAATTCCTACATTTGGTTGGTAAATGCTTCTCCAAAGGAGTGATGTGGTATGTGGTAATTCAGAATCTGCACTGGAGAAGAAAAAGCTCATGCACAAGATTAATGTGTCCTGAACAGACTAGAGGGTATTTTTAGAGTCAGAGGGTGCTGTGGTCCTCCAACCCTGTGTCCAAATTGGGCAATGATGTGGCAGCTCCTCTAAGATGCATTCCTAGCTTTCCCTTTTCTTTAGGAAAACCCTCTATCTATGCTTTGAGATCTTTGAACATACTACTTGGTTGAGGAGAATGAGAGTATAGGACTAGAATTTTTCTCAGTATCCTTGAGGTTGGCTGGGGGGAATATGGAGGATCTTATTTATGGCACCAGATGTTAGAAGCTTGGTCCAGATGGACAATTATCTATGAAATTGTAATTAGGAAAAAACTAGGGAAGACTTTTGGGGCAATAAAACACTGTACAGATATTCAGCATGTTGTTGTTCAGTCCTTTTCAATCATGTCTGTCCCTTTTTGACCCCATTTTGGGTCTTTTTGAGAAAGATATTGGAGTAGTTTGCTATTTCTTTCTTCAGCTCATTTGAAAGATAAGGAAACTGAGGCAAACAGGGTTAAGTGACTTACTTGCCCAGGGTCAGTCACATAGCTAGAAAGTGTCTGAGGCCAGATTTGAACTCAGGAAGATGAATCTTCTTGACTCTAGGCCCAGTACTTTATCTGCTTCACCACCTACTTGTCCTCAGGTAAGTAGCCAAATAATATGAACAGATTACCCTGAGGAGTCTAGACTTCTAAATGAGCCAGTAGGATAGCTGGATAGCTTTGAGTTTGCACTCTGAGTGAGGATCAAAGATGCTTATAATTTTTTCCTTTGGGATTAAAAAAATTTTTTTAATTGATATCTTCCATTTCTTCTATTTCACCAAAATTTTCCCCACTATCCTTCCTCCTCCCATTCCCAGAGAATCATTGCACATAACAAATAATATTTTTAAAAGAAAAGAAAAACATTGGCAAAAGTTATTAATAAATTTGTAAAAGTCTGAAAATATACCAAATGTACCACACCCCTTGACTTCTCATCTTGGCAAAAGCGAAGTGCTGTGGCGTTTTACCATTTTATCATTTACCTTTGGGAACTATGCTTATTCTCTAGAATTTTGTGATTGTTTTGTGGTGGTTCTTTCCATTTACATTGTTGAAATCACTGTATATGTTGTTTTCTTGACTTTGCTTAAATTCTCTCTGCATCAAGTCATGTAAATTTTCCTATGTTTCTCTGTATTCATCATAGTTGCCATTTCTTACAGCATGGGAATATTTCATCACATTTTGTGCCACAATTTATTTACTCATTCCCCAATAAATGGATATCCACTTTGTTACCAATGCTTTGCTAACACAAAAAGTGCTGCTGTAAAGATTCTGCTGTATTTGAAGTTTTCTTCTTATCAAGTGGCTCCTTGGGGTAGGAGCCTGTAATGGAATTTTACGGTCAAAGAGTATCCCCTTGAGATTTTATATATAAACACTAACTTCATTCTAGAGGAGGTTAGGGATAAACTTCTAATACCCTAAGATCCTAACCAGAGAAAAAGGCCTTAATTATTATTATAACTTTGTATAAATGTGTGTTATCAATTCTACAGCAAGCAATATCAATTCACCTTCACTTTTCCAGTAAAAAAAAAGAATTGTACTTGCATTAAGTTACAAAGTTCTGAAATGCAAAAATATTCTTATACCATAACAAGGAAGGGTCATACAAACCACAAACCAGATACTTTGGAATGAATCCCGGCAGTCAGAGCAGAAGGGGCCCTGCAACTCTGGGCGTGTGTGGGGAGGGCTCTGGTGTTTTCAAAAGAGCTGTGGCAAAATGTTTTTGGGATTTATGCTAAAAGATAGATGAAACAGGAATAGACATCCCATCAGATGAGGATGACCTCTCAAGCCAGGCGCTAGAGAGTTCTGCAACCTTGCTCCCAATGGAGTATTGCTTAACAGCAGGTGAAAGCAACTGTGTCATTAATAGAGCCCCATCCATCAGCAGCCTTGCTCACCAGGAGAGAAATGATTATTTCTCCCTCATATTAATAGCTAAATGTTAAAACTGGGGAGACCCACGTTCCTCCCCCCTCCCATTTCCTAGCCCACTCTCTCAGGGGCAGGGCTGATGGAAGGATAGGATTAACACTCTCCTCATTCTCCTCAGGGTGTTGTTACTTCATCCAAAGGCGAGTAGATTGTTTATTTAGATTGCCCAAGGCTGGGCTGGGCTGAGTATAGGGATGGTCTCTGTCCTAGATTGATACGACCTCGACCTCGCTTTCATTCCTTCATTGGAGAGAGCTCACTTCTCTTTGTAAAATCTACCTCTCATTAATTACCAACCAATCAGAGTGATTATTGCCCTCAGGACACTCCTCTTCCAAAAGGGCTTAGAAACTGTGAGCTAGCTCTCTGTCATGAAGGTCTTTGGTATAAGAGAGATGACCAAATGACCATCCTTTCACTAAAATGCTGGCATTATTAACAAAGTGATTTCATTATCTGGAAATTATATCTCTTGAATCTTTTTAAATGTCACAACCAGGAAAAGGAAGGAAGGGAAGAGGGAAAGGAAAGGAATATGCATTTATATAGTCTTTAATTTGCCAGACACTGCATTAAGTATTCTACAAATATTATGTCATTTGGTTCTCATCACAACCCTGGGAGGTGGGTGCTATTATTGTCCCCATTTTACAGTTGAGGAAACTGAGGTGGACAGTGGTTAAGCATGGCTTCTCTAGGGCCACAAAGCTAGTAAGTGTCTGAGGTTAGACTTGAATTCAGGTCTTGCTGACTCCATGCCTAGCACTTCATCTGTCAAACCACCTCCCTCCCATCAGCAGAGACTATGCTCAGTGTCCCGCACTCCTGGCAGAAACTACACATCTGGTTAGGGTATATGCCAACAGAGACTACCTGCCTTTTGTAGGGTATGTCATGGTGTGTATTTTTTCATTTATGGGTTAGATTAGACGACAAAAGAAGTACCTTCCAGTTCTAAGATTGTGTGACTGTGCAACTGATGTGTCATGCTGGCTGGGTTAACAGGCTCAGCCTGAACAGCAATTAGTCAACAAACATTTACCGACCAACCAACCGAACATTAAGTTCCTACTATGTGCCAAGCACTGTGTAGGGATACAAAAAGAGGCCAAAGATAGCCTTTACCCTCTAGGAGTTCACAATTAAATATCAGCTTGGTGACAACACTAGATACAGTGTTGAAAGTATGCCTTGCCTCTCTACCCATGTGCCCTGGCCATAGATATCTCCTGTATGTTCCCTTCCACGCATGTGCCTTGACCTACGTTATCTACTCATGTGCCTCTCTAAGTATATCTAATCCTTGTAATGATGGTGCATGTGTTTATAAGAGAGTGTGCCCCACTTTCTTCCTATGTTATTTAATTTAAAACCTTTGCTTTGAAGTAATTGTGTCCTCCGGCTGCCTAGAAAAGCAAACATATCAAGAGTGGCTTGGGAGCTGTTGTCTTGAGCACCATGCTTGGCATATAGTAAGCATATAATATATGTTTGTTGATTGATTAAGCAGATTCAGATCCACAGAGTACCTTGAATCTGATATGGCCTTGTCTGGGTGACTCACATGTGAGCTGTAATATAATATATGACTATGTGTATGTGTATATGTATTTGTTAAAAGCCTCCTTATTAACTTGTAATACTTCTGCTAATTTTATGCATTCTGTTTTGCCACTATGAATATTTTCTGCTTGATATATTTTAAAAATCTTGTTAGGTTTTCCTTTAATTGACCACATTCACTTGTCTTTCCCCTTACATTCTTCATTCTCCTAGTAACTGTGCTTGTGTTTCCTATGATTGAGCCCAAATGATGTTAAACAGACAGCCTTGACTCTCTGATGCAACCAAGGGTTTTTCAGGTTACCAAGGGCCACTTTATTTTTGGTCCATTTCATGATAAGGAAATAAATCTTTTCATTACATAAAGCATTTGCTTTCTAATGGGGAAATACCATGAAATACTCTCTGTAATAAAATTTTAAGGTTCATTATGAACAATGCCTAAGATTTGTAACCAAAGCATAAAAAGATGCTGTTTTTTTCCAGTTTCCGTGTGAATCACTCTCCAAACATAAAAAAACCCCCAACAAGTCTAATGAAACTAATTATGCCAGGAAGAACAGCTCACATTTGTATAGTCTTTAGAGATCACAAAAAATGTTTTTACAACACGAAGAGGAAGAACAGAAATGCTGGAAAGAGCCAAAGCCGCAAGGATCCCGTCTTGTGTACCAGCCACTCCTGCCACAGGTCCAAGGACAAGATAATCAAGAAGTTTTTCACCCATCGTATCAGGGAAATCGAGGCTGTTGGGGACATTTCCAACGCTACATGTGTACAGCCCATTATTACCATGTGAGCACTGTGGTAAAGACCCTATCCTTTAGTGCAAGTGAGTGTTGAGAGAGTGAGCCCCAGAGCCTATATGGGCTATGGCTCATTATATCCCTATGCTAAATTTACTCTAAAGTCATAAAAACATGAGTTGAAATTTTTTCCAGATATTTACTAGCTGTGTGACTTTGGGCAAATCACCTACACTCCTCTAGCCCAGTTTCTTCATCTGTAAAATGGAGATAAAATAGAAGCTACCTCTCAGCAATGTTGTGAGGATCAAAGGAGATCATATGTGCAAAATATTGTGCCGCCTGAAAGTAGTGTATAAATGCTGTTTACTACCATTGTTGTCACTATTTTTAAAAACACATATATCTCAGATGTAGGTAAAAGGGTCTTTTAAATCTTGTACAAGAGCTCAAGGTAGCAATGTGTTTATTGGGTAGAGGGCAATCTTAATTTCACAACACAGAAAATATAGAAAACGTTCAGGGCTTACAGGGGCTTGCAGGGAATGTGGAGAACTCAGGAAGGGCTCTCAGCAGCCATGAACAATCATTGCAGTGCTCTTCTCCCTACACTAAGTCATCATGCACATTAGCTCCTAAAATCTCTGAAGGACTTGTACTCTTCAGAAAAGCATCAAACCAACTTTAAGTATCTTCTAGTAATAAGAGATAGCAAGGTCCAGATCTCTTGTTCCCTTCCTTTTATGCCTTTAGGCCCTTGACACATCGTCTTCCAGCTCTGTGAGCCACATATATCTCTTACACTACCCAGGAAATGCCCCTCCTTTACATAGAAGGCAGGATACCCAAGCTCTCAAACGTGGTGCTTTTTTTGAGGCAATTCCCAAGGCTGGCACTCTCAAGAAATTTCCTCTTCCCTAACAAGAAAGTAATAATCTCAAACTTTGTCCTATTAAAAAAAAAAAAACCACTCCTTTAGGAATTCTTTCCACTTGACCGCATAGCTCTCTTCTCCTCAGCTTCTGTTTGGTTGAAAGGTCTTGAATTGCTTTGAAGGATCCATTTTCAAGATATTTCAGAGGGGATGATTTAAAAAGTGTGAAAATTATCATGGATAGTAGTATTCTTCCAGAGGATATTTTGTTAACATCTTATCTCTTTGAAATCATGAAAATAGCTTCTGTACCTAAAAGTTAGCTATTTTAAAATATAAGTAAGTGTAAAATGTATGGTTTTAAGAGAACTCCACCTGGATGTTGTTTTTACCTTCAGTGTCATAAAATGTCAATGGAGTAAATATTGCAAGAAAAAATGCTCTCCTCTTGTCATTATCAAGTGTGAAGGTCCTCCATGAACTCTTGTACAATCATGCCTGAGTAAATAGGGAGGGGCTCAGAAAATACTACAGATTATTACTTATTATTTTTTATCCAACATTATTACTGCCTGATCCCTTTACTGTGTGTAATACCTTAAAACCTCCAGCAGCTTGCAGTACAGACCTCTGCAGGAGACTCCCCTTGGGGACACACATAACATGGGAGAACACAGACACACAGAGAAGGACACCCAGATAATTAAACCCCCCAGAACTCCCCTGTTGTGCCACCCAGAGTTCTTGTCTGCAATCTTCCTGCTCCACAGATCAATCATTGTACATTTTGGTTTGTGGTTACTTCAAGCACATGTGTGATCAGAAAAGGACAAGGGCTAGACTAGTAGGTAGGAGGGAGGGATAGCCAATGGATCACCCAAGTGAAATATTGATATCCACAAGATTGTAAAAGAGCCAGGAAATGAAGCTGTGGATGACAGGATCAGAGATTCAGAGCTGGGAGGCACCTTAGATGACATCTACTCCAAATCTCTCGTTATACAGATGAGGAATTAGGCCCAGGGAGTTTAAGTTACCTAAAGTTGCCTAGGCAAAGCTGATTTAAACCCAGATCCTCTAATACCCAATTGATTCCCTATAGCAGATTTATGGAAACATGTGGACTAAAATTAGACAGAATGAGAAGACATGGATGAGGTGTGTGTCCTGTACTCCAGGAGGAAGTTCCACATAAATGAGATCACACATCTACAGAAACATCAAGGCAAGTGATACTGTCCTTTTTCCATTCTCTCTTATTTGCACCAAATCCACCTGTTGACTACATATTGTTAGACTGCGTGGGGTCACTTACAAAAAGGAAATGGGACACATAGTTTTGGTAGCTTTGACACTTACGTTTTTCTCTTTAAGTATCTAAAGTCACCAAATAGAAATCACTGATTTCCTGGTTTTCCCATATTTTTCCAAGTTGTCCCCTACTTGATTACTCATTCTCCCCATTTCTCTGTACCTTTTCTATTTTACTGTTATCTTCTAATCCAGGGTTTGTTCACCTTTTTTGAGTCACAAACCCTTGTGGTCATCTGATGAAGCCTAGATAGAGACTCCTTCTCAAAGTAATGTTTTAAAATTATTTAAAGAAATACTAAATTTCAATCAGTGAAAAGAAAGATGTAATTTATTTTTTCTGTCCAAATCTGAAATCTAGCCACAGACCCCAAGTTAAAAACTAAAGGCTGTTGTGATCCGATGGTCTTTGGCAGTGATATACTTTGAAATGGTGGAAGATGGGTACTCTATGGCTATGGCTATACATACATACATACATACATACACACATACACACGCACATATATATATATTTTATATATATATATATATATTTATATATATATATATATACATATACATATTTATTTATTTTTGCTTTTTTTTTTTTTTTGGAGGACAATTGGGGTTAAGTAACTTGCTCAAAGTCACACGGCCAGTAAGTGTATCAAATGTCTGAGGCCAAATTTGAATTCATGTCCTCCTGACTCCAGGGCCAGTGCTCTATTCACTGTGCCACCTAGCTGTCTCAAGGTTATGGCTTTATTAACAAAGAGAAGAGCAGAAGAAAGGACCAATAGTCCATATAAGACACTATCTGAGCAGAGATCTAGCAAGAAAACCTCTGGCCTCATATATCTCTATACAAATGCACATTGTATGAGTAATAAATACATTGTAATAGAGATTCCAATGAAAGAGAGAAATTTAACTAAGGAGGGAAATGTATCGCTGAGACTTGAAGGGCCTGAACTGCAGACATGAATATGGCTGTGGTTTTAAACTTATTCAAAAGAAACAGAATAGATTGAACTGAAGTACTACTAATATGTTATAAAGTATGCTTCTGCGATGAAATCAGAACTCAAGGGCAGAAGTGTTGCAAGGAGCATTTAGGTGAAGATAAGTGGAAGTAGATAGAAAAGTAATTATTGTGTATGGGAGCGGGGGTAGGGATAGGGGTGGTATACTATATATGAAAAGGACAGGAGGAATTGGATGAAAAGTTCAGAAAACAGATATAAAACCTGATTTGAAAGTATAATATTGTAATAATAGGTAATTTAAACAAAATGGACATTGCCTGGCTAAAACTCTGGGCCAAAAGCACGGGTCATAAGTTTATGACTTCCAGAGTGGTTAGATGGTCCAGTGAATAGAGCACTGGCCCTGGAGTCAGGAGGACCTGAGTTCAAATCTGATTTAGACACTTAACACTTACTAGCCATGTGACCTTGGGTGAGTCATTTAAACCTCAACTGCCCTGCCTTCCCCCTCCAAAAAGCAAAAACCAAACATTTATAAGTATAGACAATATTCATAGTGCTAAAGAAAATGGTTTTTTTGCTTGTCAAGTTTTATACTAAGTATTTATCTGAGAACATCAATTATTGAGTCTGGCAATAGTACCAAAAAAACTCAGAAAACTTAGAGCATGAATATAAGACTCTATAAATGAAATGAAGTGTTTTCTGAGACCAAAAGGTAAGTATGTAAACAGTGCACCTCTGCATAATCTTTTATCACTGTTATGTATTTGGAAACTTGAGGATGCTTTCTTTCCTCAATAAGAGTAACAAAAATGATAACTGCATTTCCTCTTGATAAATTAGTTTCATACTTTTGGTATGTTGGTAGTTGGGTTATCTGTATATTTTAGCTTTCATGAATAACCTGAATTAAAGTTTGGCAGTTTGATAGTAAGCATATAGACTATAACTCTGGAAAGTTATCTAGAGCTTTTTGCATTGTAGAAAGTATGGAGTCTTATTCCATAAATTATGTATTAGGGGTGGCTAGGTGGTACAGGGAATAGAGCACCAGCCCTGAAGTCAGGAGGACCTGAGTTCAAATCCGACCTCAGACACTTAACACAAAACTAGCCATGTGACCTTGGGCAAGTTGCTTACATAAATTATGTGTTGTTTTTGTAAACAGATGACATGTTCATAACCCAAAAATTCCTTGAAAAACTACAAATGTCTAGAAAACTATTATTGAATTCAATATAATAAAAGGGAACTTGTAAGTTAAAAAAAAATAATATAAGTTTCTTGAGGGCAAGGACTATTTTTTTTTTTGTTTGTATTTGATTCCTTGTGCTTTGCATAATGTCTGGTATGGAGGAAGTGCTTAATAATGCTAGCTGACTCTTTCCTTTGGAGGACTTTATATTTAATATGGGTTTTTGTTTTTTTTTTTTGCTTTTTGGAAGGGCAGTTGGGGTTAAGTAACTTGCCTAACTTGCCCAAGGTCACAGGGTTAGTAAGTGTTAAGTGTCTGAGGTCAAATTTGAATTCAAGTCCTCCTGACTCCACAGCTGGTGCTCTATTATTCACTATGCCACCTAGCCGCCCCCTTCATATTTAATATGAATGTATATGTAGAGCCTATATCTTGGGGAAGAGGGGAAGATTACTTCATGAATCTAGGGACATGGGTGAGACCAGATAAAATCAGTGAACCCAAAGTAAATAAAATGGCAACAGAATTCCAGGAAGGCTCTGAAAAAGAAACCAATGCCATGTGGTTTGCCATAATTGACTTTCTTGCCCTTTTTTCCCCCTTGCAAGCTCATAGAGTAAGAGTTTCAGAGCAAGAAGAGACCCTGGAAGTTATCCAGTGCTGCTTCCTTAAATTTTTAGATTAGGAATTGAGGTCCAGAGAACTTAGATCATCTGCCTAAGGTCATGAAGGTGACTGTCTCATTGATAAATTATTGTGACTTTATTTTAGCTCTATATATGTAGGCATGCTTCATCTAGTCTTGAATGATTCATTTTCTTATTGAATTGGGTGTTGGCAGATTTGCCACAACAGATATAAAAGTTATTCTCTTTAAGTTATTATAGCCATGAGTCATCTTGCCTACTTTTGGTATGTGTTTTCTACCAATATGCCACAATTTCATTCTTCTACTCTGTACTTGAATGTGATAATTATATTTTCCTTTTTCTTACATTTTTTTTCAGGAGCAAAAGCACAGAGGCTTTCTTCAGTTTTTCATACTTCAATAGTTAATTACTATGAGATCTAATAGATGTAAGTATTGTCCCCACTGGTGTTGCCCAAAAAGCTCCTGTGTTGATAGACTTAAAAGCATATAGATTCAGGCTGGAAGGTACCTCTAGTCTAGTTCCCTCTCTTTACAAAAGAAGAAGAAACAGAAACTCAGAGAGGCAGCACAATTTGCCTTCTCATCCTCTGTGAACCATGTCCATCCATGTTCTTCCAAAGACGATCTATCCATCATGCTGGAAGCCTTCCTTTAGATGGTTTACTCTTCCTGGGTACCAGTGGAACCCTATTGCTCTCCATCTATTGTCCCACACTCTCTCCCTGTGACTGGTCTATCTCCTTTTTTGCTAAGATATTTTTTTACCTTACACTAATTCTTGAATGCTGGTCATCCTGGGAAATATGCTAGACGCAGTTATCTTGTGCCTATCATCCATCTTTCTATCGCCTTTTGTTTCACCTACACATTTGATTTTTCAGAATTGTGAAATTGATATTTCATCTAGTTATATTTAGCTGCTCTTAATCCTATTTTAACTTAGTTGGAATGAACTAATGAATCAATCAAGTATTTCTTAAGTGCCAAGTATGAGCTGGGGAGACAACATATGTATACATTAGTTAGTACTTAAAGAATAAATTCAAGATAAGTATAAGGTTGCTGCAGCCAGCACAGTCTAGGCCTAGCTACCAGTTGAGGAAAATAGAGAGAGTAAGAAAAGCTTAAAGCTAGCTGGATTACAGGAGAGAAACAGAGAGATGGGGATGGATTTCATAGTCTGTTTATTCCAGAGCTATTCCATACCAAGCCACTGATACAAGAAAATCATAGGGTTTATATTCTTAATTTCAGGGATGATTGCATTTTAGGCCTTGCCCATCCCTTAACCTCCGCCCAAGGTTAATCAGTCCTCCAGATCTTTATCCTAAAACCACCTCTGGGGTCACAATAGATCAGGAGTCCCAATCAGGACTTGCAAATGTACATACTTTAGATATTCAGGAGGCCAAAGAGAGTATCCACCCAACTATCCTTGGGTATCTGCCCTTGTAGAATTTGGGGAGCTAGTGTGCCAGGACCTCTGAAGGTCTTGGCCCCCAACATAAGGTAGCTAAATGCAAGTAATATTGAGAGGCACCTATAGTTGGGGGAGGTCAAGAAAAGCTTCATGTAGAAGTTGGCACTTGAACCCATGATGGAAAATGCTATCCACATCCAGAAAAATTATTATGGAGTCTGAATGCAGATTGAAGCATACAATTTGCTCTCTCTCTGTCTTTTTTGTTTCTTCTATCCTGTGGTTCCTTCTATTGGTTCTAATTCTTCTTTACAACATGACTAATGTGGATATATGTTTAATATGAATGTACATGTAGAGCCTATATCTTGGGATAGGATAGGGGAGGGAGGGGGAGAAAATTTGGACTCAAAAGCTTATGGAAGTGAATGTTGAAAACTAAAAATAAATAAATAAAAAGAAAAAAAAGAAGATGGTACTTGAGCTGAGTCTTGAAAAAGTATTCTAGGTAGCAAAGGTGAAGAGGGGGTACATTTTAAACATTGACAAGTCCACTATAAAAGCATGGAGACAGGAGATGGAGTATTGTATGTGAGGAACAGAGAGGCCAATCTGGTTCAGCTTTAAGTTTGCAGGAAGGGGAGTAATATATGATTTGGCTGTTTGGGGTTGTATAGGACTTCAAAAGTTCAACAGAGGGGTTTGTAGTTTGTCATAGAAGTAATAGGAAGTCACCAGAGTTTGTTGAGTAGGGCAGTGATATTTTAGACCTATTCTTTAGGAAAATCAGGGACTTGAGAGGGAGACTTGAGACAAGGAGAGTGGTTAGGCGGCCACTGAAATAGTCCAGGTGAGAGGTGATTAGGGACTAGAGTCAATGGAGAGAACAAGATGGTTGCAGAGGTTGAGAAGACAGAAATGATTAGACTACCTTACCCTATTCCAGTCATTTTAATTTTGAAACCTAAACCTGTGGGTGCAGGTGGGGGTGGGGATGGGAGTACAAGATTCAGGTAAATTTTATGTACTATACAAAATGTAATCTTACAGTTTTTCATCATTACTTACTCAATCTTTATACATGCTTTTGAGAGAAATGATTATTAAATAACAAATTATTGGGGCCTTCTCTGACCTTGCCCAAAAATTTACCCCACCAGGATCATCTTATCTAGGTGGAGTTGTTGCCCTGCCCCACTAGAAAAACCTTACCAAGAGATTCCAGTCCATTGAAATCTGACCTAGTATGTTTTAGTGAGCTAGGTCAGAATTGTCTGGATAAAAGATAAGTCTTTTTGTCTAAGACTAAGTAGTTGGAATTACTTTCCTTAGCCCCTCCCTCCTTAGAATAAGCTCACCTCTCATAATATTCATTCTTTTATAAAATTAAAATTAATTTATTTAAAAATTCAATTTTAAAAGTTCAATATGTAAAGTATTATTGCTACTGCTCCTCCAGAGAGGCATCCAAGGTAACTGATTACAGAACTGGTGTTTGAGCCAAGAATGCCTTGGGTCAAGTTCAGCCTCAATACCTACCAACTGTGACATGGGGTTAAGTCATATACTCTTTTTATTTTTTTTTATTTTCACATTAGTCCAGTTGTAAAGAAAAATTACAATCAATGGGAGGAATCACGAGAAAGAAGAAACAAAACAAAACAACTACCAAAAAAGAGAGCAAATGGTATGCTTCAATCTGCATTCAGGCACCATGATTCTTTCTCTGGATGTGGATAGCATTTTCCATAATGTGTTTTCTGGAATTGTCTTAGATCCTTGCATAGCTGAGAAGAGCTAAGTCTATCAAAGTTAGTCATCACACAATGTGACTGTTACTGTGAACAGCATTCTCCTGGTTCTGCTTACTTCACTGAGCATCAATTCATGTAAGTCTTTCCAGGTTTTTATGAAGTCTACCTGCTCATCATTTCTTATAGCACAATAGTATTATATTACATTCATATACCACCACTTGTTCAGCCATTCCCTGATTGATAGGCATCCTTTCAATTTCCAGCTCTTTGTCACCATAAAAAGAATTGCTATAAATATTTTTGTATGTGTGGGTCCTTTCCCCATTTTTATGATTTCTTTGGGATACAAACCTAGAGGTAGTATTTTTGGGTCAAAGGGTATGCATTTTTTATAGCCCTTTGGGCATAGTTCCAAATAGCTCTTCAGAATAGTTGGATCAGTTTACAGCTCCACTAGCAATGCATTTGTGTTCCAATTTCCCCACATTTATCATTTTCCTGTTTTGTCATGTTAGTCAACTGATAGGTGTGATATGGTACCTTATAACATTCACTCTTCTCATTAATTGTTAACCAATCAGAGTTTATTTCCACCTTCAGGAACACTCATTTTTCCAAGTGTATATAAACATTGAGTGGGTTCCATGAGGGGTCTTCGGCATTCTAGAATGCCACTGACCTCTTTTATTAATTATCTACTAGCATCATTAATAAAATTATTAGTTACCCAGAAACTATGTCTCTCACACTTTTTATACACATTGTTGAGGTCAGAGAATTGTAAAATGTTGAGGTTCAAGGTTTAGGGGTACGCAAAACCCCAAAATACCTGCCGAATGAATTTGACTCAAGTATTCTCTCAGCCAAAGTAAAGCAACATTTATTAAAGGTTAGTCATAATGGGTAGACTCGTAAGAAGTCTAGGCCTAATAAATGCTTGTGGAAAGATGGTGGCATAGAAGCAGCAAGGTCCCATAGCTCCCACACAGCCACCCTAAGCACCCATAAAATATGACTGGACAAATTCTAGGTCTCTCAAACTCACAAAAATACAGAAAACACATCTCTTGCAGAAGGCAGCTTGGCAGCAGGGGATCACTGCAGCAGGACATGTGCCAAGGCCAGCCCAGCCTGAAACCGAAACCATGGCCAGGCCCAGGGCGGTGGGAAGGAGCCGAGCCGAGCTGCGCCACACTGCAGCCAGTCTATAAGAGAGAAGATCTACAGCCTCCAGCAACTCCACATCTACCAAGGTGTGAAAAATAGGGATTAGAGAAAGGCAGTGGCTCATCACACGGGCCTGTAGGCTGGGAATGGAGACCAGCCCAGCCTGAAACCACCATGCAGTCAGGCTCCAGGGCAGTTGGGAGGAGCTGAACCTCCCAAGCCACAGCGTGAGTCTACTTCAGAGAAGATCTAAAGCAGTCTTCACATCTACTAAGCCAGGATTACAGGTAAGTGAAAGTGAGTGAAGCTTTCAAGCTAAATTTAGGGGATGAAAAGCAGTTTGGCCAATCTACCCCCAGGGCAAGGAAGCAGTGGGGGAAGGGCAAGAATGGCGTGTAACCAGTGGCTGCCCCCACTGGGCTGCTTCAGAGCCCCTGGCCTGCAGATCCCACAGGGGGGCTGAGACCATTGATCAGGGCCAAGTGCTCTTGCTTCGAGTGGCCTGGATCTGGATCGGGGTCTTGGGTGGTGGTCCTGGGGAGCACTTTCAGCAAGTCAAAGTTGGGGGGGGGGCTGCAACACGCCCCTAATAGCTCCGGCAGCTGGGAAAACCCCAGAGATTTGGAACAGAGTTTTCCCCCCTGGTAGCAGAGTTTCACAAAGCTAAAAAAACCCAACCAATTAATTGACTGGCCAACATGAGGAAAAGGAAGCAA
>CM053594.1:116850418-116877226 GCA_028646575.1 Pseudocheirus occidentalis | reverse complement strand
ACACCCCTCTAGCTTTCTAGCAGAGCAGGGAGGGGCTCCCTGCCCCCCTCCCTGAATGTGTTATTTTCCAGTTTCATTTGATTGTATAGCTTTAAATACTAGATTCTTGCAATTCCTCCCCTGTCACCCACTCCCACTGGGCAGAGCAGCAATTCAATACAGGCTGCACCTGTGTAATTACACAGGACATCTCCATGTCCACCAGGAAACTTTAATTAAGTTTTAGACAGATATACTGCTAAATTTGAAAATTGTGATTTACTACTAAAATAGTAGTTTGATGAATAATTTAAATAAAATAATGTTTTAGGAAAATAAGTTTACATTTTTGTTCCCAAACCACTTAACAAGTGACATCTAACCCTTGAATCCCAGTGCTCAAGGGCTATGTTCTGTAGTCAATATCAGGAAATGTTTCACAAAAAAGTCTAAGAGCCTATCAAGGCTTCTTGATAGGACCTTGCAAGGACTTATTTTCATAGAAAAACCAGTAGCTTTCTGATTTAAATAATTATTTTTAGTAGAAAATGAATAATGCTACATTTGGTGGTAGGGTGTTGTTATTCAAATAATTCTTGTTACAAAAGTATTCTGACATGTACAGCATCTGTTCCACATCTTATACATGCAGGGGGCTCTAGCAAATTTTGATGTGCCAAAGTCGCTGGCAGAACTCTGTGATGCAGATAACCACAATTTTCTGTTTTTAAATGTTCAAAAGGATTCAACCATGACGTTGGACAGCGCCCACTTCTTATTGCCTCCAAGGAGACTAGATAGATTTCAGTTTTATTCATCAATTTGAGCCTCTGGGCCTGTAAAACAACAAAAACTATATTTTATGTTGAAGATTTATCTATAAACTGGGTCCTTTTTGAGAGTGAATTTTTAAGAGAAGAATCCTAATATTAATTTAGGTTTTAGGATAGTCTAAATCTGGAAGAGACAACAGATCAGAAATCTAGTCCAATATCTTAATTTTACTTACCATTGAGGAAATTGAGGCCCAGTGAGTTTATGACTTGTTCAAAGTCACAAAGGAATTTGAACCCAGGTCTTTTGACCCCTAAGCCAGTGCTTTTTCCACTATTTTCACTGATTCACTGGAGTCTCTTCTGATTATCTTATATGTGTTGCTAAGTAGCTATTATTGACCTTACAAATCAATTTCTAGTAATCAACAGCTCCTATGGGTCATACAGCTGCAACCCAGCTAAATAACAGACCTCATCATGTGTCTTTGGTTTGTTTTTTTCTCTTTTGTGAGCACAAACTTCTTAATAATTTTTCTTTCTTTTTAAAATATATATTTTATCTTACTTTTTCCCAATTACATGTAAAAATTTTTAACATTTCTTTAAAAAATTTTTGAGTTTCAAATTATCTCTCTCCTTCCCATCTTTCCCCACTCCTTGAGAAGGCAAGAAATTTGAAATTGATTATACATATTAGTAGTTCAAAATATATTTCTATATTGGCTATGCTGCAAAAAAAAAAGATAAAAAAGGAGAAAAATAAAGGAAGCTAAAAAAAAGAAGTATGCTTCCATCTGCATTCAGAGTTTTTCATCAGTTCTCTTCTGGAGGTAAATAGCATTTTTCATCATGGGTCCTTTGAAATTGTCTTGGATCATTTAAAAAAAATTTATTTATTTATTTTTTTATTCTGGAAAACTTTTTATTGTGGGTGAAATGGGACACAGCTGGACACAGTAAGTTAGATGATTCCAATTTTGTTGGCAACACCTAATGTATCATAGTCTGGAGCAAGACAGACATAGGCCTTCTTCTCTCCATCAGGCTGGATCAGTGTGTTGACTTTGGCCACATTGATGTCATACAGCTTCTTTACTGCCTGCTTGATCTGATGCTTGTTGTCCTTGATGTCCACAATGAAGACTAGGGTGTTGTTGTCCTCAGTCTTCTTCATAGCAGACTCAGTAGTCAAAGGAAACTTAATGATGGCATAGTGATCAAGCTTGTTTCTCCAAGGGGCGTTTTTTGGAAGGTATTTGGGCTGCCTTCAAAGTCTTAGTGTCTTGGGTTGCCCGGAAGGTAGGGGATGTTCAGATCTTCTTTTTGTGGCTATGGACACCCGGCCTTCAAAGCCTTGGACTTGGATTCTGTCTTGGGGGGACAACGGCTTCCTTTTTTGTCTTTGGCGTAATCTTGGGGAAAAGAGGGTCACTTTTTAAAAAAAGAGTTTTACTTATTTACAACATGCTTAAATCATTTTTTTTTAGTTCCAAATTCTTTCCTTCCTTTCCCCCTTCTTCCCTAGCCACTGAGAAGGCAAATACTATAATATCAATTATACATGTGAAATCATGTAAAACACACATCCATATTAGCCATAGCACAAAAAATAAAGCAAAAAAAAAAAACAACCCCCAAGAAAATTGTATTTCATTAATTCTCTTTCTGTACTTCATTAGTTCTCTTTCTGGGGTAAATAGCTTTTTTTCATCGTAAATCCTTGGAATTGTCTTCCATTACTGTATCGATCAGAGTAGCCCATTCTTTCACAGTTGATCATCATTGCAACATTGCTGTTATTGCATACAATGATCTCTCAGTTCTTCTCACTTTACTTTGCATCAGTTCATATAGGTCTGCCATGTTTTTTTCCTGACCCCCCCCAATCATTTCTTATCACACAATAGTATTCTATCAAATTGATATGCCACAACTTATTCAGCCATTCCCCAATTGATGAGCATCCCCTCAATTCCCAATACTTTGTCCCCATAAAAAGAGCTGCTATAAATATTTTTGTACAAATAGGCCCTTTTCCTTTGATCTCTTTAGGATAAAGATACAGTAGTGGTATTGCTCAGTTAAAGAGCATGCACAGTTTTATAGCCCTTTTGGCATAGTTCTAGATTGTTCTCTAGAATGGTTGGAGCACTTCACAATTCCACCAACAGCTCATTAATTTATCTATTTTCCCTTCATCCCCTCTAGTATTTGTCATTTCTGATAGGTATCAATTGGAGAATGGTTCTTATCTTTATAAATTTGACTATTCCTTATCTATTTGAGAAATGAGATGTTTATTAGATAAACTTGTTGCAAATTTTAAAAATATTACTTCATGTATCTTTGAGCAAAATGTAGCTTCCCAGATCATCTCTTTCAATAAGATCTAACTTTGCTTTTGCTTTTCTGAGATCATAATTGCCACATCTGCCCTTTTCATTTTAGCTGAAGCATAATAGACTCTGCTTTATCCCCTCATTTCAACTCTGTGGGTGTGTCTTTCTGTTCTAAGTGAGTCTCTTATATAAACGTCTTGTTGGATTCTGGTTTCCAATCTATTATCTTATCCACTTTCATTCTGTGGTTAACTCATCCTACCCATATTCAGAGTTATGATCACAAATTGTACATATCCTTCTGTCTCATTTCCCTGTTTATTTTTCTCTCTTTTTATCTTGTCCCTCCTCAAAAATCTGCCTCCTCTAATCCAGTCTCTCCTTTATAATCTCCTCTCCATACACATGCATGTATATATGTATGTATGTGTGTATAATTCTTCCCTCTTTGAACCGATTCTGATAAGAGTGAGGTTCAAGCATTTCCCACCACCACCCCATTTTCCCCTTTACTATAAAAGCTCCTCCTTGCATACTTCATTTTTGTGAGAAAATTTGCCCCATTCTTTCTCTCTCTTTCCACTCAGCGCATCCCTCTTTCTCACCCCTACATTCTTTTTCTGGAGATCATCTCAACATAATCAACTCATACCCATGCCCTCTGTCTATGCAGACACTTTCTAACTACCTTAATAATCATAGAGTTCTTAGGAGTTACATGTATCATATTCCCATAAAGGAATGAAAAGAGCTTAACTCCATTGAGGTCCTTATGATTACTTTTTCATGTCTATTTTATTATGCTTCTCTTGAGTCTCGTTTTTGAATGTCAGATTTTCTATTCAGCTCTTGTCTTTTTATCAGAAATGCTTGGAAGTTCTTTATTTCATTAAATACACAGTCCTCCCCTTCTTCTCCCCCCACCCCCACCCCCCAAGGATACTCAGTTTTGCTGGGAAGGTTATTCTTGTTTGTAATCTTAGCTCCTTTACTTTCTAGAATATCACATGCTAAGCCTTCCACTCCTTTAACATGGAAGCTGCTAAATCTGTGATCCTCACAGTGTCTTCATAGTATTTGAATTATTTCTTTTTGGCTGCTTGCACTATTTTCTCCTTGACCTGGAAGCTCTGGGAATTTGGTTATAATACTCCTGGTAATTTTCAACTTGGGATCTCTTTTAGGAGGTGATCTGTAGATCTTTCAATTTCTATAGTACCCTCTGGATCAAAGATATAGATCTAAGATACAATTAAACAATTTTCCCTGATGATTTCTTGAAATATGAGATCTAGGCTAATTTTTGATTATGGCTTTCAGAGAGTTCAATAATTCTTAAATTATTTCTTCCTGATCTATTTTCCAGATCAGTTGTTTTCCCAATGAGATATTTCACACTTTCTTTTTCATTTTTTCAACTTTGTTTTATTGTTTCTTGATGTTTCATGGAGTTATTAGCTTCACTTGCCCAATTCTAATTTTTAAGGAATTATTTCCTTTTGTACCTGTTTTTTCATTTGGCCAATTCTGCTTTTTAAGGAGTTCTTTTCTTCAGTGAATTTTTGTATCTCCTTTTCCATTTGGCCCATTCTGCTTTTAAAGGAGTTCTTTTCTTCAGTGTATTTTTGTGCCTCTTTTACCATCAGACCACCTTTGTTTTTTTAAGGTGTTATTTTCTTCAGCATTTTTTTTGTTACTCTCTTACCAAGCTGTTACCTCTCTTTTCATGATTTTCTTGCATAATTTTCATTTCTTTTCCTAATTTTTTCTTTGTTAGTCTTATCTCTTTCTTTAACTTTTGTAGGAATTCTTCTTGGCCTTGGGTCCAATTAACATTTTTTCTTTGAGGCTTTGCTTGTAGCTCTTTTCACATTGTTATCTTCTTCCAAGTTTATGTCTTGGTCTTCCCTACCACCATAGTAGCTTTTTATGGTCAAGTTCTTTTTTTGTCATTTGCTCATTTTCCCAGGCTATTTCTTGACTTTGAACTTTATGTTAAAGTTGAGCTGTGCTCAAAGGGAGGTAGGGAGGCACTGTGCCAAGCCATCAGGCTTTTTTTGTGCTGCTGTTTTCAGAACTAGTTCTGGGGGTAAGTTTTGGGTGCTATTAAAGTTGGTGTGATTTGGGGAGGGTCTGGTCACTGCCCTCATGGTCTGCACTCTGATCTTTACACAGGAAGGTGCCCTGCTCCCCTGTAGCCACAAATACCAGTGTTCCTCCTGACCCTAGAACTATGATCAGGTACCCTGCTTTCTTGCAGCTGCAAGAGCTAGTGTTCTTCTTGGCCCTGATACTGTGACCAAGGCCCCTGCTTTTCTGTGATTGATTGCAAGTACTTCTCTACTTCCTGGAAATATGATCCAGAATTACTTATGGACAAGAGAGTTGCCAATCAGTGCCATCTGCACCATGTGCCAGCAAAGTGTTCTTTGTAATCTCTTTCTGATCAGCTGTCTAACACCTGTACTATCTTTGAGCTGAAGCTGCTGCTACTGCTGTTCTGACTACCTCCAAGGTCCACTGCTGTTGTTCCTCTTGCACTTTGGGCCTGTACCCATTCTGGTTTAACAGATTTCTCCTTCAAACTTCCTAACTTGTCTTAGGTTAGAAAGATGTCTCCCTCTGACCTTTTGTTGGCTTTGCTGCTCCAAAATTTTGTTTGAGGAATTATTTTAAATTTGTTTGGAGGGGAATGTTGGGAGAATTCAGATGGGTCCTAGACTATACTTTTGTCATCTTGGCTCCACCAATAAGTCATTTCAACATAGCATTTTAAGGTTTAATAAGTCATTTCAACATAGCATTTTAAGGTTTATAAATACTTTCCCCTATAATAAACCTAAAAGGCAAATAGAGTAAATAATTTTTTTTTAGCCCAACAATAAAAGGTAGCTCTCAGAACCCTCACTCCCCTGATGATCTGTAACTCTAATGTGATTTATAGTCTCGGATAGTTATCTGGGGCACTAAAACTCACATGTGGCCAGTATGTTAGAGTCAGGAAATGAACTTTGGTTTGGGTTTTTTTTTTTACCTTGGAGGTCATGTCTTTCTCCAGTATATGCTACATTGCTTCTCTGTGTAAGTATTATCCTGTATAGATAAGGAAAATGAGGTTTGGAGATTAAATGATTTGTCCACAATCCCTTAGCTAGTAGGAGCCAGGATTCAAGCTTAGGTCTCTTGTCTCCAGGTCCTCTTTTCACTGCTCAATCCTGAACTTAATGTGCTGGCAGATACACTAGCCAAAATATAGAGACATGATAAAGTTAGATATGCCTGGAAATATACAAATAAAATATCTGTGGGTTTTTTTTTTTTATGACATGAGTGGTATGGTATGGTACGGGTGCTATGACTGCCCTGAGACAACACAGGAATCTTGAATTTAAAGTTGATATAACTGGGCACCTCTTCACCTTTGTCTTTGTTGATAAAGTCTGGCCAGTTGTTCAGACCCTGATTAAACTCTATGTAGCTCTTGTTTAGGCTTCTTTAGGTTCCTAAAGTTTTGTCTTATTTAAGAAGAGCAGGACAATAAGGGAGTTGCTGGAGAGTCAGATGCTTGTTTAAAACCAAAGTTCAGAGCTCTAGAGGTGGAATGGACCTCAGAGGCAGGTTAATCCAGCTGTTGTGGGTCAGAAAATGTCAGAGATGAGATTTGAACACAGGTTCTCTGACTTCAGAACTAGTGCTATTTCCACTGTACTGTCCTATCTGTCCTCCAGACATCTTCCCCAAATTCCCCCATCTCAGCATTGATCTTCTCTGTCTTCTACACTTGCAGTCTCAGAGTTTTGACTCTTCTTCCACTTATTCCTTAACATCCAACCAGCTATGAAAATCTGATTTTTCTGTTTGTTTACTGTTATAGAAGGAAATTAAATTTTATATATCATGTTGTTTGTATGTCATCCCTGCTTCCCTACCATTAGAAAGTTAGCTCCTTCTTTGTATCTTCAGGATTTAGCATGGTGCCTGGTACACAGGATTTTCATAAGTATTAGCTGAATGACAGACTGACTGCAATGCATAGAAGGCCAGTATGTGACTAAACGCCAGTACTCATATTGACAGTACATACCATGAGTTTACAGGTGAGAGCAAAAGAGTCATATCATTGCAGTTTGCTTTCCTAGAACATACATCCCTTTCTTCTTCCATCACCCTTTTCTCTTACCTCATGTTCATACTTTTCCTTTTTTAAGACCTGGCTTAAAAAGCTTCTCAAAGCTTATTGACTCTAGATATTATTTCATAATCTTTAGCACTTTCATACTATATAAAATTTATTACCTTGGATCTGTCATATATTTAAGAAAACCCAACATATATGTAGAAAGGAAGTGGGGGTCCATGTGTGGAGAGAGGACCCTGTAGGTTGAGAGAGCTGTCCTTGTGTGGTTCCAGGGGAGGCTTTCGTTCCTCCCAGAAGGGTAGAGCTAGGGCTCCTCAGAGAGAGAGAGGACACTGGAGTAGAATAACATCTGTTTTTTCCTTTAAATGTTACTCTTCTAAGGAATATAATCAAGTTTTAAATAACTTGATTGTTTTGTCAATTTTAGGGGCAAGGAGGACCCCAAGCTCTAAATCCAAGGCTTGACCCCTTTCCCACTAAATAACAGTTTCACAATGAACACACAGCAAGAAAATAGCCAACAAGTTTATTTATCCAAATTGTAGCAAAACAGGAACCAGAGGAAGTATTTATAGGAGAATATATGCCAGACAATAGAATGAAGGAGCTCTCCTGTTGGGAGCAAGATACCTTGGTTCAACCAAGAGAAAGTGTCCTAGGTCTTAATCAAGGGGAAACTCTCTGGACGTGATGGAGATTACCATCTACATCATGTCTTCTAGAGCCTTTCTTTAAATTGTCTGAATTGAGATTGGCCTCTTCCATATTCTCTCTTCATGCTCAAAGAAGACCAAAGTCCCAAAAAGGACTGGTGAAGGCTAGAGCTTTCTTACCTCTCACTAATTCTACCTGACTCTCAAGTAAGGCAGGACTTTTTTTTATCTCTACCAATAAGGAAAAAGTCCCATAAGAATGGGCCTTGGGTTAGGGATCACATATAAAAATATAAATTTACAAAATAGATAAATTAGGGGCTATTTATATCATAACAAAATTTATTCCATGGTGCCTTTAAAGTTCCCTTAGTGTATATACATGCATGTATAGATCACTAGGCAACATAGTATAGTGGGAAGTATATTAGATCAAAAGCCAAGGGACTAGGATTCATTTCCTGATCCAGCTACTATGCAATCTTTAGTAAGTCCCAAACTCTCTAGGCCAAATATTTTTCCCTGTAAAATGAGGACGTTGGACTACATAATTTTTAAGGTCTCCTCCAGCTCTAATATTCTGTGGTTTTTTTTCTTCCTTTTTCTTCTAACATCTCAGGCTAACAATTGGACTGTGAGTAAATCAACCCTATTTCACCCAGCTATATGCATATGTTTCTAAGTAGATGTCTTGAAGGCATACTGAAGGCTATCTCTCCATCAACATGTCTGCTAGGTTTGAATTCCAGGAACATCACGTTCCACACTGGATAAACTGATCGCCTGAAATCTAATCATGATGCTGTTCTGCTCAGTTCTGGATACTCAACACCTTCTCAGTTCCTTCAGTCTTCATATTTTATCCTAGATTATCAGGCTGAAGGGGGAACTAAACTGGTCCCAAAGCTGGGATTTGAAATTTCCAACTCATTCCCCACTTTCCATTAGTAGTGCTGCTTGGTTTGAATTTCTGGAATATCATGCTGTCTGATGGCCCCTTCCCTCTTTCCTCCTTCCTTTTTATGTGTTGTCTGTCCCCATTAGATTGTAAGCTCCTCGAGGGTGAAAAACCTGTTTGTTTGGTTTTTTCTTATTTGTATCTTTAGTGCTTAGCATAGTGTTTATGGAATTGAATCAAATCTCAAGCTCTATATGTCCAAAACAAAACTCATTATTCTTCCCAAACCTACCCCTCTTCCTAACTTCCTTAGTTATTCTGATGGCTCTGTTATCCTTCGGGGTGAGGTTGAAAACTGGAAACTCCTTTGATTTTTTTTTAGTTTCCTTCATACCTGATATCCCAACAGTGTGGTCCAGTCTGGAGTCATGAAGAACTGAGTTCGAATTTGACCTCAGACACTAGCTTATATGATCCTGGGTAAATCACTTAACCTCTGCTTGCCTCAGATTCCTCATCTGTAAAATGGGGATAATAATAGCACTTACCTGCCAGGTTTGTTGTTGAAGATCAAATGAGATAAAAATTGTAAAGCACACACGGCACAGTGCCTGGCACGCCATATAAATATCATCTCTTGTTATTATTGTTATTGTTGATTCCACCTCCACAACATCTTGTCTGTATCTCCTCTCCACTTCCACTTATCTCCAATCTCTCCCTGTTACTACCCCATTAGCCAAAAAGCTGCCAAAGTGATATTCTGAAAGCACAAGTCTGATGGTTTCAATCCAATGCTTACGAAACTCTTGTGGTTCCCTCTTGAATCTAGGATAAAATATGAGGCCCTTCACAGTTTGGCTCCAACCAACCTCTTACTTTACATTAATTGCTTCGTGCATTTTATATTCAGGTCAAATTGGCGTAGTCATTACCAGAATATTTTTATTTATGCCCAAGAACTCTATCTTCATTTCTATCTCTTAGAATCCTCAGTGTTGGGGCAGCTAGGTGGCACAGTGAATAGAGCACCGGCACTGGAGTCAGGAGGACCTGAGTTCAAATTCGGCCTCAGACACTTAGCACTTACTAGCCATGTGACCTTGGACAAGGCACTTAACCCCAACTGCCCTGCCATCCCCCTCCAAAATAAAAGCAAAAAAAAAATAATCCTCATTGTCTTTAAAAGCTCAGCCTGTGCCACCTCTACGCTGCCTATCCAGATTCCCCCTAAGTGCTACTGTCCTCTTCCCCACAAGTTGCTTTGTATTTATTCAGTCAGTCAACAAACATTTGGTGCTTATTATGTGCCTGGCACTGTGCTGTGATGGAAATGCAAATAAAAGCAGAGCCCTGCTCCTCAAGGAGCATTCCAGTGGAGGAAGACAACACATAAAAGTGAGCAAGGAGGGGAGAAGAAGGCATCCTGGGGTGCATGGTAGGGAAAGTCCAGTGAATGTGAGTCAATAATGCAGCCTGAAGATGGGATGAAGATATTTTTGGCCTGAGTCTCTTCTTTATATTGGAGGTTCTGGGAGGAACTGGCCAAACAGCAAATGAGGTCTCAAAGATGGAGGGGCTTCCAGGGTGAAGAGGTTTCTGTGGCCTGGTAGAGATCATCCTACAGTGGGGAGTCAGCAATGCAGCAAATTTTGTATTTATTTCTGAATACTTCTTGTTTCCTTCAAGAAAATATAGGATCTTTCAAGGTGAGATTCTGTTCCATTTTTGTTTTTATATGCAAAGTGCCTGGCTCCTAGTAGATGCTTAATAAATGTTATTGAATTAATTAATGAAGTTAATTGTGTATATTTTAGTTTCTCCTGACTCAACAGTAAATTATTTGAGGTGTTTTTATATATTTCTTTGGTATTTACCTACTACAGTGAAGTTCAATAAAGTCTTGTTGAATGAATCAACTCACTTCCTAAATGGTTTAACAATGAATACTATACATGGCATATTTTTCAGGTGGGGAAAAGAGCTAAGTTGAGGTCAGAAAACATTTTGTGAGATTTATCAACCCCTTTGAAGCAGTGTGGCTGTGTACTGGATGGAGATCATATTGTAGTAAGACCTGGGTTCAAACCCAACTCTGATACACATTAGCTACTGTGTGACCCTGGAGGAGCTACTTATGTTACAGAACAAGGGCTGATATGCATTGGTAGAAGGAGTTTTTCCCCAGGAGTTCCCTCCCTAATACAAGTGAAATTAAATTTAAAATGTGAAGGTATACTTAAGGCTAACTCTCCATCAGCACGTCTGCTAGGTTTGACCTCCAGGAACATTTTGCTCCACACTGGATAAACTGATCGCCTGAAATCTCATCATTATGCTGTTCTGCTCAGTTCCTCCAATCACTTCATTTTACAGATAAGGAAGCTGAGGCCCAGCCAGATTAAGTGACTTACTTAAGGCCACTCAGGTAAGCAGCAGAAGCTGAATTTGAACTCAGGTCTTTCTCCCACCACATCCTGCCCACTTTTCACTTAACTCTAATTTGAAGTTTTGCCATTTCACTGAACCAACAAATGGAAAAGTTAAGGCCAGCTGCCATCACTGGATTTCCCCCTTAAAGTAGGGAAAAGAGAAGAAATAATCAAGGGGTGTTAGAACCTCTTCCTACAAGCCTACCCAGCCCTCTGTAGGAGTCAATAGACTACTTTCCTTGCCCTTTTCATTTAGAGAGAAAGCCTAGGGAAAGGCGGTTGCACAGTGGACAGCACTTGGCCTGGAGTCAGGAAGATCTGAGTTCCAATTCAGCCAGAGATACTTAGTAGCTGTGTGACCCTGGTCTTGGTTTCCTCATTTATAAAATTAGCTGGAGAAGGAAATAGCAAACTACTCCATTAGTTTTGCCAAGAAAAACCCAAATGGGGTTATACCAGGACTGAACAACAGCCAAGGAATTTTGTAGACAAAAAAATTAGGACCCAGAGAGAGGTGAAGTGACTTGCCCAAAGGCACCGAGGTTCCATAAATAGCAGAGGCAGAATTAGAACCCTGGTCCAATCTATGGACCAATACATTTTTGTGAAGCGCCTGCTATGTGCCAGGCACTTCGCCATGCACAGCACTTTGCCCAGAACCCAGGCCTTTTTTTTCTTTTCTTCCCAATTCAACAAGTTTTTATACTAGTAATAGCTGTCATTTATACAGCGCTTTAATATCTAGTTTTAGCTCACCAACCTTGGAAAGTAGGAGCTATTATTAGTTTTTCACAGATGGGGAAACTGAGGAAGGGTTAGGCGCTGTCCAGAATTACACAGCCGGTAAGTGACTGGGGCAGGATTTGATCTCGAGTCTTCCCGACTCCAGGCGCTGCGCGGCTCCATTGGTACAGTTTGTACAATTTAGCACAAAGGAATAGTCCCAGTCCTCGAGGGAGGGGATGTTCTACAGGTTGGTTTCTATTCCTTTTACATCCCACATATGAGGTGCGACATCAGGCTTTCTTTCACTCTATCTGATTACCTTAAAAGTTAATCAAAGCCTTGCAGAGCAGGGTGGAGGTGTCAATAAGTGACTGTAACTCCGCCGATTAAGAAGGGCACAGGAGTACGAAATTCTCCAGCCCTGCCCAAAATGGCGTCGGGACCCTCCCTTCCTCGCGCTTGTCCAACCCCACCCTTTCCAGACCTCGGGGCGGGCGGGGCCTCCTCCGCTCGCCCCGCCCCCAGTGCCTCGAGGGCGGGGTGGGTGTGCTCTGGGGTTCGTGCGCGCGCGAGCCCTCGCGCACGCGCCGCCGCGGAGGAGGCGGTTAAGTCCACAGTTCACTGGGGGAGGAGGTGGTGGTGGTTGCGAGGGGCGGGGGCGTCTCGGGAGCTGCGGTTAAGAGTCACCTGTGAACGAACGGCAGCCGGCCGCGCTCCTGGCTCGGCGGGTCTGGATCGGGGTTGGCTTCTAGTGGGGACCTGGGCGGCGGCTGCGGCGCCTCCTCCTCCTCCTCGGCGTCCACTCGAACCCTCGGTAAGGGGCTCGCGCTGCCGCGGGGGAGGGCGGCCGGGCGGGGACGCCACCAGCCGCCGGCCGCTCCTCACCCCCAGCTATCGGGAAGCTCTCGAGCCTCGCTGACTGCTGCCGGGCGTCCGGCCGGGTAGGTGCCTCAAGCGGCTCCAAAGGGAAACTTTCCAAGCTCTTCCTCGGTCGTCCTCCGTCCTCTCCCTTACCGGGCGGCGGCAGTAGCCGCCGCCATGTTGGGGTCTGAGGGGAACGGGGCGCCCGGCTGCCCCCTCCCGCCTCGGGCCGAGTGAGCGGGATCCCTGCCTGTCCCGGGCCGAGGGCCGAGGGAAGAGGCGGCGCCTAAGCTTCCGTCCCACCTCGGCGCCCCCGGACCTGCAGCTCCCCGCGCTGGAGGCCCGAGCACACCCCGGGAGCAGGTCCCCGGCCCCGAGGCCAGGAATGCCGCGGAGCTGGGGACGGGTAACCAATCTCAGCCGCTTAGAGAAGCGGCGTCGGCCGCGCTGCAGTGGCTGTGGGTCCTCGGCATGTCCAGGGTGAGGGAGACCTCAATCCAGGACCTTTGCTTGCTCGGCCGGTGTGCGCCCCCAGATTTTCTCCGATACGAACGATGGTTCCCCGGGGCTTGCTTTCTTTGGAGGCTTTTAAAACCAAGGTGGTGTTTTGCCAGGCTCTCTGTCCTATTATCTCGTGGTGTGTATAAAGCCCCTCGCAGCCCTTGGTACATTGGGCTGTAGAAAAGCGTGTGCAGATTGCGATTAACCAGGGACATTATGTATTTTTACCGTATGTCATTGCAAATTACATTGAAATGGTAGTTGGCTTTTTAATTTGTGATAATTTTTTTCTTACACGGTCGAAGATAGCTTAAAGATATTTAGACGAAAAAAAACATGCTTAGACCTGTTGTCTTCGAAATAACTGAAGTGAGTTAAACACTGACAAGTAATTTTTCACTACTTCCCGAGAGCTGCGTGTGTTCAGCATTTGTATATTTGTTGTTTTGTGACCTCTGGTACCTAATAGGGAGTTGAGGTTATTCAGCATTATGCAATCCCAAATTAATTTTTTTCTTTGTTCAAGCTCTGACAACGATGGAATTGAACTATATTAAACATTACATTTATATTAAATTTAATACTTAACATCAATCACATTTGCTCAAATATAAAAAAAATAAAATAGGACATTTAAATAGGGTAATACATTTAAGGATGTAAATATCCTTAGAATTAATCTCTAAGAAACAATTGATCATAGAGACCTGGAAAATAAGGGAAGAGGCCATCTGGATCTGGTCCAACCTCCTTTTACAGACCAAGAAACTGACCTGGGGAAGTTGTAACTTGCCCAAAGTCACAGAGACAGAAGGCAGAATTTTCATCTAGGTCCTCTAACTCCATAACCATTGCTCTTTCCATTGTCCTACACAACCTGATGTACTAAATGAAAATTTTTTTTTTTTAGGCATCATTTTGACTAGAAATGTGTTGCAGTTCACCTGAGTTGTGAGAAATAATGAAATTGTCTTTTTGGTATTATGTTACTATTAATCGAATCTTAGTGTCTCACAGTTATATTTAGAAGGTTGTGGAATGAAGCAGTTGACCTTTGAAACTCTTATCACTCTGTGTATTAAATACACTTAATTTTTTCCCTTTTCATTCTGTCAATTGCATCCAGAGATTGTGTCCTCCACAGTAGTCTGAAAAAATAAGTATTAGAGCTTCTATAAATTCAGACCCTTTTCCTGGATGCTCAGCTGAAAGACCAAAGGTAAGCTGTTAAATCCTGGAGTGAAATGGTTGAGAACTCTTAAAAAACCTAATTACATGAAATTAGTGTGTCAATAGGGCATAGCCACATGCCATTTCTTAATCAAATTCTGATAGTATTTAAGCTTCATCTGCTTTTTCATGAAATAGATGAAATCAAAGTTGAAGAGGACCATCAGTGATATATATCAGGAGTCTTAATTGTGATGTCTTTACTAAGTGCAACTCAGTTTCCATTAAATTTCCATTAGTTATATGCATTAAAGACCAGTATTCACACTGACTTGAAAAAAAATTGGATAATGACTGGCACTAGGCCTGTAATGGTATACTTTCTAATGAATACGATTGATTGCTTTTTTATTACTACTGTAATTCCATACTTCTTGTATAGAAAGAAAGAACTATTATGATTGGGGACTAGACTAGACCTTTGATTTTGTTGATATCATGAACCCTGTGTGTCTGCCTTCTATTAAGGAAGGTAGACACCTTCTCTACAACTTAAGAGTATAATAGAGTTGTCTAGAGCATTGAGAGTTGAAATTACTTGCCCAGGGTCACAAAGTATGTCAGAGGCAGAATTTATATCCAGATATTCCTGGCTTCAAGGCTAACTCTTGTGTCTCCTCTTCCTTGCTGACCCTCTTTACCATTATTGGAAATTAATATATCATACTTGTATATATAATTTAGATTTCTGACCATGTGGCCCACTGTGGAAAAAACAAAACTGAGGCCCTCTCTGCTGTAGGACTTAGAGACTTCTTCATCCTATAGAATGTTCTTCATTTGTTTACCATATTTCACCTTTTCATAGCCTTACTGAAAACCCATCATTCCTGATTGAAATAATTTCTCCCTCAGCATCAGTTTTAGTTTGTTTATTAATCCTAATCTCCTTAAACATAGAAGGTATATCTTGTCTGTATGCTGAATCCTTAATATAGTGCCAGGAACTCAATGAAATACAATATAATTTGTTTTCTCCTAAAGTCGTTTTAAATGCATAGACATACTCAGCAGTCTATTTGGAAACTTCAGGAGGCTAATTTTGAATTTCTTTGGATGTTTGGTGGCTTACTATTAAACTACAGTTGCTTAAATATTTGTAGAAGTCTTGTGGATAACCTGACTAATGTCTGATGTGAAGGTATTTGCAAAGCCTATTTTTGATTGCATGCCTCCATAGTGGGGAAATGAGAAAGGGAGGGGGAGAATTTGAAACTCAGGGGATTGTGAAACTGAATCTTGTAAACTAAAAGTAAACAAATTAATAGACAAAAAGATGTCACATTTGATATTTACTGAGTGACTAACTTATCTGAGTCTCAGTTTCCTCATCTGTAAAAGATGGATTATAATCTTACCTCAAAAATGGATGTAATTAATCAAATTTCACAATGCACAAAAATATTTTGTCAAGTTGAAGGCACTAAATAAAATCTATCATCAAAAAAAAAAAAAGTCTTATAGATACCAAGGAAGGTGCAGTTACTTCAACTCAACTCCACACCAGTAACAAAGGGGAAATAGTGGATCTTCATAATGATTGTATAGACATCCCTCACTAAATTTGTCCCAGCCAACTTTGTTCTGTAATGCTATACCTAGGAAGTAATAAACCTAAACAATGTTGCTATAATGGGGATACCAGATGATACAGGTCCCTCTGTACCTGCTTAGGAGTAACTTGTTTGGAACCTTTAATACTAAGGCTAATCGGAAATAGGTACCTTTTAAGGCTGGGGGTGGGTGGGGGGAGAAGCTTATCAAGTCTCAGTCCCTTGGGCTACTGGAGAACGGCTCCCCATCCTAATTGGCAGGGACAACAGAGAGACATTTGTGGCACAGCTCATTCTCATCTTTACTTACTATCTAGAACAGTGCTCAGTAAAAATGCTAGTTAAATTGAATGTTTTGAGTTGTCACATATTGAATATTTTACTCGTGTATTAGAATGTATTGAATTTTTGAGTTAGATATGTGAAAGATAGTAGTAGATGTTTCATTAAAGCAGTTTATAGGATGAGCTGGAAGGGATATAATTGTTTTACAAACTAGAGAGAAGAAATGCTTTGAAAGGCATGTGAAGTTACAGTCATCAACAGTGCAAAGTAGCCATGATAGGTAGTGATAGTGACAGTAATAGATTCTGGCATTCTATTCAGTGATAGAATCACTAAAAAGTAATGATTGAAGTTGGAAGTATGTAAGTCTACTGAAACAGTTCTTGATGAAAAGGCAAGCTAAATTATTGGTCATTGTATAAGGGACAAGAATGACCTTTATATATTGATCATGTGTAGTTTGGACATCATAATGTGATCTTTGAATAAGCATACATTTTTTTGTTTGTGATTATTATATCAGTGACTAAGTACTCAGTAAAATTTTGATTTGCATGAGGTCTTTTAAGTGATTCTCATAATTTCCAGTAATCAAATATTGATTTTATCTTGTAAATAAGTAACAAAAGAAGAGTCAGTGTGGCCTAATGGAGAGAGAGTCTAGTCCTACTTCTGATATTTCATCTCTGGACAATTCACTTAACTTCTCAATGCCCCAAGCAACTTTCAAAGACCATCCTTTTTAGAGTTGAAGGGACTGGAACAAGTAGCTAGTCCAGTGTTGACCTTGAACTCTTTAAAGGCAGATTTTAAAAAGTGATCTTTTGGGGGGGACCATATTTATGATGTCCTGGAGCAGGGAAATGCTCTGTGGAGCTGATTTTGCAATTCATCTGTAACTTTTGAGGATAGCAATTTATGGAGAAAACTTGGGAAATCATAATAGCTGTCTTCCTGTATTTGAAAGGTTATAAAGATTCCCAGGGATTATATTTGCTCTGTTTGGCAGAGGTCAAAACTGGGAGCAATGGGTGGAAGTTGCAAAGAGGAATAGGTTTGATGTTAGAAAAAAGAGCCATAAGAAACTTTAGTTTCTAGTCCAACTCCTCCTTTTGCAGATGAGGAAACTTAAGAACTAGAGAAATTAAATTAGTAAATAAAGTAAAATTAAAATTAAAGATCAAATGCTGAAAGTCCTTTGTGGCTTAGAAGAAAAGGAATGGAGAAAAGAATAGATAGATATAAAATTTTCCACACATTTTAAAAGTCATGGGAAAACTACTTAAAAGAAAAATATATAGTGAGTTAAATGGAGAGATGGAAGGACAAGAAAACTGGTCTGAGAGGAATTTTCACAGTTGGCGATTATGGAAACAAAACAGTTTGGGTTTAAGGTATTGTCACCTTCTTGGAAGTAAAGTGAAGATATGGATCATGGGAGTTGCCTTTGGACTGATGTTCTAGGGAACTTCTCAAGTCCCCAAGAGCAGGAAATTTGATGGAGAGGAATCCAGGTGCTGAACTTCTTTTGAGGCAGTGTAAGTGGCCTTGAAGATGGCAATAGCTAGAACCTTGACTGTGTGAGAAAATCTTCAAAGTAGAAGTTGCAAAATGATGGCAGCTGAAGGAAGGAAATGGCAAAGGGACAGGTCATAAGGACTCTGCTACAGTGTGCCAGCACCCCTCTCCCCCCCAACAGACTCAGAGAGGTTAAGTGATTTGCCTTAAATTGATGTGGAGAAATTAACAGACAGGATTAGACTGAATATTTATGAATTATGGAATGTATGCTGCTTGCCAGTCAGTAAACATCAAGTGCCTGTTATGGGCCAGGCTCTGTGCTAAATGCTGGGGATACAAAGGAAGGCAAAAGACAGTTTCTGCTCTCAAGGGGCTTAGTCCAATGGGGAAGACAACTGTTTGCAAGCAATTATTTATAAACACATTAAATAAAGATCAATTAGAAATAATTAGCAGGGGAAAGGCACTAGAATTAGAAGGTTTGGGAAAGGCTTTCTGTAAGAATGTGAAATTTTAACTGGGACTTCAAGGAAACCAGGAGGCAGAGATGAAGAAAGACAGAATTTCCACTTGTGGAGGACAGCCAGAGAAAATGTCTGGAACTGAGAGGTGGAGTATCTTGTTCAAGAAACAGCAAGGAGATGAGTGTTAACTGGATCTCGGTGTGCTCAGAAGAGAGGCCTTTGATATAAGAAGATTGGAAAATTTGGGGTTTGGGAGGGCAGGTTATGAAGGGCTTTGAATACCAAATAGAGGATTTTCTATCAGCTTTAAAAAACCAAGATAATCTTGAAGCACAAGTATGTAATTGGTGCTCTGATATCTGACTTTGTGTTTGGTATAATGTGTATAATGACTATCACTTCCTTGCTCAAAAATCTTCATTGACCCCCTATAACTTCTAACGTAAGTCCACAGACTGGAATTTAAAGCTTTTCACAGTCTGGCTTCAGCCTGCCCACTCCAGTTTTATTTCACGGAACTCCCCTTCACACTCTTTTAGCCAAACTGACCTACTTTCTGCTCCCTAAACTCTATTCCAGTCTCCTTTAAGCCTGTCTGTTGGAGCTTTTGTATTGTCTGTACTCCCTCCTTACCTCAATCTCTTAGGAGCCTTAATTTCCTATGAAGTTTATAGTCTAGCTCTTACATACAGCCTTTCCTGGGCCTCCCATTTGTTACTCTATCCTTCTTCAGATTATCTTATATTTACTTTTCCTCATCTGGATATTTTATTGTCCCTTCACCCATCATTTATAAACTCCTTGAAGGCAGAATAATTTTCAGTATGTAAAAATCCCATTTAAAATTGAAAAGAATTTTTATTTATCTAGGACTCATTGCTAAACTCAAAATCTAGAGAAATAACAATAAATTTGAAAATCTGACATTGTAAAATGATCATAAATCTGCGTTTTGCAGCAGTATCAAGCTCTCAAGTTGGTGAAAACAATGTAACATTTGCTTTGGGAGAGTAGTTATTTCATATGACAGTCTAGCTTTTAGGCCCCGAGTCTTTATCCACACAAGATATTTACACCTTATTATTTTATTAATTTTATTTTTCAAAAGGACACTTTGAGGATATGCTACTGAGGTATTAAAACTTGGGTTTTAATTATATATGACTACATGTTGCTAAACCATGCTGCTGTGAAATGACAGCTTGTACATTGTTGGTGGAAGGAGCAGCACAGTGGAATAAAATAAATGTTGTAAACATTCCTCAGGGAGTAGGTGATGGCCCTTTTCTGCTTATGAGTAATCCTTTGTCATAACAAGCATCATCTGTAGTCTTATGCAGGTATGCAATTGGTGCCCTGGTGTTAGACTTTGTTTTTAGTATAGAGCAGTGGTTCTCAACCTTCCTAATGCTATGACCCTTTAATACAGTTCCTCATGTTGTGGTGACCCCCCAACCATAAAATAATTTTCGTTGCTGCTTCATAACTGTAATTTTGCTACTGTTATGATATGCAAGATGTATTTTCATTGTTACAAATTGAACATAACCCACAGGTTGAGAACTGCTAGAAGGTAGGGAAACTAATGATCTTTGGGTTAAATTTCTCTCAAGGCATAAATTTCATTTTGGTTATGAGGCTAGTTCCAAGAAATAATGGAGGTAATATCTGCATGTCTGCTTGAGGTTGCAAAGCCATAGAGAATTTTAAATTTTTACTGGCTGTGTCCTCCAAGTCTAAAAAAATCTGGATGTTACTCTTACATAATGATGATGGTAACCTAATGAATAGAGTTCTGGAGTTGGTACTAGGAACTTCCAGATTTAAATTCTGATGCTTAGGATATCTGTGTGAGCCTGGGCAAGTCACTTAATCTCCTTAAGCTTCATTGTCTTGGTCTGTTGTGTAAAATTGTAATACCTGTAGTATTCACTTCATAAGGTAGGTAAGATGATATATAAATGTCAGTTATTTTATTATAATAATAGTAGGAGCAGCCAGCCTTTCAGAGGGATAGTAATGATGGTTTGCATTTACATATTTTGTTTGATCCTCATGACAACACTGTTAGTTTCTATTTCTAGCCCCATTTTAGAGATGAGGAAAACAGATTCTGAGACTTGCTGAAAGGTCACAGAAGTATAGTGAATGTGGCATTTGAATATAGGTCTTTTTTTTTCTTTTTTTCTTTTTTTTTTTTTTTGGAAGGGAGAGGGCAGGGCAGTTGGGGTTAAGTGACTTGCCCGAGGTTACATGGCTAGTAAATGTTAAGTGCCTGAAGTCAAATTTGAACTTAAGTCCTCCTGACTTAAGGGCCAGTGGTCTATTCACTGCTCCACCTAGCCACCCCGAATATAGGCCTTTCTTACTTTAAGCCACACACCAGAGTTAATCAGTAAATGCTTATTAAATGCCTCCTCTGTGACAGAGATCATGTTAAACTCTGGGGTATACAAAGAAAGGCAAAAGACAGTTCTTATTTTCATTGAGCTCACATTCCAGTGATGAAGACAACATACCCAGCAACTATGTACAAATGAGCTCTGTTGTGGATAAATTGGAGATAATCAACACAGCTGAGGAAAGGCTTCCTTTAAATTCTAAAGTTTAGAAGCTGGGGTTTTAAGTAGGACTTGAAGGAAAACAAGGGGCAGAAATAGAGAGAATCCCAGTGGGAGACAGCCAGTGAAGATGCTGTTTATCCAGAGATGGAGTGTCTTGTTTGAGGAACAGCAAGGAAGCCACTGTCACTGGGTCTTACTATATCCGTTGTACTAGCTATAGCAGCAAGCATCCTGGCATACCCAGGGTGGCTGCTAGCACAGTTTCTTTTATCTGCTTTTCTACAGGAAAGCAACTCAAAAAGGGATTAACAATCTTACTTAAATCAAACATATATCATTTATCTAGTTGTAAGGGGAAAAGTCAGCACCCTGAACTTCAGAGAAAACAAACAGAAGTTACAAGCAGAGGAAAAAAATAGAAACAGAGAAACAGACCAACTGATAGAACCTCCAGCTGTCTGACCATTCC
The DNA here is from genome assembly GCA_028646575.1 of Pseudocheirus occidentalis. NCBI lineage: Eukaryota > Metazoa > Chordata > Mammalia > Diprotodontia > Pseudocheiridae > Pseudocheirus > Pseudocheirus occidentalis. The sequence goes on along the minus strand of CM053594.1, from coordinate 116,855,837 downwards.
ATCAATACCTAGTTAGTTACCAAAGAGAGAAGCACCAACACCTGGGTTTTCAAAGGGGGGGGGGCAGGGGAGTGCTCAGCTTGACCCACTGGACCCACTGCCTAATCACAAAGTAACAGGGTGTGGGTGTTCTTGAAAAGCAAACATCCCACCACAGGCTCCGTGTGACCACATTCAACCTATTAGGGGACAAAGTATATTTTCAAATCAGGGGTCTTCAAATTCACTTAAGCCTATCAAGGGGTGAGGAAGATCTTCAAATTCCAATTACCATTACACTAGACTGCTGGGTTATTCTAGATGGCAGTAGTCACTCACTTTGCTGATTCCCCCCACAGTTAGCATTTTGTTTCTCACAGCATTTATCTTATTCTATCCTGTATTAGTTATTTATGTATATATCTTCCTTTCACTAGAGCACTATTAATCATGTATGTTGTGAAGCATGCTGTGCTAGGTTTGTGTGGGAGACATAAAAGACTTTATACCAGCTCTTAAGGCATTCCAACTCCAGTTGAGGTGATTATACATGTACACTAATAAATGTAACACAAATTAGAATGTGCTAAGAACATAGTAAATGTTAGGAAATCACATGAGAAGAAGAAATTTCTAATTAAGGTGAGAATAAGGGAAAAAGAAAGATCTACACTCAGATTCCATCTTTACTGCATCTCTGTTGATCCTCAGCAAGTCATTTTGGCTTCTTAGAAGCTGTTTTCCTCAATTTAAAAAATGGGGATAATAATAGAAATTAGGGTAATTAAGTGGCACAGTGGATAGAGTGCCAGGCCTGGAGTCAGGAAGACCTGAGTTCAAATCCAGCCTCAGGATAGTAGGTATGTGACCCTGGCAAGTCGCTTAACCCTGTTTATCTCTCTTTCCTCATGTGCAAAATGACCTGGAGAAAGAAATGACAAACCACTCTAGTATCTTTGCCAAAAATCCCAAGTAGGGTCATAGAACATTAGACACATTTGGAACAATTGAACAGCAGTGTAATAGAAAATAGCAGTGTTATGAAAAATACTTGTTGCAGAGATAGAACATTTGAAATGGGGCTTAAAGGAGGAAGAGGAGGTTAGAGATGAGGGAATTGGACAGGGGAATGTGACAGTGATTTCATAGCCTTAGAGAATTTTAGAAATGAGATGAAACATAGAGGTCATCCAGTTCAGTCCCCTCATTTGGAGTGTGGAGGTTGAAGCACAGCAAGGTTACCCTAGAAGGTATATGTTTGTATTAGGTTTCTTAATGTTGGTAACAATTAACAACTTAAACTGGAACATGTACAAATATGCTTTTTAAGAAGATTTACTTTTGTAAGTTCCAGTAAAATTATTGGTCTTGAGATAATTTTGTTTTTGAGGTTTGATGATGAATGAGGACCCAGTATTGGCTATGGTTGATTTGCTTAGACTTTATTAGTGTTTTTATGTTTTATAAACTTTTGTTCTAACAACTCTCACCTGCCTCAGCATAATGCTTTCTGAAATGATTAAACACTTTTATTTTGTTGATGAAAGTGTATATATGTGCTCTTCTCTACATACTTGTGCTGTCTTTTTTTCCATTGAAAAGATGTAATTTTTCAGGAGGAAGATGAAATAATTTCTTAAAAGATCTTATCTTTATCTTGAGATTGGTTTCTTTATTAATGAATCTCCTCTGCTCTCAATCTTTAGCCTATTCATTTAGGTACAGTAGTTAAGTGGACTGGGACATCTTTTAAAAATATATTATTTTAAACTTCTAATGAATTAGGATTGATTTAATTTGATTCCTTTAATTCCTTCCATTCTTGCTTTTTGCGTATGTTACTGTGGTCTTCAACAAATCAGGCAGCCTTATTTTTTTTATCAGCCTGTTGTTCCTCAAGAACTGATTGAAATCAAAGCTGCTTTGCTTAAGACCCTTTATTAATTGCTCTCCCAAAGCTGTTGTCCTGTTGATACTTGCCACATTGCTAAAAGGAAACAAGTGACAAACTTGAACAAAATTTTGTCTCATTTGTTTTGTGTCTCTTAATATCTTTTCTGGCAGTGCACTTCTCAGATCTTTTTGTTTTTAGTAGAAAAACAGCCTGAAATAGTGGGTATAAAGGTTGGTCTTGGAGTCAAGAAGCTCTGAATTCACTAATGGTGATGTTTGAGCAAGTTGCTTGTTCTCAGGGCCCCAGGTAACTCTTTAAGACTCTTCAGTTGAAGAATAGTTGACTGGTAATAGCTAACATTTATATAGTATCTACTGTGTACTGGGCATTCTGCTAAGCCCTTTATTTCATTTGATCCTCAAAACCTTTTTTGGAAGGTAGGTGCTATATATTATCTTTATTTTAGAGATGAGGAAACTGAGGCAAATAAAGGTTAAGTGACTTGCCCAGGATCACACAGCGAGTGTCTGAGGCTGGATTTGATCTTATGCCTTCCTGACTTCAGGCCCAGCACTCATTACTTTTTGCTACCTAGCTCCCTTTCTGTTAGAGCAGTGGTTTTCAACAAATGCTGTGACCCTTTAATACTCACATGTGGGCAGACCCACCTGGAGACAGATAGAGGAGTGGTGTCTCTCTGTTCCTAAGATCATCGGAAATATTTGTTTTCCAGTGGTCTTAGGTGACCTGTGTGACCCCTGTGAAAGGGTCCTTCTAGGTCCAAAGGGGGCACGACCCACAGGTTGAGAATAGCTGTGTTAGAGGGAGTTTCTTCTCAGGGAGTTCCCTACAATAACGAAATCACAGGTCCAGATGACTCCACCCCCCCAAAAAAAGAAATTTACTTGTATTTAATTATAAGCACTCTGTTATCTTTCTATTTTGATATATTGTTTATTTTTGTCATTTATAATGATGCAATAATATTCATCCATCACAATTTATTTAGATATTTTCCAGTTGTAGGGTCTCATTTATTTTCTCAGTTTTCATTATTACAAATAATGCTATGAATATTTGTATACAAATAGGTCTTTTTCTCCCCCTCCATTTGGTAGCAGTCATAGTGTAGTTCCGAAATCACTTTTTTGCAATTGAGTATAAACTCTTAAAAATTTTTTTATTTTGTGTGTAGTACCTGGATCCTTCTTTACATATGGTTACCTAGAAACTACTTCAGGTTATATGCCCTATGTAGGTCATTATTCAAATATGCACTTCATGCATCCTCACTGATGTTTCTTTCATTTGACAATCAGAGGACATTAATTTAAAGCAAAAGACAGCTGGGTGGTATAGTAGATGAGAAATTGGATTTGGGCTTGGGAAGACCTGATTCACATCCTACCTTAGTCACTTAAGTAGATTTGTGATCCTGAGCAAATTACTTAACCTCTTTCCACTTCAGTTTACTCAATTTTTGTATCATCAGAACTTAGCACATTACATAGTAAGTATTTGATGAATTAAAAAAAATTATTAGTGAGCAGTTTTTAATATCAGTAAATTTCTTAAGAAACTATTCATATCCTCTGTCTATTTATTTGGATGCTATTTTTTAATGACCTGCATTAACTCCACCTTCATTTTTCCTAACCACATGGTAACCAAGTCTTAGATACTCAGCCAATAGGAGAGGACTAATAGAGGAGGGCTGTTATTAGCAAAGGATATCAAGTAAAATGCAAAGAAAATTTGGGGAGAGAAAGCTAGCTTAAGAGAGACATGTTTTCTCTTAAGATCTTTTTGCCAGTCCTTTTAAGTATTTTTATCAGACTTCTGGATGACCTCTTCTCGTTCCTGTGTATACTCCCTGTCTTCTTCAAAAACACAACAGTGAAACTAACTGAAAGAATAAGCTTCCCTACTTGTGAAGGTAGGTGATGAAGTGTTCTTTCAGAAATGTGATCAAGAGATTTGTGTATTGGCAATTTGATATTGGCCATTGGGTGTTAATTTTGAGCAATTTGTTTAACTTAGTTGATACTAAAGAATAACTAGTTGATATCTTAGTATTTAAGAAGCATGAGTTTATTTAACCAGGACTCTTCAGTATAGAGCAAATGTGAAATATACAGGCTGGCCCAAAAGTCTTAGTGCAGTTTAAACTAAATACTATATTACTATTATTACTCATGCTAATGGTGGGGGGTACTAACCCACTCTCAAAACACCTTAAGAAAGTCATTCATGCTATATGCATCTGCTTCTTTCCCCCCACTTTCTTCTAAACCCTCTGCAATATGGCTTGTAGCCTTATTCAGTTGAAAAAAGTCTCTCCAAAGTTAGCAACAATATCTTAATTGCTAAATCTAATGTTTTTTTCTCAGTCTTTATTTTTCTAGACCATACTACAGTGTTTTACACACCTTCTCCTGGATCCTTTCTCTTCTATGGGTTTTTATGATGTTGCTCCCCTGTTTCTCTTCATGTCTTTCTTATTGCTCCTTCTCAGTCTCCTTTGCTGGTTCTTCATGTTTCTCCCATTTATCATGAGGATCCTCAAGGTTCTGTCTTGGGGCATATCCTCTTTTCATTGTGAATTTGATCATCAGCTCCTTTGGTTCAGTTATCATCTCTGTGTAGTTGATAGGGGGCAGCTAGATAGCACTGTGCGTAGGGTGCCTGGCCTGGAGTCAGAAAGACTATCTTCTTGAGTTCTTATCGGACTTCAGGCCCTTAACTAGCTGTGTGACCCTGGACAAGTCACTTAACCCTATTTCCTCAGTTTCCTCATCTGTAAAATGAGCTGGAGAAGATAGTAGCAAATTACTCCAGTATCTTTGCCCAGAAAACCTTAAATGAGATCACAAAGTTAGATATGACTTAAAAATGATAACATTAGTATGTAGTTGATTCCCTGATCTATGTATGCAGCCCTATATTACTACTTTCCTTTGGGCATCTCATCCTAGATGTCCTGTTATCATCTCAAACTCAGCTTTTCCAAATACACAATTTTTCCCCAAGACTTCTTTTTTATATTTCCTTATTGCTTTCAAAGACACTAACATCCTTGGATTCCTCTTTAGACGCCATCTTGGACTTTTCATTCTCATCCCACATATTCCATATGTTGCCAGATTTTGTCATTTCTACTTTCACCTCTTTTCTATACTTGTTCCTCATTACCATCTAGTTCAGGCTCTCATTATGGACTATTGAAGTAGCTAGCCACCTAATTAGTCTCCCTGTCTCATTTCTTTCCTTCCATTTCATCTTCCACTCAGATGTCAAAATTATTTTAAAACCACTGGTCTAGTAACCTTCCCCCCACCTGCCATTCCCCAATTACCTACAGAATCAGATGTGAAGAATATGAAGTCTTCTGTTTCTTTATAGAACACTCCGTCTACTGTCTCCATGCCATGCCTTTTATACTGGCTATCTCCCACGTCTGGAATGTTCTGCTCCTTAGCTTCCTTCCCTGGCTTCTTGAAAGGCTCAGTTCAAATACCATCATTTGTTAGAAGACCTTTCTTAGTT
>CM053594.1:116824823-116850318 GCA_028646575.1 Pseudocheirus occidentalis | reverse complement strand
GTGTGACCTTGGGCAAGTCACTTAACCCCAACTGCCCTCTCCCCCCCCCCCAAAAAAAAAGCAAAAAAAAAAAAGTGAGCTCCTTGGTGGCAGGAACTGTTTGCTTTTATTTTTATCCCTAGCACTTAGTAAGTGCTTTAATAAATGATTGTCAACTGCCTAGAAGAGTGTGCTTCTCTATCCCAGAGACAGAATACATTACTATAAAACTGTTAAAGTATGTAGCAATTGATAACTTTTGAAATTATAAATCCGAAATTCTGTCAGCTGGGTGTAGAAAAGTTATAGGAAAAGATAGTAGTAGTTATAGGCCCTAAAGAGATCATATATTTTAAAGAGCTACTTTTTTGTAGGCCTGGCATTTTCTTTTAGATCAACAAATCCAAACACTTGTAATTGAAGTCCCTATTCTGGGACTAACCTTGAGATAACTTGAAGAATCCCATTCAAAGAGCATATTCTTTTATATGTAAGGTCATTAATTGGTCATCCAGAGCTCACAAGATTTAAAAGCTTTAAAGCAAGTGATTTTTTTCAGAGTAGTGTTACTAAATAAAGAGTATGACTGTCCCCTTCAAAATAGCCTGCTCTTTTGATTTCATTCATTGTGGCATTGTAAACTGTAGAGCTAAATCCTTCCTTTTATTAACTGTTAGATAAAATAAAATGTAATTTGTAAGATGACTTTTCATCCCTAATTAGTTGATTTATCAAAAGAGAAGAGGAAGCTGTCTACTCTAAAATAGTAAACTTACCCTAGGGAATATATAATCTTTTTCCCCACCCTTCATCTTGTTCCTCTTTTTTTAAAAAAACTTTTCTTTCAGGTTCCAAGTCTGGTATTGTTAATGTAATTCCAAATTAGCTTTGGCTCAAAATCTGGAAATAAGTTGATGCATCACAAGACTTGAAAACTGAAAGAGATCTTGGATAAATTTTAATGTAATACTTAGTTTGCAGAATAAAGGAAGGTTGAGACCTGAGGACTGTCATATTATAAGTTAGTGACAATGTTGGGGCCAGTTGGGTTATAACCCAGTGCCCCTTTCCATTTTCTCTCTATGCTCAGCAGCTGTTTTTAAATTCATAAAATTTACTGATAGGATAGATCTCATAATTCATTGGGTAAAAAAACTTTGAAGAGATTCATTTGTTCCATTTATTAAATGCTTCCTATGTAGTGCTGGGCATATGAAGAAGGACAAAAAAGTCTCAGCTTTCAAAAGGATCATGGTCTAATTTATATCTCCAACAAATGACTTTTTGAGTTTGAGCTGTAGAGCTTACCTACCCACAAGATTATGTTAAGGATCATATTTGCAATAGGAACGAGTTCTGAAGTAATTTTTGGAGCAGTTCCTTTTCAGTGTTAAATTTCTTTTAGAAAATAATTTTGCCTCTTTGTGTTGCATATTTTAAGAGCATGACAGATACTGTATTAAAATATTTAATAATTAATTTAATAAATTAAATATAAAATGTGTTCCAAAAAACCATTAAGGAGGGGCCTTTAAAATTCTCGTTTGTACTTTTAAAAGAGATTTTAATATCAGGAAATATTTAAAATTTTCTGACATGAACTTCAAAATTGATGACATTTTGTTTACACACTTCTAAATTTTAATGTAGTACAAAACTACTAAATTTAATGTATCTGCTTTGGCTTCTGAAATTGAATTATGCTAGACTGAAGAATTTGGACTTAATTTGATTCATATGTATGTTTTTTCTTCCTAGCTAGATTGTAATGAGTCCTTAGTAAGTATTGTTAAGTGGTGCTCAGTAAGTATTGCTGAGTGGTTGAATATATAGTCTTTTTGTATGAAGATGCCTTTTTGTACAGAGATTTGCATCTAGGATTATTGTGTGGTTTAAAAAAAAATCACAGATAACCATAGTCTCTTCCCTACCTTGTGAGCTCTCTTTTTTTTGTAAAAACTAAATTATTTTTAGTTTACAACATTCACAATTTATAAGATTTTGGGTTCTAAAATTTTCCCCTTCCTTCCTTTTCCCCTCTCTAAGATGGTATACAGTTTGACATAGTCTATATATGTATAATGATATTAAACACATTTCCACATTAGGTACTAAAATTGTGTTAAAATGAGCTTCTGTGAATAGCCAAATTTTGTTGCAGTGGAATTTTGTTACGGTGAGTGTACATTACAGATATCAGGACCTGAAAGAAAAACAATTAAGTGGGGAAAAAATTATGTCTGTTAGGGAAAAGTAGTGACCTAACCTAAGTGAATTTGCATTTGTTGACATTTTCAGCCCCAGGGCAGAAAGTTCTAAAATGGAGTGGATTAAGTCCTACCAAGTTAGGCCTCTAGAATTCTAGAGAGCACACTTCAGCAGGTAAGATAGTGAAAAGATGACCAGGAAGGATGACCAAAAACTGGGGTGTTATAATTGGCATGTTTTGTTTTGTTTGGTCTTTTTGGAGGGGGGCAAGGCAGGGCAGTTGGGGTAAAGTGACTTGCCCAATGTCACACAGCTACTTAGGTCTTCTTGATGCCAGGGTATGTGCTCTATTCAGTGCACCACCTAGCTCCCCTAATTGGCATGTTTTGATGGTGATTGGGATGTTAGTCTGCAAGGATGAGGGCTGGTGACAGGATATTATTGATTAGTAACTAGTTAAGAGATCTTCAACCTAGCATCAACTCTGTATGCAACACCACTTTCATTTTGGTAAGAATAATGTACAATAAAGCGTTCTTATAAATACAAAACTTGTAAAAAGCAAGCAAGTCTTAAATCAGAATTAGACTTGCTAATAATTTAAATTGTTTATCCATCATATTTTCACTAAAGGCAAGAATATGCCACCAGTGGATGAATGTGTGTACAAGTGTTCATTAGTTCTGAACACACTAACATGAACTATTTCCAAATTACAGTAGTCTGCCCACAATTTGTGATCTGGTTTTTTGTGACATCTTAAGTAACAAGTATGTCTAGTGAACCAAAACAGATTCCTTCATTTGCCATGTCCAAAAATTTTCCATCTGTACCTTTGAACCCATCACATGAAGGTGGGTAACGTCTTTCATCATGAGATTTCTGAAATTGTGGTTGCTCATTGTGATGGTCAGTTATTAAAATCCTTCAAAAAGTTGTCCGCTATTATCATACAAACTTGTTTTCTTTGTTATGCTCACTTCACTCTAAAGTAGTTCATACAAGTCTTCCTGGTTTGAAAGTGCCCCATCACCATTTCTTATGTGATAATAGTATTTCATTACATTGACATGCCATATTTTCCAGTTGATGGGCACCTGTTTTTTGCCACTGTGGAAAGAGCTACTATAATTTTTTTTGTGTGTATAGCTTCTTCACCTCTTTAGGAATCTAGGTGTAGTTTAGGTATTGCTGGGTCAAAGAGTAAAGTAATAATATATTTTTGTAACAACTGATTTAACCAAATTCTCTAATCAGTACTTAAGGAAGCTAGGTGGCACACTGGATAGAATGCTGGACCTGGAGAAAGGAAGACTTGAGTTCAAATGTGGCCTCTGACACTAGCTGTATGATCTTGGACAAGTCACTTAGCTCTGTTTGCCTCAGTTTCCTCATCTGCAAAATAAACTGAAGAAGGAAATAACACACCATTCTAGTATCTTTGCTGAGAAAACCCCAAATGAGATCATGAAGAATTTGACATGACTGAACACTAGCAATCAGTGGTTAAACAAATTTGTTTAACGTTTAAAAAAACGAATTTGTTTTACTTTTAGTATTCTTTTTAAAAATAAAAAAGTTCTAAATTCTCCGTCCTACCACGCCTCTCTCCATTGGAAAGGCAAGAAGTGTGATATCAATTAGACATGTGAAGTCATGCAAAATGTATTTCCATATTTGTCATTGTAGTGCCAGTGCAGTATTCATAGTGCCCACAATCACTATAAATGTACCTGCATGGTACTCAGTCACAAAATTTAACAGACTCTCCATATAGAAGACAGAAGTTTGGACACCAGAAAACCAAATCCCCAAACCAGTAAGCGGATTCCATCATAGTAGCAAAGAAGTTTATAAACCACAACAGCACCACAGAGAGCCACACTATCCTTTAGTCTTCCCACAAACCAACATTTATTCACAAGCCTCACTCCCTTGGATGTGTTCTCTCTTCCTCCCAGTCTTGCTAGCTCCAACTCCCAGCTTCCTGCGGGCTCTATTTCACCCTTCAGCAAGCTTCTCCCACCACAGGCTCCATGTGCCTACATTCAGCCTATTAGGGGGCAGAGTATATTTTCAAAGTAGGGAAGGTCTTAAAATTCCCTTAGGCTTATTAAGGGGTGGGGAAGATCTTCAGATTCCCATTAACCATTACAGTCATGAAACTTGGTGTAAAAATGTCACCTAATTTCCAGCTTTCCTTCTAATCAAGGCTACATTGGTTTTGTTTGTGCAAAACCTTCTTAATTTATTGCATTTAAATAAACCATTTTATTTCCTGTGATCCTCTCCATCTCTTGTTTGGTCATAGTCTTCCCTTATCCACATTTTCCATGAACTGCCAATTTGCTCATGATAATGCGCTTTATATCTAAATTGTTTGCCCATTTTGACCATATCTTGGTATACTGTGTGAGATGTTGGTCTATACCTAGTTTCTGTCAAACTGCTTTCCAGTTTATCCCAGCAGTTTTTGTCAAATAGAGTTCTTGTCCCAAAAGTTTGGATCTTCGGGTTTATCACTGGATTAACTAAATTACTATGATATTTGCTACTGTGTATCGTGATTCTAATTTTAGAGGGCAGTTGGGGTTAAGTGACTTGCCCAAGGTCACACGGCTAGTTTTTGTGTTAAGTGTCTGAGGCTGGATTTGAACTCAGGTACTCCTGACTCCAGGGCCGGTGCTCTATTCACTGCGCCACCTAGCCGCCCCTACTACTTTATTTCTTAGGCAGTACCAGATTGTTTTGCTGATTACTGCTTTGTAATATAGTTTGAAATCTGGTACTGCTAGACCATCTTCCTTTACATTTTTCATTGATTTCCTTGATATTGGTTTTTTTAAGTATATTTTTGTTTTTAAAAATATTTCTCAATTAAATGTAAATTTTGAACGCTCATTTTAAAAAATGAAAAATTTTAAGTTGTATTTTTTTTTAAATTAATTTATTATTAGCCTGTGCAGTTAAGTCACACTCCCCCCTGTCCCCGCCATAGAGGCCTTAACTCTGCCTCTCCCCTTCCCCCAGCCTGAAAGTCTTTTCAAGTCTGCCTAGATAACAGTACCCATGAATCCTTCAAAAGCATTCTATAAACAAACTCTTAAAGAAATGTATATCTCTTTTGTTCTGAGTGACCAGCTGCACCCAAAAACCTTGAACAACATTGTCAGAGAGAAGACTCCCTCCCAATACGGTACCTCCTGAATCCCTAATCAGTCTAGCTCCCAGACTTGGCACTGCCTGAAACAATCAAGCCTATCCTCCCATCAGCCATATTGGACTTACCTGAAACGTTAGGTATACTGTGAAAATCTTCTGCTTGGGCCCTCCTTTCTATCACCCCACCTGCCAAATAAGGGAAAAGTAACCGCAAGTGCCAATCAAAGATAAGAGCTTTTGGGGGGGGGGGGGGAGCGCTTTGTAATGTTTATTTATTTAAATCAACCTTCTGCTTCTGTACATTGGCATCTTCCTCTGGACATTTCCAGTGGTGTGGACAGCCTGCTTCTCACAAGATTATAATAAAGAAACCTTTCTGCTTTCAAAAAAAAATAATTTATTATTTTATCTTTAACATCCATTTTTCAGAAAAGTTTGAGGTCCAAATTCTTTCCCTGTATCTCCTTCCTCCTCAACCCTTCTTCACCCATTCTAAAGGCAGGAAATGTGCTACTGATTATATATATGTGAAATCATGCAAAAATATATTTCTGTGTTAGCCATGTTACAAAAAAAAAGGACAAAGAAAAAACAAGAAAAATAAAGTAAAATAATTATTCTTCAGTCCGCAATCAGATTCCATCAGTTCTTTCTCTGGAGGTGGGGGGATAACATCACTATGAATCCTTCTGAAATTGCCTGGGATCATTATTATTGAGAATAGCTAGGTCATTCACAGTTGATCATCATACCTTATTGCTGTTACTGTGTACAATCTCCTAGTTCTGTTTACTTTACTTTGTGTCACTTGATATAAGTCTTTCCAGAGGGTTTTCTGAAGCCATCCCTCTTGCCATTTCATATAGCACAATAATATATCATCATGAAAATATACCACAGCTTGTTCAGCCATTCCCTAATTGACGGGCATCCCCTTGACTTCCAGTTCTTTGTCACCACCAAAAAAAAAAAAAAAAAAAACTGTAAATAATAGTTTCTTTCCCTTTTACTTTGGTCTCTTTGGGCTTCATACATAGTAGTGGTAATGCTGGGTCAGAGGTGTATATGCACAGTTTTATAGTTCAAATTGTTCTCCAGAATAGTTGAACCAGTTCACAACTCCACCAACAGTGCATTAGTGTCCCAGTTTTTCCATATCTTCTTTAGCATTTGTCATTTTTCTTTTCTGTCAATTTGCTAAGTGTTAACAATTTAGTTTGCATTTCTCTAATCATTAGTGTTTTTAGCATTTTTCATGACTGTTGATAGCTTTGATTTCTTCTGAAAATTGCCCGTTCATATTCATTGACCATTTATCAACTGGATAATGGCTTTTATTTTTATAAATTTGGCTCAGTTCCCTGTGTATTTGAGAAAGGAGGCTGTTACACTTGCTGTAAAATTTTTCCCGAGTTTCCTGTTTTCCTTCTGATTTTGACTGCATTCATTTTGTTCATGCAAAACCTTCTAATTTCATGTAATCAAAAGTATATATTTTACTTCCTTGATTCTGTCTGTCTCAAGTTTGGATTGCTCCCCTAATTTGCTTATGACATCATTCTTTTGGCTATATCATTTTCTCCATTTTGACTTTATCTTGGTACACAATGTGAAGTGTTGTTCTGTTCCTAGTTTCTTCCCAACTGCTTTCTAGTTTTCCCAGCAATTTTTGTCAGATGGTGAATTTCTACCCCCAAAGGTTGAGTCTTTGGGTTTATCAAACACTAGATTACTATGAACATTTACTGCTGTGTATTGTGTACCTAATCTATTCCACTGATTGACCACTCTATTTCTTAGCCAGTACCCAATTTTGAGGATTGCCATTTTATAATATAGTCTGAACTTGGGTACTGCTAGGCTGTCCTCCACATTGTTTTTCATTGAGCCTTGATATTCTTGACCTTTTGTTCTTCCAGATAAATTTTTTTTTCTAGCTCTAAATTTTTTTGTTTTTGGTAGTTAGGTTGGTATGACACTGAATAAGTAATTTAAAGAGAATTCTAATTTTTATTATATTGGCTTGGCCTACCAATGAATAGTAAATATTTCTCCAGGTGTTTAGCTCTATCTTTATTTGTGTTAAAAATGCTTTGTAATTGCATTCATATAGTCCCTGGGTTTGTCTTGGCAGGTAGACTTTCAAGCATTTCCTGTTATGTGCAAGAGTAACCATTTTTCACAGCTTAACATAATTCTTAAAGAATTATGTCTCGTACTATAATGGACATAGTATGCTGGATTGCTTGCTGTACATCCTAAATTCTGATTTAAATTCTTCATGGGTTCATGTAATACTCAGTCATAGGATTAGAAAGTACTCCCCAATCATGGTTGAAGCATAGTCATTCCAAAACTCAGTGGTTATATTTTGAGGTTAGCTTATTCTTTAAGCCTATTATTGAGGAAAATCCACACCTCTAGATGATCCCATTAATTTTTGTTTAAGAATAGTGTTGATCCAACAGAATTTGAATGAAGACCAGGCTGAGATAGTTAACACTCGTTTTTGCTTTCTCTTGACTGCTTTCTCTTGACTAATTTCTGTTGTATACTCCAGGCTGGATAATTTAAATTGCAGCTGAAATATATTTACCACATTTGGTGAATAGTAGTGGGTCCTTTTCAGTTCTTTTCTGTTTTGCTTCTAACTTAACGCAGGACTTGCCCAGCAGGGTGACATGAGAGACCTTACAGAGAATCTTAGGTCTGATTTATGGAATGTCAGAGCCTATAATGGTAAAGCAGTTTACAATTTAGTAATTTTATGTTCAATATTGTTCGCTTTATCAAATTCTAGGACATTTAAATTCTATAATTGTACATCGCTATCAGGGATTATCTGGGTTTTATTTCTTTCAATTTCAGTGGATCTCCTTATAGATCTTTCTTCTATTCACACATATTAGAATGTGTTGTGACTTAATTGGTGGTCTTCAAAAATTGCTCTAGTTGAAAAATCCATTACATTTTGGTAAGCTTGATCACTAATCTCTTAATCACTAATCACTAAATAATAAACATATTTGTTAAGGCCTGTACCTTGCAGAAGCTGCAACTTGTTGGCAAAGCCGTCCAGCACTCCATTCATCTCTATAGCATAGAGAAGCATTAGAGTGAAACTTTAGAGGAAATCTTATTTTTAAATGAATTTTCATTTTTGTCACATCTTTGAATTCTTTGAGAATTTGCATGTATCTGAAGTATTTAGGCACAGACTACTGCAGTAGTATAAAATTCCAGTCTATGAATAGTTGTATGTACTCTACTGTGGTTATGCAGAACTGTAATGACTGACATATGTCACTTTCTGGTTTACACCACAACCCCACCAGGTCAGTGGTATAAATAGTCTGTCCTTATTTTGGAGATGAGGAAATGATCTCTTCTGTAAATCTGTAATCTCATTGGTAATGATATTAAGCTTGGTAATGCCCTTCAAGCAGCTTCTCAAATTCTTTTTCCTCTCTGCTTCCTTCCACAATTAGAAGAAAAAGAGTTAACTTTCTTCAGGCCCTGACCAAATAGGCAGCTCTTTGTTGCTTGGCACTCCACAAAATAAACTTCCTTGGTTTTATGAGAGTGTGATTTTGAAGATATGAAACTTTTTGTACCTTGCTTGTAAAGCCAACCTCATTGCTTGGTGTCATACCTTGTACTGTTTGAGTGCAGGTTCTTATCAGTAGAGAAAGTGTTGTATGTCAGAACCTATAGATACTTTGATGATAAACAGCATTGGGGCTGGGGGAGGGGGGGGCAGCGCGGCATTCAAGGATTGTCTTGGTAATCTTATTTACTTTTCTACTAGGAATTTTGGAACGCTTGGATGCTTTTATAAAAAACTCATTTAGCATATTACATTTAGTTCAAGTAATTTGTCCTAGCTTCTGTGAACTTTTCTCTCCTGGTGTGCCAACAATTTTTCTTTTCTTTTTTTTTTTTTTTTTTTTAGGCTACTAGCAGAAGATGGTGGATCGATTGGCAAACAGTGAAGCAAATACTAGACGTATAAGTATAGTGGAAAACTGTTTTGGAGCAGCTGGACAACCCTTGACTATTCCAGGACGAGTTCTTATTGGAGAAGGAGTATTGACTAAGTTGTGTAGAAAGAAGCCAAAAGCAAGGCAGTTTTTCCTATTTAATGATATTCTTGTCTATGGCAATATTGTCATTCAGAAGAAAAAATATAACAAACAGCATATAATTCCCCTGGAAAATGTCACTATTGATTCCATCAAGGATGAGGGGGACCTACGGAATGGATGGCTTATCAAGACACCAACTAAATCATTTGCTGTTTATGCTGCCACAGCTACTGAAAAATCAGAATGGATGAATCACATAAATAAGTGTGTGACTGATTTACTCTCCAAAAGTGGGAAGACTCCCAGTAATGAACACGCTGCTGTCTGGGTACCTGACTCTGAGGCAACTGTGTGTATGCGTTGTCAGAAAGCAAAATTTACTCCTGTTAACCGTCGTCACCACTGCCGCAAATGTGGCTTTGTTGTTTGTGGGCCCTGCTCTGAAAAGCGATTTCTTCTCCCTAGCCAGTCTTCTAAGCCTGTACGGATTTGTGATTTCTGCTTTGATCTGCTTTCTTCTGGGGACTTGGCTACATGTCAGCCTACTAGATCAGACTCCTATAGCCAGTCACCTAAATCCCCTTTGAATAATGTATCTGATGATGAAGACGATGAAGATAGTAGTGATTAAAGTTATGAAAGTATTTTCAGAAACAGAATTGAGTGTGATCAGAGATAATCTGCTTTGGAGGAGATTTATTTTTGTGGCCTCCAAAAAGTTCATTCTAGCCATAAATTTACCTGAGAAACTTCCAACCTATGTGCCTCTCAGTATATTCTATAGAGAATGGTTTCACTGCAGGGATAGACTATTGCAAATGTATCACATAATTTTCCACCTTCTTATACTTGAGTTTTTCTAGACTATCCTTTTCTTATAAGGTTGGAAAAATTCAGTTAGAGCTTTTTAAAAAATTAATAGATCATATGCTACATTGATATTTTCATCATTTGTGTATTTTGGTATAAAAGAAAATTAAAGCATCATAAAATTATGGAAAATTGAATGTACTTTTGAATTAATAAATTATTTACATAAGATTAGTAGTTTTTCTAACTATACTGTCTTGTGATTAAGGCCCTAACAAACATAGGTGTCATTTTTTTGGGCATGACTTTGTTTTGCTTTTGATCTTGTATGCCATGTAGTGCCTTAAATTGATAGCACAGTTACAGGAGATAAGCCCCCTATGTTCTCACTTTTTCAGTTATTAAAAACAAAAGAAAAACCCATTGGTGCTATTTGAAATGAATATGATAAAAATAGTGCTTAAGAAAAGAAGTCCTAACTAAGGCTACCAGTTTGGAGGTAGTCATTTCCACAAGGACATGTTTTTCCCATAAAATAGTTTAGAATGATTATACTCTACATTTTTATAGATACCAAATTGTATTTGACAAGCCAGAATTTTACATTAACAAGGTTGTTGTGTTTAAGAATTTATTTTCCAATTTATCAAGTTCATTTTGAGCCTTTTCAGTAGTCTCTAATTTTAGTAAGAATTATTTTAAAATGTAAATTGAATGGCTTTAAAAGTTGAAGCTAAAGTGAAAATTTTCCATCTAATACCCTCAAAAATAAGCAGTCTCTTCTAACATTCAGTGATAAGTGAATAAAAAGTAACATGTTAAAAATGGAAAAGAAACTTGGGCCTGAAATGTCAGAAAAATAATTTGCATAAATGATCAGTGCAGAAAATATCTTTAATATACCTAAATTTGAACAGATTTCTGTCTCTAGAGGTCTTCTTATCCCAGTATAAAATAAACCTTGAATTAAAAATTAATAGTATACTAGGTTTTGTAAAGTTTTGTAAAATCCCAAACTATATTTCTATTTTTGTAAAATGATAGTATGTTAAATTTGTTTCCGATGTCTTTTTTTAAATCCATGAAAATAGAATAGCAGATGATCTTTCAAAATTGTGAGCTTTGCTCAGTGTAGGTTATTTTTGAGAATTGACCATTTCTGCACTGCTTGCAAACTTTGAGGTAACCATTAGGTCAAAAGTATATTTATTGAATAAACCTGTATATGTATTGCACTAGTTTTTCTGTTTGTATGCTGGAGATAACTATAGTGGTTTTTTTGTATATAAAAATAATCAGTTAAAAGTGTATTAACTATTATAATTCTTCTGTTTTGTCTTAAAATTTGAATATATGGTGCAGATATCATGAGAGACTTGATTCATTAATTTATGTGACACTGTTACAGTGTCTTAAAATTAGATTGAAGCACTATTTTGATTGATTTTATTTTAACTTTTTTGAAGCTCCTGAGGTCACATAGACCTATCTGACCTGTTTGTAGTATGAAGCAAAAGCACAGCAAGGTTGGTTTTCATTAAAAATAAATGCTTTTTTTTCCTCTGAGAGATAACATTCACATACACACAGATATGTTCAGGTATATATACATAACTGATGTGCTATGCTCATGTGTATATACACACACCCTTGTTGCTTCATGCTTTTATTGATACAGTTGCCTGAGAAATAAGATAAAACCTGAGAAAGTTGTAGCCTGGTACATAGGAAACTAACCTATTTTAGAAATCAGGTGAAACTGTTCTGAGAAGGCATTTGCATTTTTAACCTATTGAATATATATTTTTATAATTAAATCCTCAGTTACTATTTTCCTTATAGAATGTGATCTGATAGTTTTCTTATAGTACAAATACATAATTGTGTACATCATCCTTTCTTGTTTTGTTCCTTTTTCTTTTAAAACAATCTCTTCTGAGATGCTACACCTTTCCCCTAAAATGCCTTTTTTCTGCACTTTTAAAAAGTTAAGTGAAAAAGCAAAACAAAACTATCTCATTTTTTACAGACTTTACCCATAAATGAAATTTGTACTGTGCTGCACTGATCTTGAAGCTGTAACCAAATTGCTGGCAATTGTAGTTGGAGGAAGAAAATAAAGTTTCTGTAGGAGGGGAAAAACATGATTTTAAGTGGAAAGTACTTTTATTATAGAAATTCAAAGCCATTGGGGTCTGATATAAAAATTGTAATAAGTTAATATTACAGGTTAATATTACAATTTCTTGTTGATGTATACATTGAATAAGTATACTTATTCCCATTTTGAATTTTTCATAAAATGGGTGTGAATCGTATTTGTATAACTTAAAATTTTTGAAAGGGCTCAATACTTGTAATCTGTTTTCTGTCAGATTTACTAGTTTTCGTGCTCAAATATATGATGTAGCTTTTTAATCAGTGTTTTAGTATTTCTTTATCCTCATTTCTTAGAATTATAGAATTACAAATTTATGACTAGAAGAGATGTTAGAGATGATCTAATCCAACCATCTAGAAGGACTAGAATTACATATTTCTCCAATAGGCCAGGTATGGAAATTTACCATCAAGAGGCTGAAATTTGTGACCCCTACCATACATTATCTTCTGATGACAACAAATAATTTCATAGTAACACAGCCCTTGGGAAGCTATTTTTTATAAAGCATATTAAACAATTACATTTTCATTAGGAACCTTTTTGATGAGTAGATGTGAGCATATCACAGAGGAGAACCAAAGTTATAGTAAGTAACCATATTATATTTCAGTTTTTAAAACGAACTTTAGGACTTCATGACTGCATACTTACATAATGTTGGAAATGAGTCCGGCCAGGGTCATAGATTTGATCCCTGAATGGACCAGGTAGCTTTCATCTGCTTTGTTGTCAGAGATTGTATCTTATGTCCCACAGATATATGCCTTTGATCACAAGGGACGACTATATGGACAAATGGAGACTCATCATCTCCACTACTAGAAAGGGATTAAAAGTTCATGTCTTAATTGTTACTGTTCATCCCCCAAAGGACCACATATAATATGTGATATATATCCTCAGATTTAGTCAGTCACCAAGAATTTATTAAGTGCTCACTGTCTGCCAGGCACTGTGCTAAGGAAACAAAGCAAGGCACAACAAACTCCAAGCCCTCGAGGAGCTCCCTAATAGGATATACTAACATGAAAATTACTGGGGACATAAAAGATGTTTACAGAGTCAGTGGAAGGTAATCTCAGAAGAAAAGGCACTAGAAACTGGGGGGACCTGGCCATCTACAGAAGGTAGAATTTAAGATGAGTCCTGAAATACGCCAGAGAAATTAGGAGGTGAAGAGGAGGGAGAGCGTTCAGACACGGGGTGGGTAGGGAGTTAGCCAGTGCAAAAGCATGGAAATGAGACATGAAGTGTTGTGTAAAGAATAACAAATACGGCTGAAGTGGATGGATGTGTGGAATCAGTGGAGGGGAATACAGAGAAAAAAGACTGGAAGGGTCCAGTTATGAAACTTGCTTTTATCTTGGAGATCACTTTTTGGGTTAGCTTCTTTTTTTTTTTTTTTTTTTTTGAGGCAGTTGAGGTTTAAGTGACTTGCCTGGAGTCACAGAACTAAGTGTCTGAGGTCTGATTTGAACTCGGCTCCTCCTGATTCCAGGGCTGTTCTATCCACTGGGCTAGCACCTAGTGGGCCTCTCTGGGTTAAATTTGAAGTTAAATACGAACATTGCAAATTTGTTGCATTTTAAGGTGCTTTGGTTGTCAAATTCTGTTGTTTCTGTGAAACATCTTAATTTGATTACCCATCCCTTCTCTGATACAGTAATGTTCTACTGCACGTCCTTCTTACCTCACATCTAAAGTATTGAAATAGCCTGCTGATTGGTCTCCCTGCTTTAAGGAGAGCTCTGGGTCAAATTGATCTTCCTAAATGCAAGTCTGACCATATCACTCCCCTGTTCGATAAATGTCAGGAACGCCATTGCTTCCAGGATAAAATACAAAATCTTTCTCTGTTTGGTTTTTAAAAGCCTTCGTAGACTGGCCTCTTTCTGTCATTCTAGTCTTATACACTGCTCCCCTGTAACACTGGTCTCCTTGAACAGGATACTCCCATCTCCCCACTCCCAAGTATACTGAACTGGACGCTCCTCAGAGCATTTTTACTGGCTGTCTCACATGCCTAAGAACTGTCTCCCTCATTTCTTCCTAACTTCCCTTCCTTTACAGCTCAGCCAAAGTCCCACCTTCTGCAAGAAACCTTTCCTAATCCTGCATCTTAGTGCCTTCCCTCTGAGAATACCCCAGTTTATCTTGTATGTTTGTATGAGTCATAACTTGCATGTCATCTCTTCCATTGGACTGTGAACTCCTTGAGAGCAGGGCTCATTGTGGGTATGTGTTTTTATCCCTAGCTATTTAGCACCATACCTGACATGTAGACCCATAAAAATGCTAGTTGATTTTTCAGGAAACATTTAAGTGCCTCCTCCATGCCAGTTAGGTGACACAGTGGATAGAATATCAGAAGACATATTCCTGCGTTCATGTTGGGTCTCAGACACTAGCTGTGTGACCCTGGGCAAGTCACTTAGTCCTGTTTGCCTCAGTTTCCTCAACTGTAAAATGAGCTGGAGAAAGAAATGGCAAAACTGCAATAACTGCTAAGAAAACCCAAATGGGGTCATGAAGAGTCAGACGCTACTGAAATAACTGAACAAGTCAAAGTAACTGCTTAGGAAAACTTGCTTCAGAAATTATTAGAAGATTTCTGTGGTGTGGAGAGTGAAGATAGAGTCATTGTTGTGTTAGTATGAAATCAACAAGTTGCAGCTTTAAAATGAGAAATGTTGGGAATATTGTGAGTGGGACCAAATGCATTGGATATATCATGGAAAATTAAAAGTTGATCTAGGGCAAGGAAAATGAATTTAATAAGGATAAATTACGTAATGGAATATTATTGAAGTTTTATGGTGATGTTTTTTGAAATCTAGTGAAGATGGGAAGACAAGTCATAAGGAAAGAAATTCATTAAAAAAAACCATTCCATAGCTTTATGCTGATAACTGCAGCCCGTTATGGTGTAGGTAGATGTAACATAACAGCTTTGCTTTGGTAGGGGCAAAGGAAAAACAATTTTATTATCTTAAATCAATTAGGGAAATGATTAATTCTTTTTTTGTTTTTGGAGGGGGTAAGTCAAGGCAGTTAGGGTTAAGTGACTTGCCCAAGGTCACAGCTAGTATGTGTCAAGTATCTGAGGCCGGATTTGAACTCAGGTCCTCCTGACTCCAGGACTGGTGCTCTATTGACTGTGCTACCTAGCTAGCCCTGTAATTAATTACATATTTATGATACTTCTATATAGTGGTACTACACTGATTTTGTAAAATTACATAGTGTTATGAAATGTTTTATCTTTGAGGGCCTTGTCCATCATAGACTGGTCTTTTAGTTTTTAAAAAAGTTTTATTGCTGACTTTTGTTTTCATATCATAGTTATTTCCTAGCCCCAATTCCACAGCCATTTGAACCTTTTAACAAAGGAAAAAAACAACCAAAATCAACTGACACAACCCGGTCTGACAGCATGTCACATTCTACACTCGTGGTCACTATTTCTCCAGCAAAAAAAGGGAGGGGGGGGAAATGTGTGATATTTTGCCTAATTTATTCTATAGGAACAAGATTAGTTGTTAAAATTATCAGACAAATCTTATTTTAGCTGAGCACTATACACATTAAGCATTTTGGTCTAATGCCTCCACTTTTAGAGATTTCTTCCTTACAAAAGCATTCCAGGTATATAGCATATCTAAAATATCTAAAATCTTTGGTTCTGAGGAAAAAAAGAACTTATTAGATGAAATGGCATAAGAACAAGTTAGTTCTGCTGAAATAGTGTAACAATGGCATTAGCTAAGTGCTTGACTTTAAAACATGGTTCTTTAACTGATAAAAGGATGTTATTAGGAAATCATGTCAGTTGAAGTGGGAGGTATGATTCTACTTTTTCAAAATCATTTTTAAAAACATCCAAAAAGTCCTACCCATAATCTCTGAAAACTAAAAATTTGTGAAGAAGTGTATGAAAATAAAGGTAAGGCTAAAGTCTCATTGCATAGATGAAAGTGTGCTTGATCTTTTAACCATGAGCAGAAATTATAACCAGAATTTATTGCTACCTCCCTTAAGATAATGCCAAATTCAGAAGAATGAATTTGATTATCACTGTTTAAAGTGATAACTTTTCATTTAAGACTGACAGTTTAAAAGTTGAATAGAAATGCACAACTTCTGAAAGGCAGAGCATTTTAATACCAGTTTACAGGGGGAAGAAGAAAGCAAAAATTACAAGTTTTTAAAAATCTGCATTTCTTCTGAGAAATATCATTAAAGACCTTGTATTTTTTTATTTTAACTTTTATTTGTATTTTTTTAATCATTAGAAACATTTAAAATTTTGTCTTTCAAATTCTCCCCCTCCCCTATCAAGAAGGCAAGCAAAATGATATCAATTATACATGTGAAATCGTGTGAAATATTTCCATATTAGCCTTATTGAAAAAAAGGCAAAAAAAAAGTGAGAAAAATATATTTTAGTTTGCATCAGGTTCTCTCGCTGGAGGTGGTGAATAATATGTTTTCATTGTGAACTTTTTGGAATTTACAATCAGTGTTAATCAGTAGGCAAATCTTTCATATTTGATCATCATTTTAAGATTGCCATTACTGTACATAATGATCTGATTCTATTTCACTTTGCATATAGATCTTGGTATTGTCTTCTGAAACCACCCCCTCATTTCTTATATCACAATAGTATGACATCATAGCCCTATGGCACAACTTGTTCAACTATTCCTCAGTTGATGAATCTCAGTTTCTAATTCTTTGCTACCACAAAAAGAGGTACTATAAATATTTTGTACATAGAGGTTATTTTCTTTTTCCTTCGATTTCTTTGGAGTATGGAACTTGTAGTGATACTGCTGGGTCAAAGAGGCCCCAATTTTATAGTTCTTTGGGCATAGTGCCATTTTTTTTTTCTTTTTGGAGGGGGGAAGGCAGGGCAATTGGGGTTAAGTGACTTGCCTAAGGTCACATGGCTGGTTTTGTGTTAAGTGTCTGAGGCTAGATCTGAACTCAGGTCCACCTGACTCCAGGGCAGGTGCTTGCTTTATTCACATTTTCTGGAAGGGTTGGACCAGTTCACAACTCAACTTTCCATTTATTAGTGTGTCTCCTTTCTTCTTCAGCATTCATCATTTCTGATAGATGTGAGGTGGTACCTCAGAGTTGTTTTAATTTGCATTTTTCTAATCAAAAGTGATTGAGAACATTTTTTCATGTAACTATATGTACCTTTGATTTCCTCTGAAAACCATGTTCATATCTTTTGACAATTTATAAATTGAGACTGGCTCTTATTTTTATAAATTTAACTGTTTCAGAAATAAGGCCCTTATCAGAGAAACTTGGTGTAAAAAATTTTGACATTCATTGTCTATAGTATCTTTTAGCAAAATAAAATTTCCTTGATTATCTCTTCTAATTAGGTCTTTTTGCTTTTGTTTTGAGATCATGATTGCTACCCTTGTCTTTCTTACTTCAGCCAAAGCATAATAAACTCTGCTCAGGCCCTTTATTTTTACTCTGTTTCTGTTTCATGTGTGTCTCTTTTTAATAGCATTGTTGAATTTTGCGTTATGCTATCTGCTTGTTTCCATTTTATGGATGAGCTTATCCCATTCACATTTACTGTTACGCTTATTAACTGTATTTTCCTCCATCCCGTTCTGTTTATCCTTCTCTCTCTTTTTATCCTGTCCCTGCTCAAAAGTTCTTCTGATCACTGCCTCCCCTTATCTGTTTTCCATTTCATCATTCTTAACCCAATTGAGTGTATATATATGTATGCATGTATTCCTTTTTTGAATCAGTTCTAACAAGAGTGAGGTTCATATATTGCCTGCCACCCGACCATTTTCCCCTTCACTGTAATGCTTCTTTCTTGTGTGCTTCTGTTACACGAGAAAAATTTCCCCATTCTACCACTCCCTTCCCTCTTCTCCCAGTGTATCCCTCTTTCTCACCTCTTCATTTCTTTTTCCTTTTTCTTTTTTTTGGATATTATCCAAACATAATTGACTTACATAGACTCACACTCTTTCTATTTAGACTCCTAACTGCCCCCAAAATGATAAAGTTGTTAGGAGTTATGTGTATCATTTTTTCGTATAGGAATATAAACTATTTAACCTTATTGGGTCCTTTGTGATAACCCTTTGATGTTTATTTTTTTATGCTTCTCTTGATTCTTGTGTTTGAATATCAAATTTTCTGTTTAGCTCTGGTCTTTTCATGAGGAATGCTTGAAAGTCCTCAATTTCGTTATATATCCATTTTCACCCTTCAAGAATTATACTCGCTTTTGCTAGATAGGCTATTCTTGGTTGTAATCCTAGCTCCTTTGCTTTCTGGAATATCATATTCCAGGCCCTTTAATCTTTTAATGTGGAAACTGCTAAAACTTGTGTTTTAGCAGAATAATTGAATTGTTTTTTTCTGGCTGCTAATATTTTTTACTTGATCTGGGAGTTCTGGAATTTTGACCTATATTCTTGAAATTTTGCATTTTGGATCTCAGGAGGTGATAAGTGGATATTTTTCAATTTCTATTTTGCCCTCTGGATCTAAGATATTGGGGGAAGTTTTCTTTGATGATTTCTTAAAATGTGATGTCTAGGCCTATTTTTTTTATCATGGCTTTCAGGTAGTTCAATAATTCTTAAATTATCTCTCGTGGATATATTTTCCATGTCAGTGTTTTTTCCAGTGAGATAGTTCACATTTTCTTCTTTTTCATTCTTTTGACTTTGTTTTACTGTTTCTTGACATCTCGTGGAGTCATTGGCCACCACTTACCCAATTCTAATTTTTAAAGAATTATTTTCTTCAGTGAGCTTTTATGCTTCATTTTCCATTTGACCAATTCTGCTTTTAAAGGAGTTCTTTTCTTAAGTGTGTTTTTGTGCCTCTTTTACCATTAGACCAACTCTGGTGGTGGTGTTTTTCTTTGGTGTTATTTTCTTCAGTAATTTTTTTTTGTTCCTTTTTTAAAAAATCCTTACAAAAAAACTTTTAATTATCTTTTCATGATTTTCTCAAATCATTCTACTTTCTTTTCCTAATTTTTCTTCTAATACTCTTAATGTTTATGTCTCATCTTCCCTGCCATCATAGCAGCTTTTTATGGTCAAGTTATTTTGTTTGCTCATTTCCCCGAGCTATTTCTTGGCTTTGAACTTTATAAGTTGGGCTCTGCTCAGTGGGAGGTAAGGAGGCACAGTGCCAAGCCTTCAGGCTTTTTCATGCTGCTGTTTTAAGAGCTAGTTCTGGGGATCTGTAAGTTTCTGGTGCTATTAAGTTGGTATCACCTGGGGAGAGGTCTGGTCATTGCCCTCCTGGTCTGCATTCTGGTCTTTACCCAGGAAGGGTCTCTGCATCCTTGCAGCCATATGTACTAGTGCTCTTCTTGCTGCTGAATTTGTGACCAGGTGCTCTGTTCTCCTGCAGCCACAAATTGCTAATGCTCCTCTCTGCCAGAAAGCGTAACCAGGGTCTTTGCTCCCTTGTGACTGACCACAAATGTTCCCCTCTACTGTGGAACTGCAACTCAGAAGAACTGCATATGTCCAGTAGGGTTGCTGATCAGTGCCATCTGTACCCAGTGCCAGCAAAGGATGCCCTGTAGTCTTTCTGGCTAGTTGTCCATCTCCTTTACTGTCTGAGCTGAGAGCTCTGGAAGCTGCTGCTCCTGTTGGTGGCCTCCAAAAAGCACTGTTGGTGTGGTGCTCCAGGATGGTCCCCACTCCAGACCTGTTCTGCCCACCTCCTAAATCATCTTAGGCTGGAAAAATGTCTCATTTTGATCTTTTGTTGGCTCTACCATTGCAGAATTTGATTTGAGAAGTTATTTTAAAATTACTTGAAAGGTAATGTTGGGAGAGTTCAGCAAGGCTGCCTGTGCTCTACTGTCTTCTTTGCCCTATTAACACTGCAAAATTGTTACCCTGTTCTAAAGTAACATAATCCCAAGGGAAGGTAGGATTCCAGTCTGGATTATTTTATCACCTAATGTTACTTAACGCACTTTATTTTTGAGGTTTTGTGTATTAATGTAGTCTTTTCCTACGGATTATGTCTTCATGAAAATTTTAATTTAGGTCTCATACAGAAGAACTGAGTTCCTGGCATCTTAGATAAGGGACTTAAAGAGAAAATTATTATTTCATACAGTAAGTTAGATTCTATAGAATAATTAACATATTAATTCCAGGTAGCCTTTCCAAGAATGACTTCATCATTTGGGTATATTATTTTGCCAGAATAAAGAAAGGTATGTTTGGTTTTTTTTTTCCAGGAAAAGTTCCATTAAAAGTGAATGGTTTTGTTTTTTTTAACTTTTTGTCACAAGTTATGTGAATAAAACTACTTTTCTAATAATTTTTGTTATTTAGTATAAAATATTAATTTTACATGGGTTACAGGGTGAATTCACATTACTAAAAGATATAGCTTCTGAAAAACATTGAGTTAAGCCTTTTTAAAATTTTTATTTGGATCACATTTAACTTGTAAAATTATTTTCTGTAATTAAATCTTATCTGACTTATTTAGATGCATATATGAGTCTGATAATGAAATATTTACAGAAGTTTTATTTTTAAAGTATTGAATTGAGTAATTCCTAGTAGATGCATTGATATATGTTGCATTTCAAAGAAGGGCATAAATTTTTAATATGCAAGGAGAACTAGAGATATTATAAACAGAATGTCATCATAGCCATCTATAACTTAATTTTTAGTAACCCTTCTGTCATCTTAAGCCACCAGGAAGAAAAGATGCTAGAAAATATTTTTGACCTACTATCTTATTTGTTTGTGACCAAGAGTGTGGCTATCTCTTGTATTGATTTTCTTTTCTTTTTTTTTTTTTTTTTTTGGCTTTTAAGAGAAGAGTTCTGGAAGCATGTCAGATATGCATTGATACTTCCACAGGTGGGGCAAAATTTGGTCTTATTTACAATTCAATTTTTCATTCTCGTGGAAGGAAATAACTGTGTGAGATGACTCCAAGTTTGTGGATCTTAGGGATCACAAATCTAGAGCTGAAAGGGGTTTCAGAAAATAGATTTCATTTATAATTTTCATCTAATTGTGCATAACTTTATAATATAATAAACTTCTATTAAAAGGCCTACTTTTCTTGTGTGGAGTTGAACCTGGACTATGCCAGTGGAATGCAAACTGGCAGGTCTTATAACAAGCTGGAAATTTAGTAATACAGTATTCTTAAGAATTGTTAAGTCATGTCCAATTCTTCCTGGAAAGCCCATGGGGTTTTCTTGGCAAAGATACTAGAATGGTTTGTCATTTTCTTCTCCAGCATATCTCTGTTTTACAGAAATGGAACTGAGGCCAAAAGGGGTTAAGTGACTTGCTCAGGGTCACAGAGCTAGTAAGTGGCCAAGGCCAGATTTGAACTTGGATCTTCCAGACTCCAGGCCTGGTGCTCTATCCACTGCAATACTTGGCTGTCCCCAAAATCTAATAATAGACCTACCTAAATCTGGAGAGGCTTACTACATTCTGGAAGTTTGGTTACCAGATTGTGTTAAATTTTGTTTAGGTTTCGATTTTGTTAAAACATCATGAAATCGTGGAAAGGTTGTAATTTCGTAACATCATGCAGCACCCAGTTTGTATGGATCTTTTGAAATGTTTTATAAAACATTTTCAGTGTGCTGTGGTTAAGGTGTAGGCAGAAGTCAAGTCTTACTTTGAATGGAGAACCTTAACCAGATTATTTGATATTTGTTTATGAGTTTTTTCACATTAATTTTGTCTTCTCTTTATTTATATATAAAATGCAAAGAAATCTTTAAAGATTCCTTAGAGCATAAGTGAATATAAAATGGTTGGTTGGTTGCTGAACCAGTCTTGTAAAAAGTAGCACAACAAGTGACCCTTTACATTTCCAGGTGTGTGATTTTAGGTGACATCTGCTAATTCTCTTGAATGAGTTTGTTTTACTTGGTTCTAATGGGTGCACAGCAGTTTACAGAGCTGAGGAAGTGTGGGAGAGTGGATTGCGTGTGTGACTGTGTACTCTCAGTTTCCAGCAGATTGGATTTCAGAACCAATTTATAGGCTTGCAAGCTTCAGGTTTTTCCATTTGAATTTCATCTCCCTAGTTTAAATTGGCCTTTTCAGTTCAATCTATTGCTATGTCATCCTTTGTAGTCTATAGCTCTCCCCTGATGGGAAAGAAAGGAATGAGATTTGAGGTCATTTTTAAAAATTGAATTTTAATTTTCAGTCACAAGTTCTCTCCCTCCCTCTTTCCCCTCCCCCACCCATTGAGAAGGCAAGAAATAAGATACTCATGCATATGAAGTCATGCAAAACATTTCCATATTAGTCTTGTTGTGGAAAAAGAGCAAGAAAAATTAAAGAAAAAAAAACTTCCATCTGCATTCATAGCCCATTGGTTCTCTCTTTGGAGTTGTATAGCATTTTTTTTCATGGGTCCTTTGGATTTGTCATAGATCATTGTATTGATCAGAATGAACAATATTGCTGTTACTGTGGCTTGCATCAATTCATATTAGTCTTCCCAGGTTTTTCAGAAACAATCCCCTTAATTTTCTACAGCACAATCATCTTCCATCACAGTCATACCATAACTTGTTTAGCAGTCGCCCAGTTATTGGGCATCCCCTCAATTTCCAATTTATTGCCACCACGAAAAGCTGCTCTGGATATTTGTATACATATGAGTCCCTTTCCTTTTCCTTTAATCTCTTTGGGGTGCAGACCTAATGGTATTGATGGACTAAAAGGAAGACACAGTTTTGGGCATACTTCTGATTCTTCTCCAGAACAGTTGGATCAGGTCACAACTCCATCAATAATGTGGTATTTGTCATTTTCTTTTACTGTTCTGTTAGCCGATCTGATGGCCATGAGGTACCAGGGGTGGGGAACCACATGTGGCCTTCTAGGTTCTTGGGTGTGGTTTTTTGACTGAGCCCAAGTTTTACAAAACAAATCCTTTTAAGGGGATTTTTTTTTCTGTGAACTTTAGATTCAGTCAAAGGGCTGCACTTGAAGACCTAGAGGGTCTCATGTGACCTCAATGAAGCAGGTTCCCCACCCTTAAAACTGGTAGTCCCTGATTTGAGGTCGTTCAGTTGAGAAGATTTCTTTATAACTAATGTGAATTACACTTCACTTATGTTAGAAGATAACAGCTTTCCACAGACTTGCCTTTTATTATGTTTATGGGATAATAGTTCTCATCACTTGATGTTGATGCTATGAGGAAGTTCGTTATGGAAGACAACATAGTGAACATAGACCATAATTATCCCTGGATATAGCTTTTTGTATCTGACCCTTTTTAGGAGTATAAAGTAGGTGATGTTTCCACTCTTCTCTCTACACAACGACTCAACTGATTTTCCTAAAAATCAGTTTGTAAGGATAGGGCTGAGAAGGAAACTCTTAAGATTATCAAGTCCAATCATTATTTTACAGATGAAGAAGAAACTGAGTCACAAAGAGGTTCAGTGACTTGCCCAGGGTCACACAGCTAGTATTTGAGGTCAAATTTGAACCCAGGTCTTCATAGTTTCACACCCAACTTTCTACTGACTGTGCCACCTAGCTGCCTTGTAAGTTGCAGTATGAATGTGGAAACCTGCTCATTTTTTATTAATCTTTGGATGCAAAGGATTACATTTAGGTTTATTGTTTAACAGATTTGGGAAATGTTTTATGTATGTGTAGATGTTAACGTGAAAATAGAAATGTGGGCAGATAGATTAATGGAGAGCACTATTTGCTACTTTATCACAAACCTATTTGTTGTTTTGTTCCAAAAGATAGTCGTTTGTTAGCTTAAATATGACAGCTGACCTCTCTTCTCCCTTTGAAAACTTCAAAAGACTAGACCCTTCCAAGAAATGTCAGACTTCAAATATATTCCGTCTTACTAGGAGGCAGTAATATGAAATCCTCAGCTTAAATAAAGAATTGTAGTTGACTTGTTTAAATTTCCCCTAATTAAATAGTCCTAGTTAGGAACTACCGAAGGTGGATTAATTTTGTTGTGGGATTACTTTAAAAAATAGACTTATGAAGGAAAAGAACTAAGGCAACCATGAAAATTGGATTGTCAACAAAAAAAGCTACTTAATTAGGGCTTACTCTTAATTTAAAATCTTTCTTTGCATTCAGTCTTACTCTCATCAGAAACAGTTTTGAAGCCTGGATTTACAGTGTTTGGCAACAAAGCACAATAGAAAATTAGTGTTTTGTGTACTTAAAGAATGTAGGTATTTGCAAAGCTTTGTTTCTTTCTAGGACAGCTGAACTTGGACAGCAGAGGCTTACTTGGGATTAAATTTATGGAGTTTGAAACTAGTGAAACCAAAAGATTGCTGGGAGCTTGTTAGAAAAATCTTAACATACTCTTCCCCCAAAATAATAGATGACTTCTAAGGCTACATATGTAAATAAACTTTTCTCCTTCAGCAGTTGCTTAAAGTTTAGATTATATATTTCTGGGTGTTACTTGAAGTTGTTAATTCATCAACTGAGTATTGGCCGAGGAATGCTGTCCAACTTGTCCCTGTTCAACAGGTCGGTAATTCTGGTGTATATGGGAAAGAATGACTTTTCCTGCCTTCTGATTCAAGTGTTAGAGGAACAAGCCTTTACCATTGATTTTTAAAATTTTTTTCTTTTAAAATGGTCATCCATAAATTCATATGTGTATGTAATACATATAGATATACACACATACATATATATGTATATTGTCTCTTGTAACTTTCTTCGCTTCTGTTCTTCACTCATTGGAACTCTCCTTTTTAGCAAATGATGACAGTTTTAAGCAACATACATCAACACTTTGGTATGACTTTTTTCTAACTGATTTTCACTACACTGCCATTTCACTGTTTTGTATTCTGATTTTTTTTTAATTTATTGACTTGTTTGTTTACTTTTAGGTTACAAGATTCAGTTCCAGAGTCACTTGAGTTTCAGATTTTTCTCCCCTTCCTCCCCACTCCCCACCCCCGCCATGGTGGCATACGATCATGTATAGACTCTGCAAACTCCTTCACATTGTACAATAGTCTGGTTGTATAGATGTTATAGCCAATGGA
>CM053594.1:116790355-116824323 GCA_028646575.1 Pseudocheirus occidentalis | reverse complement strand
GGGCCACTGCTGCTGGTTCCAGTAGTTCTCCTCCCCCACTGCTTCCTTGCCCCGGGGGGTAGAATGTCCAAACTGCTTTACCCCCCAAATTAAGTTTCAAAGTTTCAGCTTTCACTAACCGTCTCTGACCGAAGCTCCCCTCAGGCCGGTGCTTTAGATTTTCTTTGAAGTAGATTCAATCTGCTGTTTGGGAGGCTCTGCTGCTCCTCCTGGCCGCCCTGAGGTCTTGCCTGGCCACCGCTTTGGTTTGGGACTGGCCGGGTCTCTGCTCCACTGCGGTGCGCTCTCTCCCGTCCTGCTCCTCACGCCTTGGCAGATGTGGAGGTGCTGGAGGCTGTAGAACAGCTGCAGGCTGGCTGCGGGGCTCAGCTCAGTTCCTTCCCACCGCCCCGGGCCTGGCTGAGGTCTCGGCTTCAGGCTGTTCCAGCCTTCACTCCTGCAGCCGCTGAGCCCCTGCTGCCGAGCTGCCTTCAGCAAGAGCTATGTTCTTTGTAGTTTTTGTTAGTTTGAGAGTCCTAGACTTTCCTAGACTTTGTCTGAGCTCGTATTTTATGGGTGTTTAGGGTGGCAGTGTGGGAGCTGCGGGACCTTGCTGCTTCTACGCCACCATCTTGGCTCCCCACATAGTTCTTTTAGGGGTGATGCTTTGCGGCAAAAAATCAGTCAAATTATAGTGTACTGCAAGTACAGAAAAAGTTTGGATTCCCTGCTATAAATATTTCATTTAAATGCTTTCTGAGAAAAATATGATTTATCTCATCATTTTAAATTATAGAGAGAAACAACATTTTAGCAATCCCATTCCTTTTTAAAAAAAATGTTTAAAACTTTAAACAAAATTTTAAAATCACTTGTTCACACCTGAAAAACTCAGAGGTGGGTTAAACTTCAAATCTTCATACTTTTTATAGTCTGAAAATTTACTTAAGAATAAGTACTTTATATCTAAAAATATTCACTTAGACATAGCAAAAACCATTTTAAATTTACATGCTGTTCATGCAGAGTGCACTATCTCTTATCAGACTGTTAGCAATTTACCAAGATGTTTTCATGCATAAAAAAATTAAACACAATTATATTAGTGCAAAGTTAAATTGAAATTCTGAATGCACAAGTCAAGAAACGCAAAATTATGGTTCCCAAAGCTACCATAACTTGTCTTCTTTCACATATGTAGTTTATTACATGGCTGCACAGAGTGTTAACTTTAATGCCTTAATACATATGTGCAATTTGGCTGAATTATAGCTGTTGTGGGAACCATAACTCTGAATTTCCTGACATTTTGTATGTGTAAAATCTCAACCATAATGTTGAATACAGCTTTTGAATTTAATTTAAAATATAGTAGTTTATTCAAATCTATTCACACTACCACATTTTCCTACATACACTATCCTCAGAGAAAAATAAAACCAACTTGCAGTTAAGAAATCATTCTGGTGCTGTGATTTCTATGATTCACTCTATTAGATCATAATTAATACCAGTCCATGGAATAATCCAGCCTTGCAAGTAGTTTTAAAAATCATTAGCCTCACTGAAATTCTACTTGGCTTGAAGTCTCTGCATTACTTTCATATACACTAATACCATCTTTTCCCTTTTAACCATCTCCTTCTACTGCTCCCTCTATCACCCAGCTAAAAATAACATAAGATAGTATACTATGGCTATGTCTGTTAGTATTTCGTACCCTGGACAGAAAATCCATGAGAATGTAATTCTACAAGAATGGTCTTATCCAACCTTTGTATTTTCCATAGTGCCTAGCAGAATTCTTTGAATATAGCTGCTGCTTAATACATTTGTTAAACGAATATTATGGAGTCATGACAAACACATAAGACAAACAGATCCAATGAAGACATGGAAGTAAAAACTAATGGAGGTGAATGGAAATATGACTGTAAGTGCAAAGGTGATTCCAGAGTGACTGGAGTGACTTGATTCCAGGTGAATGAGTCAGGGAGGAGGAAGTTCTCAGCTGGAGAAGGATGACTATGTATAGGAAAGGAGGTTAATTTCCTTTTCTGAACTAGCTACATGTTACTAACTACTGAGTAAAAAAAGAACAAAATAAACACTGGTGACAGTAAATATTTTCCTGGAGAATCCAAATCAGTTTAGAAGCTGGATTAATAGAAGAAATGGTATAATAAGCTGATAGCGGTTACCTCTTGATAAATTTAGTGTTAATGTATATTACAAATTTCTACTTTAAGGAGATAATCGCTATGAATAGGCTGAATTAGAACAAATAAATGTTGTTACTTTATGATATCTTTAAATCCATTAAGATGACTAATAAAAGGAAAAAGTTGGGATCTAATGAGTCACAACACAGCCCCTC
This sequence comes from Pseudocheirus occidentalis, assembly GCA_028646575.1. Taxonomy (NCBI): domain Eukaryota; kingdom Metazoa; phylum Chordata; class Mammalia; order Diprotodontia; family Pseudocheiridae; genus Pseudocheirus; species Pseudocheirus occidentalis. The sequence goes on along the minus strand of CM053594.1, from coordinate 116,821,967 downwards.
TTTTTTAAAAGTAAGTTTTTATTGATATTTTCTGTTTCTTACCTTATCATAGTTATTAACTGATCAACATTTATGAAGTACCTAAGCAGGTACTCTGCTAAGTGCTGGGAATACACACAGGCAAAAAACAGTTCCTGCCTTTAAGGAGCTCTCAGTCTAATTGGGGATAGAACATGCATACATACACACACACCACACACACACACACACAATAAACTACGTATAGAATATAAAAAGGAATAGTTATCCCAAGTATTTCTCCCTTCTTCCCCTTCCAGAGAGTAATTTTATATAACAAACAGTATTCTTTAGAGAGGGGAAAAAATATTACGATTGATCAATACATTGCGTCTGATAATATGTGCAATGCATAATGACACCTGTGGACCTCCCACTTACACGAAAGGATGGGTTGGGGGTTGTCTTCTCATATCTCTTCAAGTGAGTCCTGACTGATCTAGATACTTTCATTACATTTACTTTATTACTTTTTTGTGTGTATCATTGTTCTTTCAATTTAGTTTTGTTACTGAATACTATGTATGTTATTTTCTTAGCTCTGCTTACTTTAGACTGCATCAGATCACATGGATTTTTCCAAGTTCTCTTATTTATCACACATATAATTTTTAAAAAAACTTTTGTTTATTTTAGTTTACATCATTCATTTCCACTAGATTTTGAGTTACGAATTTTCTCCCCATCTTTCCCCTACCCACCACCCCAAACAGTGATCCCACTGTATACCCCCTCCTCCAATCTGCTCTCTCCTATATCCTCCCTCATCACCCTTCTGGCTTTCTGGTAGGGAAAGATGGACCTCCCTACTCCAGTGCCTGTATATCCTAATTCCCAGTTGTATGTAATTAGTATTAACACACACATATTTTAACATTTGATTATAGAACTTTACATTCTAGATTCTTTCCCTTCTTCCCTCGTTACCCACCTCCACTGGAAAGACAAACAATTCAATACAGGCTGTATGACACACGTAATTTCTTATAGCATGGTAGCAGTCCATTTTATCTCTGTACCACAATTTGTTTATCCATTTCCCAGTTGATGATCAATAAGTACACTTACTTACTGATGGCTGCCTGGAGGTATAAACTGGAGTCTCTGATTCAAAGGGTATGGACATTTTAGTCACTTTGTATAATTCTAAATTGGTTTCCAAAATGGTTGTACCATTTTGCAACTCCACTAATGATATATTAGAATGCCCATTATCATTCTACAACCCCTCTAACATTTGTCTATTGTCTTTTTTTGGGGGTAATTTTTGTCAGATTACAGGGTATGAGGTAACTTCAGGATTGTTTTGATTTGTATTTCTCTTATTAATTTGGCTAGTTGAAGCATTTTTCCCCCCACATGGTTGTGAATACTTGGTAATTCTTCTTTTGAGAACTGTTTGTTCATGTTCTTTGACCACTTAACTACTTGAGAATGGCTATTACTCATATAGATTTATTAACTATTTATATATCTTGGATACCAAACTCTTATCAATGTGATACAAACATTTTTTTCCCCCATTCACCATTCCCCTTCCTAGCCTATATACCAGTGGTTCTCAACCTTCCTAATGCTGTGATCCTTTAATATTAGTATGTGGGCGTATCTGCATGTGGGCCGACCTGCCTGGAGATGGATAGAGGAGCCATGTCTCAGTTCCTAAGACCATGGGAAATGTGTGTTTTCCCACAGGTGACCCCTGTGCAAGGTTGTTCAACCCCCAAAGTGGTCGCAACCCACAGGTTGAGATCCACTGCTATGTACATTAATGTTGTAAATACAGAAGCTTTTCAATTTAAAGTAATCAAAGTTGTCTATTTTTATCTTTTGTAATTACCTTTATCTCTTTGTTTGGTTAAGAATACTGCTGCCCAAAACTATGAGAGATATATGATGCTTCTCTTCAAATTTTTTTTGGTAATATCTTTCTTTAATATTAAGGTCATATATCTATTTAGAATGAATTGTGGAATATGGGGTAAAGTGTTGGCCTAAGACTAATTTCTGAAAGACTGCTTTTCCAGTTTTCCCAGATAAATAAATAAGGAGTCAGCCAAACAGATTTAGTCAAAGGGGAGCACTTGAGAATCTAGAAGGCCCCAAGTAATTTGTTTCCTACTTTACTGAATACTGGGTTATTGTGTTCTTTCTATTGTTTCTGATTTTCCTTCTTGTTTACTCCATTTCATCGATCTATTTTTTTAATCATGAGCAGTTGGTTTTAATGACTGCTGCTTTATAATAATAGTTTGAGGTCTGAAAGTGCTATTCTCTCTGTCCCTTCTTTTCACCTTATCCCTTGCCATTTCAGATCTTTTATTTTTCCAAATGGATTTTTATTATTTTATCAGGTTCTATAAAGTATTTCCTTGATAATTTCTTTGATACGGCATTAAAATAGAAATTAATTTTGGTAATACTGTCATTTTTATTATATTGGCATGGCCGAGCCATTAGCACTATTTCAGCTATTTTAATTCTTTATTTCTTTTAAGGAACACTTTGCAATTGAATCTATACAAGTCTGTTGTGTTTTGGTGGGTTGATTACCTAGATATTTTATGCATTTTGTAGTTACAAGGATTTAGATGCTTTTTTTTCTATTATTGCTTCTTGTGTTTTGTTATTAATATATGGAAATGCTGATTTTTGAGGATTTTGTAGCCTGTGATTATGCTAAAGCTATTAGTTATCCCAATTAGCATCTGTGATGATTCACTAGGATTTTCCAAGTGAACCACCATATCACCAGCAGACAAAGACAGTTTTATTTCCTTTTCACCTATCTTAATGCTTTTTTTTTTTTTGCCTTGTTGCTAAAATTTTCAGAATTATATTATCAAATAACAGTGGGGAGAGTGGGCATTCTTGCTTCACTCCTGTATTTGCTCTAAAGGGTTCTAGTATATTTTCATTGGATATCATGCTCGTTTTTGGTTTTAGATAGATTTAAAAAAATATTTAAACAAGGTCCCTCTATATATTTTTGTGGGATTTTTAGCATAAAAGTGTTGTACTTTGTCAAAGACTTTTCTGCATCTATTGATATGATATTGTGGTTCTGGCTTTTAACATGATTAATTATGTTGATTGTTTTTCCAATACTGAACTGACTGTACAGGCCCAAGCTGAGACCTTTGCCCCTTACCCAAAAGGAATTTGTGTGCCTGGAATTTGTCTACTGGAAAACTCCACCTTGAACTCTCACCTTGTATTTTCCCACTTGAGGCTATAAGCCTTTAATTACTGCTATGCCCAATTCTCTGTTACCCTTAACCTAGCCTAGCTCTCCATTATTTGATCTCAGGATCCTTACCCTTGATTCTATCTAAAACCCTTTCCTTTGGTTCTTGCCTTCTGATCTCTACTCACCCCAGTTTACGGGTCACTTCCATCAAGATCCTCTCTAAGCCCCTCCTCTAGTCAACTCAGACTACCTGGCCAACCCTAGATCCCTCCCACAGTCTTTCTGTATATAAGATCCATCTGGATCTCCATTAAGATGCTCAGATTCAATCTGACCTGCTTTCATTAGTGTTACAAATGCAAAGATTCCTTAAGAGTCTGGCCAATATGATGGATTTTTAATAAGCTTTGTTTTTCTGTGGCTGAAAGATTTTCTTTGGATTGATTTCATTCAGGCAGGACCCATGTATTGCTATTTAGGGGTCCCAGCATCCCTAAAACTCAACATTTTGGCTGGAGAAGAACTTGAGATAGGCCAACAGAACCATCCCTGAATCCCTCGTATAAATTCCATTTGATCATAATGAATGATTGCCTTGATAAACAGCTAAGACTGACAAGATTTTGTTTAAAGTTGTTGAGTCAATGTACAATAATGATGTTAACCTACAGCTTTCTTTCTTTTAGTTTTCCCTGGTGTAAGTGTTAGGATTATATTTGTTTCATAAAAGTATTTTGGAAGGGTGCGTTCTTTCTCAATTTTTGAGAATAATTTGTAAAGTATGGGTACTAAATGTTCTTTAAAGGTTTGATAGAAACATTCTGTGATTCCATCATGACCAGGAAGTTTTTCCTTTGGTAGTTCCTTTATGGCTAAATCTATTTCCTTTTCTGAGACTGGGTTATTTAAAATATTACTGTTTTTCTGAGAATTTAGGCATTTTATATGTTCGCAATTATTCCTCTTAAATAGAGGATAAATTTTTGTGTTTTTGTTTTTGTTAGTGTATACATGCATAATGTTTTGAATATTCTTTTTTCTTTTGGTTTTGCTGTGGTTTCACTTTGCTCAATTTCTATTTTGATTTTTCTGCTCTCTTCTTTTTATTTTTTATTTTTGGAGGGGGGAAGGCAGGGAAATTGGGCTTAAGTGACTTGCCCAAGATGACATAGTGAGTGTTAAGTGTCTGAAGCTGCATTTGAACTCAGGTCCTCTTGACTTCAGGGTGGGTGCTTTATTTACTGTGCCACCTAACTGCCCCAGCTCTCTTCAGATTATCTAAATGTTTATCAATTTATAGGTCTTTTCAAGGAACTAGTTATTTTTATTTTTTCCCCCAATTTATTTATTTCCTTTATAATTTAAACTCTCTTTCCTTTTGGGCTTATTTTAGGTTTATTTCTTGGTTAATTAAAAAAACGTAGGGGCGGCTAGGTGGCGCAGTGAATAGAGCACCGGCCCTGGAGTCAGGAGTACCTGAGTTGAAATCCGGCCTCAGACACTTAACACAAAAAACTAGCTGTGTGACCTTGGGCAAGTCACTTAACCCCAACTGCCCTCCAAAAAGCAAAAAAAAAAAAATGTATATTCAGTTCATTAATCTTCATGATCTATTTTGTTAATGTATGTTTTTAAGGATATGATTTTTCTCCCTGATGATTGCTTTAGCTTCATCCTAGAAATTTTGGTATGATATTTCATCATTATAATTTTCTTTACATGGTAACTGTTTCTCTGATTTGTTATTTAACCACTATGTGTGTGGTGGAGTCTGTGGTGGAGTCTTGAATATTCTCTTGGAGGTGATTTGTTAATTCTTTCAATTGTTATTTCATTTCCTATATCCGGAAATTCAGGATTCAGTTAATTCAGAAATTAGTCCTCTTCTATTATTCCATGTTATTGGGTGTTTTGTCCTGTTAGTTCTTTTGGGAGATCTCTAATTCTTGGGTTATTTCTATGCATTCTGTTTTAAAGATCCATATGTTTTGGAGCACATTTTCTTTTTAATGTTTTTTTTTTTTTTTTGCTTCTCTTCTAGACTTTGAATTCTGTATATCTGCATTCCCAATATATTGTTCTCTTTTTTGTTTCTTTGGTGAGACTTGCCAGTGCAGATTCTAGTTTTTTTATCTTGCCCTTTATTTTTGTTGCGTGGGTCAAAAATTCTGCCCTCATAATTCTCATTTCTCTTTCAAACCACTCAGGAACAGTATGTTATGGTTCTATCTTCTCCTCACATTCTACAGGGTACTCTTTTCATCAAGTGTTGGATTAGTTCCCTTTGTTTTTCCCTGTTATTCACAGATACCTGAACTCATTTACTATATCTAGAGGTTCTGTTGCCTTCTGTTGTTAATTTCCTTTTGCTGTTTTCTTATTGATTTATCTGCTTATGTTCAGAGTCTTTGAATTTTCTTTTTCCTAAGATCTTTGGTAGTTTCAATTCTCTCTCCTTACCCCCATTTTCTCCTATTCATTCTTTGTTCTCTCCAATAATGGTTTCCTTAGGGGCTGGATCTCAAAGTGTCTCAGCATACTCCCACGATGGGCATAGTTCATCACCTTAGGGCTGTTCTGACATCCTATTCCACCTGCTCTGTTCCTCAGTTGTTTAATCTGGCTCAGAGAGCAGCCATGCTGGTGCCATGGGATTGTTCATCCTGGCACCAGAAATGTGGAGCTTTGCAGTGCTGGTGCTACCAGTCTGTGGTCCCCAGAAGGCACTTGCTCCTGGTGGGCTGTCACCTGCTGGGCTTGCTGCTTGAAAATGTACTAGCAAATTTCCACAGCCCGAAAATCAGGATTTCTGTGGCATTGGAAAGAGGGTGTGGGGACTAAGGTCTGGGGCTATGTGCTGGGTCCTTGGCTAGTGCAGCCTTGTTGCTGGTAGCATGGGAGATAAGGGAGGCATGCTGAGTAAGTTTGGACCAGTGAGCATCAATTCATGTTTTTTTTTTTAACCTTCTTATGGATTCTGGGTGTCCTAGACTATAAAGACAGTTGATGTTGCTTCATTTTTGGTGCATAATTTCTGTTTTATGGAGGTCTGAGGGGTCATAGGGATTGGAGAAAATGTTTAGTCCTCTATCTTGTTGCTAACATGATCTGGAAATCCACAATATGCTTTTATTAGGCAAAACTGTAAGATTTTGCATTGAGAAGCATGAAAACAGTGTTAGTCCAGATGTCAAAAAGCCTGGATTCAAATTTTACCTTTGATCCTTACTATTTATGTAACCTTGGGAAAGAGACTGAACTGTCCTGGTCTTCAGTTTCCTTATTAACAAAATGAGGGGGAAATCTTATCTCGGATCCTAAAACTTGTGGCTGGGATGAAAAGATCTGTAATTTTGTGAAGCTGAGACCAACTGTAGAATGAATTTATGGTTTGTCGGGTGTCTTCTGGATATTGTGAAGCAATAACAATGATCAAAGAATGGAAAATTCAGTGGAAGTACCTTAGTTTATGAATTTTAAAAATCAGAGTACAAGGTGAGGCTTTTAATATTGGTGAATTAAGAGCTCAAGAAAGCAAGAAGTCTTTCAGATACAGAAGGACTAAAGGACTAAAAACTTGATCTTTTTTTTTTTTTTTGCAGGGCAGTTGGGGTTAAGTGACTTGCCCAAGGTCACACGGCTAGTTTTTTGTGTTAAGTGTCTGAGGCTGGATTTGAACTCAGGTCCTCCTGATTCCAGGGCCGGTGCTCTATTCACTGCGCCACCTAGCCGCCCCTAAAAACTTGATCTCTATAAAACTCAGATGTGTTCTTGGTCCAATCTGTACTTAACAAAAATCCCTTCAACAACATTCCTAATGAGTAATCATCCATCCTTTGCTTGAAAACTTACAGTGAAGGAAAATCTGCTACCTTCTATATATTAACTCATTCCACTTCTAGACAGCTCTGTTAGGAAGTGATATTCAAAAAGATAGCATAAAAAAAAAGAAAAAGGACAGCATAAGACTTTGCCAGATGATGTGCTGAAATTTAAGCAAAACATATCTCATTCTACTACATATAGGCAAACTAAAGAGTATGCTCTTGGTCTACCAGTAACACTGTCAAACAGGAAATGAAATTAGCCTTTTATGACCTATTCCTATTCTTGATGAATTCATCTGACTCTCTAAGATCATTGTTTCCTTTCTTAGATACTTAAAATTGTCATCTTTTTAAAGGGATGGGGACAAAGTAGAAATTGAACAAGTAGGGAGGCAGGATAGGAAGGAAGGAAATATAGTTAATCTTTCACAATATGTCCATTGTGGAGATGTCAGGCGTAACTACACATGTATGGCCTGTACTGAATGGCCTGTCTTTCCAGTGGGGGTAGGTGATGATGGAAGAAGGGAAAGAATCTAGAACTTAAAGTTCTAAAATCGAATGTTAAAAAATAAAATAAAATACATATGAGTATGTATATATACATATATATATACACAATTATTATCAACATGCAACTGGGTAATAAAATATACAGGCAGTGGGGTAAGGAGATCCATCTTGCCCTATTGGAAAGTCAGAGGGGTGATGGGGGAGGATATAGAAGAGGGCAGAGTGGGAGAGGGGATATACAGTGGGATCAATATTTTGGGGTGGTGAGTAGGGAAAAAATGGGGAGAAAATTTGTAACCTCAAAATCTTGTGGAAATGAATGATGTAAACTAAAAATAAAAGTTAATTAAAAAAAGTCATCTTTTTAATATGTTTTGAATTTTTCCATGGACCAAACTCCAAAGACTAAGGCTGCTATGAGAAAAGGGCCATAAAATAAATGTTAAAAAAAAGGGCACTAAGTACCCAAAATCTTGTCAAAAATATTCATTCAAACTGACCCATAGGTGCCTCACTCTCTTAATTCCACAACTCCGGTGAAAATGTTTCATCATCAAATGCAATGATTTGTTGCATTAAAAATAAAGCAGGAATTCAGAAATTAAGAATTTGGTAGATGATACTATATCATTATTTTGTACCGTTTTCTGTGACTGGTTTATATGATGCTTTAACTGTTTGGTATAGAAAACATTATACTTCACAAACATAAATTGATTAAATATGATGTTTGCAGTCATTTCTAGAAAACATTAGACAGTAAGCCTTTGATAAGGAATGTAACTCCCTTATTGTAATACTGTTTCTATGAGAAAGTGAGATTCAATTTATAGCACCTTTGCCAGGACTTTAAAATCCTCTAAGTTTGAAGTCTGCCAATGTTCATTGCTTTTACATAATATTATGGCTCTATTCTTTGGTTTTTTAATTAAATCAGAAAAAAATCAATGGGAACAAGTACAGAGGAGGTAAAGTATGTGTACTAGCTGCTAAATTTAAATTCAGCACGGGGAAAAGATTTATAGAGGCTCAGACTTCTTTATTTTTTCAAGTAGTTCTTATGGCAATTATTAAAAATAGAAACTATTCTCAAAGGAGAAATGGTAGTCAAAACAATGAGACAAGATGGCATTTAGGCAAACAAGTTGAGAGAAAGAAGTCATGCAGAATGATCTAACCCTCTGGGATCCTAGTCTTTTTTAACCCATAAACAAATAAACAAACAAAAAATACCATCGAAGCTCCAATTATCTGATGGAGCTAAAATTTCTGTAAATTATACTGAGGTTAGCTATGGAAAATGTACTAGGTGTAATAAAACAAAATTATTTGTCACATTTATTACACTGTCATGCAAATGATGCTAGACACTAAAAACTTTAAAAGCTGCACATTGCTTTAGGAATGAATGATAACAAAATACCATGTATTTCAATTTTCCTACCTCTGGGAAGTATTTGTTCCTATACCATGTGGAGCAGAGCTTCCTCCAATGTATACTGGACTGCATCTAAATGTGATTAACAAATGTGAGAAATATGAAGACAATTAAAATACTACATTTTGGTAATAAAATGTTCTTTTCCATAAGCTGATTTTTTTTCTTCAGGAAAGGAGATATTTACTCATGATCATGAGCTCTGCTTTATTGGATGTAACCTGCACATTCTAGAACTCACTCAAGGAGTTAAAATGAGTCACAGAAGAATAGTGTTTGCCAAATAGTATGAGGGGTAAAAAAAAAGCAAACTCTGGAGAATATAACAGACCATTCATTCTGAGCAACTGTTCACACTCTTTTTCATGTGGCAGATTATTTACAATAGCAATAATCTCCAATATGGAAACTTCCTTTATACTATGGGGTCACAAGCCATCAGCCTATTATAAAATATTGCTCTTGGTCTTTCTCCTGAAAAGTTATGCTTTGCTATTACTTTTTGTCAATGTGGTCTAAATGGTGACAAAAAATGACTAGACCACATTCTTAACTTTTGCTCACTAGTGTGTTTAATTCACTAAAATCTCAACTTACCTTTTGCCAAGCACTTGAATGGAAGTTCTGACGGATGTGTGATTTGAAGATTTAGATTTTAATTTCTGTTCAAAAAGCATAAAACAATAAAAGAGAAAGGACTGCTTTAGAGAAATAGAACAGCAAAACTCATGTTCTGCTTCATTTTATAAGAAAAATACTATTTTTTTAAAAGACAGCTTCAACAAAACTTTGAATGTAATAATTTTAAAGTTTCTGGAATAACAAGGACCAAATCCTTGAGAAGCAGCAAACATAGAAATAGAACTCCCTGAGGAATTGGTAAATCACCCTGCTGACTTTCAGTCTAGGGAAATGATATACTGCCATTATTAACATGCAAAGATTTAGAGTCACTTTCTAACTCTTCTGCTATTACTTCAATGATTTAATATGAAGAATCTGCTGTTTAAAAAACTATTCAGGAAAAACTCAATAGAAGAGGAAGAAAAATCAGACTCATTTGTAAGGTATGTGAGCAGTACTTACCTAAACCAAAAATAAACTAGCTAACTCCTGGTTAATTTCAGTAACATTAATTTTAATCAAATGAAATGGTCTTAGGCAATAGAAATTCAGGGAAAATGTACAGATACTTGGTTGCAACTCTACAGTAGTTCCTATATGGTTACATAACATCCTCATCATTAAGTAGCATTTATTAAGTGTTAACTATTCGTGTGATACTGTATAACATATACCAATCAGGAAGCAGGCTGTCTGCCAAAAAGAGATTAAGAGATAGAAAAATGGTAGGATTAATTCTGCAGAGAGAGGCCTTTATTTTGCGTGATGTGTGACCAAACTTTTAAGTAACACAAAAATATGTCTTTGCTTTTTCTTTCCCTCCTTCCAAAGGTAAACTTCCTGTTTTAAATGAAAAGAATTTTTTCCCCAGTGCAAGTGTTTCAATCTCTTTTTTTTTATTTGGGGTACACGCTCTATGTCAATGGGTGGTAGGGTTACCACTTCAGTCTAAGACCACATTTTCTCCAACATCTGGGCTCATGCTTATACTGCTGGCTACGTGACTCTGAGAAGGGAAAGAGGAAGGAATAAGCATTTATACAGCACCATTTTGTGCTGGGCATTTGCAAAAATGATCTCATTTGAGCTGAGATACAAAACTGTATCATCAGGCACTTAGGAATTAAATTTCTTCTTCTCAGGAATATTTGTGGCCTCTATGTACAGCTAAACTCTGTCCCTTCTACTACCCCCAATCACAATCTGTAACCACAACACCATTCCACTTATTGTCTTAGGTAATTTCTGTATTGTTGTCAAGCACTAAGGGCACACACAACAGAAGCTGAGAGGTCAGGGCTGAGTGACAGTGATGGGCCACTTTAGTAGGTAGTGTGGGATTACCTGTCATGAGAGCTCTTTAAGGGAATTGGGATTTTTTTTTTTTTTTTTTTTTTTGGCATTTTTTGGCCTTCCTTTTGGAAGGCAGGGCAATTGGGGTTAAGTGACCTGCCCAAGGTCACAGGGCTAGTAAGTGTTAAGTGTCTGAGGCTATATTTGAACTCAGGTCCTCCTGACTCCAGGGCTTGTGCTCTAGTCACTGCACCACCTAACTGCTCCCAAGAGATGGGATTTTTAAATCCAGAGTCCATGAATTAGCTTATAACTTTTTAAAATAACTGTATTTCAGCATAGTTTTAAAGACGTTATTCTGAGAAAGGGTCCAGGTCTTTTACCAAACTGCCAAGTAACACCAACATGAAACTTCTTGCTCCCTCCCAGCTGCTAGTGCCCTCCCCTTCCACAATCATTTATCTTGAATTTATTTTGTATCCATTTATTTATGTACATGTTGTCTTTTCCTAATTGAAAATAAGTGCCCTGAGGGCATTTCACTTTTGTTTTTGCTACCCCAAAGCCTTTGGTCAATGCTTTTTGTTTCAGTTCATTTTCAGGCTGGTTGACAAAAGACAACTGAAATGGTGTTACACATTCTCTAAGAGCATAGTCTGCATGTGGTTTCTGTGTGCTGATCTTTTTTTTTTACCTCCTTTTTAACTTTGCTATTTAGTTCTTTAGTTTGATTTTGATTATTTTCCTTGTTTTAGTTCCGACACATAAATGTTAGATAAATTCTTGGAACTGCTATAATACTGTTCTAAGTTACCAAATGGACTTAAGCACAATCATACAGATTGTGGTTTTCAAGATCAAACAATTTCTGCAAATAGGTGCAGATTCAATTCCAAAATTTATGCTGTTTATTACTGGGTACTTCCTACTAACTATTAAGTACACAATAATGTATAAAGTTACTGTGCTACGTATTAAGGATACAAGGACAAAAAGTGAAACAGCCCTGTCCTGAAGAAACTTACATTTTATTGGCCGAAGAGCTTTGATGTTCTATGACAGTGGTTCTCAACATTCCTAATGCCACGACTCTTTAATACTCATATGTGGTCATATCTGCATGTGGGCAGACCCGCCTGAAGATGGATAGAGGGGCGGTATCTTGGTTCCTAAGAACATCGGAAATATGTGTTTTCCAATGGTCTTAGGCGACCCCTGTGAAAGGGTTGTTTGACCCCTCACGACCCACAGGATGAGAACCGCTGGTCTATGAGATCATTATTGGCAACTGAAAACATTCATGATTTCTATTTATTGCTACCAATACCTAATGAACAGCACTAATCACCAAGTCTCTAGATTGCTTTTGTCATTTATAGTCAAAATAACAATGCTATTTTTTATGATTCAATTCAAAGTCACAGGATTTAGAGAGTTGTAACAGACTTTAGAAGTCATCTAAATCAAATTCTTCATTTTTTCATATTAAAAAAACTGAGAGTCAGATAGATTAATTAGCTTGTTCCAGGTTACACAGGTAATATGTAACAAAGCCAGGGTCTGAACCTCAGTCCTTTGATTCTAAAGTCTGTGCTTTTTACTCAACTAAAAGTGTATAGTTACTTGTGCCTTCAAATTTTCTCAATGTTCTAAATATATCTTGAAATACAAAAGGAAAAAACACTATGTTCATGGGACTCTACTTACAACAGACTTTTTTTCAAAACAGGGTTCTTCAAAGATTTCATTAATTAGGCCATCAAGATCATCATCAGCTTTCAATAATATTTTAGTTGATCTGAAAATTAAAAAAAAAAACAACCTTCAGAGTATAAACATCAACCAGTATCAGAAGAGAGAAGTGTTATTTAAACAACTCAATTATCTGAAGTGATAGTATAAAGAGAAACAGGGCATCAATGAACAGGTTTTCTAATTGTTCTATTATGAGCATTAATACTGTGTTCCTTAGAATATAGGACAAATTTTATATGGTCAACATATATTACTGTTCCTACATTTATAATGGAACATTCTAGTTTCAGAAAAGCTGAGCTTCTTTGCTAAATTATGTTAGCAATTTGGAGCATATGCAATACTAAAATGAAAAAACAAAATGTTTTGCAATCTTAAAGTGTTACCTAAAATTCTATTTTAAAAAATCATTACTAGTAAAAAGTCAATATTAGAAGTAGGGCTATCTCATAAAAAATCAGGGTTTTATTATCAGAGAAATAATTACCTCTTGGGTAATTTAATAATAGCTAGCATTCATATAGCAATTTAAGGTTTGCAAATCACTTTATAAATATTCTCAGTTTATTCTTACAACAACACTATCCTTAAACTTACCCTGGGAGGTTAAGTGCTACTATTATCCTCATTTCACAGATGAGGATGCTAAGGCAGAGAGGTCAAGTGACTTGCCCAAGGTTATATGAAACTGGATTTGAGCTCCTGTCTTCCTGCCTCCAGATCCAGTGTCTAATTGACTCCACCTTACTGGGTTTCTTGTGAGGCTTAAATAAGATTACATATGTGTGTATATATAGATATATGTATGTATATATATATATACATACACATACACACATGTACCACATTGCAAATCTTAAAGTGCTGTTTTAGCTATTATTATAGAGGTAAAAAAAATTATATAATTACTGGACAAGGATAAAAAACTTGACTACAGCAGAAATCAGTTGTGTTAGTAGGTGTGTAGATTACCTGAGCCTAATTAGCTCTTAGGAAATATACTACCCACTATCTGGCTACAGCTCCCATTCCTCTGGTTTCAGTTCAGTCTCTATGATTTTCTCAGACACATGCCTTTAAGCTCACTTCCTATAACTCTGACACTACCTCTCCTTCCCCTCACCCCCTCCCTGAAAAAGCTAAGTAGCTGTCTAGAGACTAGATTCTAGACCAGTCTTATAGTAGTACATAGACAAAACTTCTGGTTTTCATAAACTATTTACTATTAGCCCTCTATAAAGAATGTAATTCACTACTGCTATCTCACCACTCTTTTTTTTTTTTTTTGTTTTTTGCTTTTTGGAGGGCAGTTGGGGTTAAGTAACTTGCCCAAGGTCACACGGCTAGTTTTTTGTGTTAAGTGTCTGAGGTTGGATTTGAACTCAGGTACTCCTGACTCCAGGGCCAGTGCTCTATTCACTGTGCCACCTAGCCGTCCCTTATCTCACCACTCTTAAAGGACACAAAGTTACTGTTTTGATTAGAAGACTAATTTTATTAGTCAAACTTTTTATTAAAAAATTTTAATTTTTATTAATTAACTTTAAGTTTTTTTCTGGATGTCCTCATTGTTTCTGTATCATTTAACCTTTAACAAAATTAAAAGCCAATCTAAACTAGGGATTCTTAATTACTCAGGTTATTGAAAATGGTTTCTAGAGAACATGAGGTCAATTACAAACTCTGAATTTCCAAGTGATATTCTTTGTGCTTAAAATTGAAAAGTGTGCACATCTAGTATTTAGCACACTGCCTTAGCACATAGAATACAACAATGATAAATGCTTATTGGCCGGAATGAATGACAGATACGAAGTTACAGTTGATTTACTACACTATACTTGGATTAGGCAATTTTGTTTAGGCAGCTAGGTGAAGTGGATTGAGTATGGGGCCTGGAGTCAGGAAGATCTGAGTTCAAGTTTGTCCTCAGGCACTTGCTAGCTCTATGGCTCTGGCAAGTCACTTAAAAACACTCTGCCTCATTTTCTCATCCCTAAATTAGGGCTAACATTCCATCTACCTCCCATGATTGTTTTAAAGATGAATGGGATATTTGCAAAGAACTATGTAAACGTTAAAAGAGTTACATAAATTCTAGCTATTATTAAGTAAATATTAAATTGAACACTTGGTTTAAGTAAGCAGTTCTCAACCTTCCTAATGCCACGACCCTTTAATACTCATATGTGAGCATATCTGCATGTGTGCGGACTTGCCTGGAGATGGATAGAGGAGCGGTGTCCCAGTTCCTAAGACCATCAGAAATATGTGTTTTCCCATGATCTTAGGTGACCCCTGTGAAAGGGTCGTTCAACCCCCAAAAGGGTTGCGACTCATAGGTTGAGAACTGCTGGTTTAAGTAGAGCTACAAAATACCAGGATTGTAGACTTAAAACTAGAAGGGACTTTGGAGATTGTCTAGTACAAACTCCTCATTTTTATAGATGAGGAAAGCAGGCCTGCAGAGGGAAAGTGACCTGCCTAAAGTGACAAGAAGTAGTGTCCAACAGCCAGAAGTGAACCCAGGTGCTTAATGTCATGGAATTGGATACCTGTAAGTGGTACTGACTGAACAGAATGTTTCCGTGGTTCAAAATGATTATTTACATAAAATTCTGGGAACTGGGTCAGGGAACTAAGTAAGATCTAAGTGGAATTAGTCCATAAAGATTTATTTAGTGTCGACTAAATAGGAGCAGCTAGGTAGCACAGTGGAGAGAGTACGGGGCCTGAAATCAGGAAATCTTGCTGAAGACGACCTTTCTTTGTGAGTTCAAATCTGGCCTCTGATACTAGCTGTGTGATCCTGGGTAAGTCACTTAACCCTGTTTGCCTAAGTTTCCTCATCTATAAGAAGAGCTGGAGAAGGAACTGGCAAACCACTCCAGTACCTCTGGCAAGAAAAGCCCAAATGGGGTCTGGGAGATTCAGACACAACTGGACAACAAATGCTTACTATGTAATAGGCACTGTGTTAAGCCCTGGGGATACAAAAAGAGGAAAAAGACTGTAACCTTGCCCTCAAGGAGCTCACAATCTCAACAACAAAGCAAACAATTATGTATAAATTATATATAAAGGAAAAACAGGAAATAATTAAAAGAATCATAGAATTTCAGAGCTTAAAAGGACCTTGGAGACCACCTCTTTTAACTTTATCATTTCCTATTTCATATATGAAGAAACTAAGATCCAGCGAAATTACTTGGCTTACTTAATCATCATACTATGAATATTCATGTAACTTGTTGTAGGCCTGGCAGTGGACCTCTGTTCCCCTGAGCAGGGTAGTGTACTTTCCACTACATCCGAATGCTTTGGTTATACAGAAACATGCTATAGATAAATGGATCCCCCACTAGAATGTGAAGTCTTCCTAGGCAGGGACCTTTGCATCCCTGGTACTTCACACAGTGCCAGGCACATGGTAGTTGACTGATAAATGTGGGCTGACTATCTGACTAACTAAAGAGGTATGGCTTCAAAGGAGATGTTTTTTTCCCCCTTGGGTAGTTTTAAACCTGGCTTTGAAGGCAAAGGCAAACCAGGAGTTGCAAAGGACCTCGGTTCAAATCCTGCCACAGAATACTTTGCAACTATTCTTAAAATTCTCTCATTTTATCCTCATAATAACCTGGAAGGTAGAGTAGGTTAAGTGCTACTAATAACTCCTTTACAGAGGAAGAAACTGAGGCTGACATAGGCTAGGCTAAGTGACTTACTCTGCCTACTGATGCCTGGTTTCCTTTAAGTCCCAACTAAAATCTTTTCCCCAACCCCTCTTCACTCTGGTGCCTTCTCTCCATTAATTATTTCCTATTTATCCTGTATATAAGTTTACTTTGCATATATTTGTTAGCCTGTTGTTTCCTCTATTAGACCAGAAACTCTTTGAGGGTAGGGG
Source organism: Pseudocheirus occidentalis (assembly GCA_028646575.1). Classification (NCBI taxonomy): domain Eukaryota; kingdom Metazoa; phylum Chordata; class Mammalia; order Diprotodontia; family Pseudocheiridae; genus Pseudocheirus; species Pseudocheirus occidentalis. Next base: position 116,805,402 of record CM053594.1, on the reverse strand, counting down.
TTGTCTTTTACCTCTTTTTCTTTTTTAATCCTCAAGAACAATTATTAGCACAGTGTCTGGAATATTCTAAGCATTTAATAAATATTTATTGACTGATTACCTAGGGGCACTGAGCTAGTAAGCATCTGGGGTAAGATGTAAGCTTCTTGTAAGCCAAGGCGCTCTTTCTCCTTTCTCTGAATGCCCAGTACCTTAACGCAGTGCCTGGCACATAGCAGCCTCTTACTAAATACTAGCTGACCTGACTGCAGGTTCCAACACAGCATCCATCGTTCCTTTTCTAGCCACTTCAGACCTGTGGCAATATGGGCAAATCACTTAACCTCTGAGAGCACTGTTTTCAAATCTGTAAACCAAGCAGCGCTGGGAAAGAGAACACTGAACCTTTTTGGCTCTGTGACTGTACTTGGGAGGAGACTGGACTCACTGGATATATGTACATTTGGGGGTAGTTCCGGAACACCAATACCAATCAGGTCAGTTTCAGGCCCCGAAGCCAGAGCTGCCCCGGACCAGAGGGCCCACTGCGGACCGGTGAGAGAACCGCCCTAAGTTCGGAGACGGGACGAGGGGCCAAAGGGGCGGGGCATCTTTGGCCCCGCCCCCAACGCACACAGGAAGGCGGGGGGTGTGCGGATACTATCCTCAGCTGCCGGGCCCGCTTTTCTTAGGAACGAGTGGGGACTACCTCTGGCTGTACTGGGCCCCCAGCCACCCCTTCCTATATCACCTGAGGTCGTCATCATCGTCGTCGTCGCCGTCGTCGTCGTCGTCGTCGTCGTCACAATCGTAGTCCTCCGTCTCCCGGTCGGCGCTGTTCCTGCTGCAAGCCATCGTGCTGCCTCTGCCCGGCGGCCGCTCCAGAGGTTCCGGACACAAGGATCTGGGTCGGCAGAACTTGGACTCCACCTCATCTAACAGTTCGTCCAGATCCTCCGCCATCTTGGCCGGTCCTTCTCCTTCCTTCCACCGCCTCCCTCTCCCTTCCCACTTCACTCTACACTCATCCCATAGTCCCCGCTGGTTGCCTAGGGCAACGCGTGGCCTGCAGGCGCGCGCCGTCTGCCGCTCTCGTGCGCCCCCTGTCTTCCAGTCCGCTTCCCTCCTTTGGCGCGGGCGCGCAGCGGGGGGCCTTGGAACGCGCGCTCTCTCCTCTTCCTCCCCTCCTCCCCTCCGGGGTGCGCTCACGGCTAAACGGGAGAAGCACTTAGGGGGCTCGGAGCGCGGGTTGGACTCCACGGCTCCGGTGGGTCCCCGTCTGCGTTCTGCCCGCCACTTGACCTCCGGCTTGCCTGGGTCGGTCTTCTCTCCCTCTTCCGGCCCAACGTACAAAACACACTCAGCACACGCCTTGGGGCCTCCTCGCGACCCCGCTTGGAGGGTCTCACCCTTCCCCACTTCCGCCCTTTGCTGTAATTCTGTGGGAGGCGGGGCGGGAGAACAAAAAAAGAAAGTGAGCACTCTGCAGTGTGTATTTGAAAAAGAACGGGGGGGGGAAGAAAAAAAAAAAAGGTTGCCTCCTCGTAGTCGGCAGGATTCGAACCTGCGCGGGGAGACCCCAATGGATTTCTAGTCCATCGCCTTAACCACTCGGCCACGACTACTGGCGATGGAACTTTGGGCAGCTAGTCTATAAGACTCTTTCGTCACAGTGCACCTTTTTTCCCCCCCGCAAAGCAAGCGCTTCCTGGGAAGCTGCAATTGGCTCCCCATTTTCCTCCAGACGACACCTCCTCTTTGACTTGTTCAAATTCTCTCCCACGTGCTCGTGATACACAGTCTAAGCGTCCCCAACTCTCTACAGTTTTCCTTTCCACTCCCACTCGGGTTCGATCCCCTCCCCCCACTCCTTGTGTGGTTAGATGCAGATCCGGGCCACACCGGTCATCCCCAGACTTTGTCCTTTACCTGTTTCGTTCTGGGGGATGCAGGGCAGAATTTTATCACGCCCCACTTTAAGCACCTCCTCTCCCTGGGTCACATCCTTCGGCGCTCGTCTTCGAAACCTCTTGACTACTGCATCCCACGGCCGCTTCTTGCCCCCACCCCACCCCATCCACCTACCCCACCTCCATCCACCCACCCCCCACTTAAGACACCCTAGGTGCAAGTTCAAAGTGTTGGTCCCCAGGCCCGCCAGTGCTTTGTACAGACCTCTCACTCTACCAGTGCCCGGAATTGTTTTGAGCGTGGAGATGATTGGCATCATTATTTAGCCTCTGAGTCAATGGAGGCAGCTTGCATTTCCCGCCTTGTTCCATACTGGGGAAGCAGAAGGGCCCGCTGTGCCAGAAAACTGCCTGGTGGTGATCCTGCCCTGCGGAGGGAGGCTGAGCACAGACTATGCAGAGTTGGCTTGGCATCGAAGCGGCCCGGCATGCTGGCGAAGGCTTTGGGTGGAGGACTCGGCGTTCAAAGCCCACCGCAGCCTCGGCTTGGGCTGTTTCAGCCGTTTTAGAGGCAAGGAATCCGAGGCCGGTTTCCTTTGGTCTGTAACTAAGCCTCCCTGGGCCTCCGTTTTTTCGTTTATAAAATGAGGGGGGTCGGACAGGGTACCCCGTGGGGTCCTTTCCAGCTCCAGCTCTACATCCTATATCGAATGACTTTGGTAAGGTAATAAAACTATAGCTTTCCTCTGTCTCTGATCACCCCCCTACTTTCTGTTCAGGAGACCATAAACCACTCTGAAGGTCAAGAGTATTTGTATTTGTTTTTGTTTTTGAATTCTCAACTCCAAGGACACTTTTTCTTATAGTAAACACAATAAATATTTGTGGAATTGAGTTAGTTAGGTGGTGTAGTGGCTTGAAAGGCCTTTGCTGTCCCAAATTCTCTTCTCCACATCTTACTACTGATTTTCTAATGCTATCTGTAGACATTAATTTTTGGTATATTGTGTCCCCTCTTCAAATGAAAATCCTGTCTCCCACCCTTTCCCCCGACCCCCAATCCAAGAGGTTTCTACTATTCAAGCACAGAACTTTAAGACATCCTAGAGGTCCTCCAGTACAATTCAAACCTTAAAAGAAGGTCCCTATGACATTCCCAGTAAGTGGTCATCCAGTTTTTGCTGAAGACCTCTGGTGAGGGGAAACCTAGTATCCTCTGAAGCAATCTTCTCACTTTTGGACAGTGTTCCTTGCTCAGAAAGTTTTTCCTTATAGCACGTGAATCTTCTTTTCTGTAAGCATTACTACTAGTTCTGCCCACTGGGGCTAAGCACAGGCCTAATCCTCCTCTGCATGATGATTCTTGAAGATAGCTGTTGTGTTCCATACACATTCTATCTCCTCTTCTTAAGGCTGTCCTGGTTTCCAGACCTCTCACTATTCTTGTTCTCTTCCTCCGGGTGCACTTGAGTTTGTCAACTTCCTGACTAACGAATGGTACCCAGAACTGAACGCTAGACTCCAAATCTTTATCCTGTCTGTCTGTAGCTTCCTCAAACATACTCATTTGCTTCTTGTTTACCCCATTAATAGTGAACTCTCTGAGGGCAGGGACTGTCTTTTGCTTTTCTTTGTGTCCCCAGGGGCTTAGCACAGTGCTTAGAACATAGCAGGCACTTAATAAATGCTCGCTGACTGTCTAGTTATTCTTTAATCCTGAACTTATACAGTTGATTTTTAAAAACTCAGTATAGGGCTTTACAGTTATCTCTGTTCTATTTTAGATTCAAGTTTGTTGTTCTAGTATGTTGAAATCTTTTTGGAGCCAGCCAGGAGGCCTTGGCACTTGACCTGTAGAGCAGCTAAGCAGTATTTGTTCTGTGTAATCCTGAGTGAAAGAGTGACCCTTTCTCCTCTTAGGCTGCCTATAAAAGATGACCTAACCCAGACTAGGAGGCTGAAAGGCAGGGATATATATTCATATACACATACATATAATATATATAGGGAAGGCACTTGAATTGAGAGGCTGAGAAAGGCATCCTATAAAAGATAGGATTTTAACTGGTACAGGAAGTCTGGGAAGGCAGTAGTCAGAGTGGAGAAGGGAGAGTATTCCAGGTACGGGGGACAACCAGAGAGAATGGCTAGAGCTGAGAGATGGAGTGTCTTGTTCATGGTTCTTTGTCACTGGATTAAAGAACTCGAGGTTGAGTAACCAGGGAACAGAGAAAGACAGGAGAGTCAGGGTAGCCTGGAGGTGAATGAAGGGTAATACTATTATCCCTATTCTGCAGATGTGGTAATTGAGGGTGATAGAAATGAAGTGATTGTCCAAAGGTTAAAGCTAGTAAGAGTTCTATGCAACATTCAAACTCAAGTCTTCTTTACTTTAGGTCCAAAACTATATCTACTCAAAGAGAAATGGATCCCCAACATCTACATACTGTATCTTCGAAAATCATAATATCTATGTTATGTTATATTTTTGAGGGTGGGGCATTAAACTTTTCCCAATCACATTTTAACCCAATTTAGGCCATGCTTGGGAGTTTGGGAGTTTTGCAGTCATGGACCACAAGTTTGACACCTTTTCTCCCCATCATCTACCTGTCTTCTACTCAGACCCCTGTTTCATTGACATTCTATCCGTAACCCCACTCTACACATTTGATGAGCATATTTTAAATGCCTCCATCCATTTCTTTGTCAAAATGTTGAGCAGAAGAAGGACAAGGATAGATCTCTGGGGCACTTTACTAGAAACTTTTCTCCAAGTTGACATAGATCCATTAATCACTTACTTTGCTTGTCATTCAGATAGTTCTGAATCTTCCTTTCTTTAATGCTATCTAAGCCATATATCTCCATCTTTTCCATAAGGCTATGAGGATAGATTTTGCTACATGCTTTGCTGAATCCAGGAATTCCATATCTATCACATTTCCCTGGTCTGCCAACCTAGTAACCCTGTCAAAAAAAGGAAATGAAATTCATCTGGCATAAAGTTAAAATGCTTTTGAAGAATACATGCTGGGGCTTCACTTTATAAATTCCCACAAACCATTCCTTTTATTACACAGTCTATAATTTTGCTTGAAATTGAAGTTAATCAATGGCCTGGAATTTGACAATTCTAGCCTCTTCCGTTTTTGAAAACTGGAATAACATCTACTTATTTCCAGTCCTGTTCATTAGTGGCTCAGAGATCCACATCTATCCATTCTTTTAGCACTGAGGAATATAGTTTGTCTGGGCCTGAAATCTTGGACTCATTGAGGGCAGTTCCTTGCTCTCTGACCATTTCCTTATTTATCTCGAATTTCAGCCTCTGTTAATAATTCTTGTTCTCTTCTTCAGAATCTGAAAATCGTTCTCTTTGGGAGAGAAATAGGAATAAAATAAGAACTGAAAAATTTTGACTTCTTCACTATCTGTTGTCATCATTCCATCTTCCAACTCCTCACCCAACAGCAGTACTATCCTATACCCCTTTTTGATCTTTCTCTTACTGTTTACTACCTTGCTCAAAAAGTCCTGTTCCATCTGGGCATGGTGATGCTAGCCTTGTAGTCCCTGATTTGGGGAAGGCAGAGGCTGGCAAATCACTTCAACTCAGGAGCTTAGAGCTACAGTAGGACTAAAGTCCATCTGGTGCGTATGCTAGGTTTGGCAATAATATGGTGAGACCCTGACATCAGAAAGCCACTGGATTACCTGAGGAGGGTTGAAATGACCCAGGTCAGAATTGGAGCAGGTCAAAGCTTCTTTGCCAATCAGTATTGGAACTGGCTCATGAGCGACCACATCTAGCCAAGGTGAGATAGAGAGACTTGATATAAAATGAAATAAAATAAAATAAAAAAAATAAAATACAGCTGTTTAGTATCCATCACAAGTCTCAGTTTTTTCCTGAATTTTAGTTCTCATGAAACAATTTTCTCAAAACAATTTGTGTATTTTAACAACCTAAGTTGGTTGATAAGTTTCCTGTACATTTTCATAAAAAACGGGTTTAGGATAGTACTGCTGATGGGTAAGGGGTTGGGAGATGGGATGATGACAGCAGATAATGGAGAAGCCAGAATTATTCAATTCTTATTTTATTCCTATTTTCTCTATCTACTTTGCCACCTAGCCGCTCTTAAGTCTGAACTAAAATCCTTTCTTCTACAGGAAGACTTTTTCAACCTCCCTTAACTCTGGTACCTTCTTTTCTTTTTTTCTTTTCCTATTTATCCTGAACATATAGTTTGTTTGTACATATTTGTTTGCTTCTCATCTTCATTAGACTGTGAGCTTTTTGAGGAGTGTCTTTTGCCTTTTTTTTTGTCCGTGGGGCTTAGCACAATGACTGTCACATAACAGTGCTTATAAATGCTTATTGACTGACTGATTTTTAGTAGCACGTCTGGGATAGTTGAAGTCTCTTACCACACTCTATCATGCCTCTAAGTCAAGTGATTCATCGTTTGTTTCTTCCTGCTTGACCAGATGGTCTTTATAGTATATTCTAACTACAGTACTACTTGAGTTTCTTCTTCCATTGATCCTCTTCCAAAAAAACTCCAACTTGCCTCCCTGTTTGCTTCAGGGATTTGATCATATGAGCACATATTCCAGTGCAGTGTTGCTTTGCTATTCCTTTTTTTCTTAATCATTTCCTTTTAAATAAGGTAGAGTATTCCACAGCAATTTCCCAGGGTATGAATTATATCCTATCAAATCTTAGCAAGACCTAGGAAGTCAAATTTGCCTCCTTTCATTATGGTTTCTACTTTATATTGTTAATTGTTCTTTATGCTTGAGCAGGGATCAATACATCAGATTAACTAGTTCTCATAGGAGTTTGTGGAATCTGAGTTGGAAGAGACCTGAGGGATCAGTCGATTTCACCCATTAATTTTACAGATGAGGAAAGTGGAAAAAGAGGAAGGAGTTTGCCCAAGACCATAAAGGCAGTAAGCAGCAGAGCCAGGTTTTAAACTCCAGTCTTATGACTCCAAATCCAATACTCTTTTTACTATACCACAATGCCAGAGAACAGCGACTTGAGTAAATAGGATGTGGCAGAGTCAGTCCATAAATATTTATTAAGCTCCTACTGTGTGTGCTAAGCTCTGTGCTAAGCTCAGGGGATTCAAAGGAAGGCATTCCCTGCCCAAAATGAGCTCACCGTCTAATGGGGGAGACTATATCTAAACAGCTATGTTTAAACAAGCTATATAAAGGATAAATAGGAAGAAATCACCAGAGGGAAGAATTAGGAGTGCTTGGGAAAGGCTTTCCATCCTGATTTCTAGGGTGAAGAAGAAGGAGGGGAAGGCATAATGTGGAACCCAGGACTCAGCTGGGTGTAATATAGCCTGAGGAGTCACTGGGCCATATTACAGTCCTTGGCACAGTGCTGGGCATTTAGTAAGTGCTTAATAAATGCTTGTTGCTTGACTGGGGGCTGGACTCAGGATGAGTTTGATGGGACTACAGGTAGAAGGTTGCTTTCACCAACTTCACACTTTTCCCTATGTATATGGTACTCTATACTTGCAATATTCCTTAATGAATCTGGTTTCAGACAAAACTATTTGAGTTATCTCAGAGTTCCCATGGGGTTCTGCTCTTATTCACAATGGTTCCTAGCTGAGGGTTATATGGATCATGATCCCTGGATTGTCTTCTGGCCTAGGAATTGATGGTTCTGAGGATTCTGAGGGAAGAGAATTAAGATCATCTCAATACTGATAATTTATCCTTATAACAGTCAACATTAGAAGTGCACTCAGTTCTACTTGTTTTAAGAACTCAAATTTGTTCCAACTTGATTGACATATTAGGGAATGAAATGAGAATAAAGCAAAACTTTTGCTTGTTTGTGGGCAATTTGGAGAGTATGCAGAAAGCTGTACCACTTTATAATACCTTACAATCTGCAGCCCTTCTAAGGCCAACTTCCATGAGTAAAGTTCAAGCCTTTGTCAAGGTAAAATGCTCTGTGTATTACATATCTCCTGCTATAGGAGCTATGGGCAGAGAAGGGCTGGTGGGCAAAGAAGGGCTGATGTGCCTCCAGATTCTCTTCCTCCTCCCACCCTGGCCAAGGCCAACCTCTCCCCCAAATGACATGATTTTGTCAGCTACAGCTCTGGTCCTGTGGGAACTATGAATAGGCTACAAAGCATCCCAAGGTCCCAGACAACCACTATTTATTGTAGCATTTGTGTATTTCTTAACCATCTAACATATATAAAACTGTGCTATCATTTTTTATTATGTTCCTATCTTTTTCTTTCTATGTGTCACTGATAAAATTTTTGAGTGTTAGGCTCCTAACCCTGTTTTCCCCATAGGCTCTGTGTTTTTTAGTGCATATTTTGCATAGCCAGGTGATTTTCAGGAATGTATATGTTGCTATAGCAGAACTGTCTATAGTTATTGCCAGAAATACATGGTGCCATAATACCAATAGTGGTTGATAGACAAATATTACAAATCCTTCACTAGTCACTCAGTTTGACCAGTTTAAAGAGATTTTTCTTTTGGCTTCTCCTTGAAAATGGGTGGTCCTAAGATCACAGATTTATAAATGGAAGGGACCTTAGAGGACATTTCATTTTACAGATGAGGAAACTGAGGCCAGAAAAGCCATGACTTGCTCCAGACCACACAGGTGGCAGAGCTGGAATCAAGTCTAGGTCCTTGAACTCCAAATTCGCTTTTTTTTTTCCTCACTGGACTTTAAAGTGGCCTGTCAGAAGTTATAGGAGTGCACCAAACATTTGCATAAATAATACACAAAGAATATGTTACTAAGATGAAGGTTTTTTGCTTTATTCCTTTTTTCACCATGAGAAGTAATATACCATCCCCTTTCTGATTTCACAAAATAATACACACAACCCAACTGTAGGTCAGTGATTCTCACACTTTTTTTTTGCTCATAGCACAGTATTCTTTACCATGAAGATTTGTGGTGCAGAGAACATTTAAAAGTTAGTGACAGTATGGGAGAATTGGGAGTCATATACATACAGTTTTCCTCCTTATAAGAATAGCTATTTTTGCTTCATTCTTTTCCAATTCAAGGTCTGAATTGTTTTTAGGTTAGTGTGTTAAGTCTAACAGGCAAGCTCTATTTACTTTGTGAATACTTACTGAGCTTTATATACCAGGTAAGTAAAATTTATATTAAAACAAAATAATTTGTACATTACCTTTTATCGGCAATAATGTTGCACCCCAAATTTTGTAGAATGTCTAGTGAAACTTATGGCATGTCCTTGGAGAACCACTTGCTATCATTCCCCCAGATTTGGGGATTTTGAGAACTCATTTTAAAGTTCATTCAGATTTTCAACAGGTCTCTTGACTTCCGTCATTTCCTTTTGCCAGTTTGCCTAGGAAAAAGTACAGTTGGGTTTGGAATCCTCAGAAGGAAGGTCACACATTATATATGTTCTGTAGGGCCATATTGCAAACTGTAAGATGATAGATAACAGCCTATTAAAAATCCAGATGTAGGCATGGACTTGCAGCGGACAGTTGTTCAGCAGGTAGTTCAACGTGTGAATTAAAATGACTTTACAGTCGCCCCCTTTAAGGTTCACACAAATCACCTGGTAAGGACAAATTATTTCTTGTTTTTCTTAAGAGAACATTTCATATTGGACTTTTCTCATTTTCCTTTGATTTTCCAGAGTGCAAAACATAATTTATTATCTCTATATTTATGTGTGTATAAACAAAGATGTGAATTCCTTGTCTCTTCACACATCCCTTTCCTAGTCTTCAAAGGCTCACAGAAGGTCAGATGGCCTATGTGGGCCCATAGCCAAGCACCTTTGGTGGATAACACATTAATAAAAATGATGAAGGGGAAGGCTGTATACTATTATGTTTGCTTAGTAACCCAAGGACACATTTTTAGGGAGGAGGTGGGCTGAATTAAGAAAATAAAGCCTGGCTGGCTTTTCCAGGTAACTTACAGAAAGCTCTGAGCCTGCACTTTCTTTCCAACTTCGGTTGTTGAATCAGAGGCTAGCTAGCATGAAGCTGGAGCCATAGGCTGCCCTGCATGCCTGGCCCCAAGTGAAGCCCGTTGTGTTACAAGGTGTTTTATTGTCCTCCTGGTTCTACAAATAATGAACTGCAAGCCCTTTTTGAATTCCCAAGCATAACAGTTGTGTTTACATGACTGGGCTCTACTTCCTCCCCCCACCTCCAGGCCTTCTAACCATCCATCCCCCTGGGCCCTTAGAAGGACATCGGTGTGTGCAAGTCTGGAGGCAGCCAACAGAAGAGCCCCAGATCTCCTGACAGTAAATGTGATGGAAGAAACGGAATAGTATTGATGCTGGTCCAGCTCTTTTAAGTGGTCCCTCTGCTCCTCCTTAGTGTCATGTAGGTAAATTCAGTCCAGAAAAGGCCGAATCTTGAGTGGAGTTTGTGCCGTCATCTCTCACAGCTGTGGAGAGTTTAGACTAATCACTGTCCTCCCTGGGATGCTATCATCTTGGTAATTTGAAAAAGGAGAAGGAGCCTGAAGGCTTGGAAAACCTTGAGGAAACTCTAGTCCTGAAAATACATCATCACATGTGGAAACACCACTTGCTGCATCATCACTGAGTGTTTAAGAATGTTGAAATCCAGTTCTCTGGTGGGATTTCAAATGGCCTAAGAAATCTGAGCCCTGGCTTTTCCTTAACTGCGAAACAGATTCTTTCCCCTCCCATCAACCTTGTTGCTGGTGTTTGGTGGCAGAAACAATGAACAGTCTCTTAATGATAGCTATGCCAATGTTAGCACTACCATAGCAGTCTGTCTCAAGGATCTAATAGGGTATTTAAGCAATGCCCCTCACCTTTTTCTCTCTGTATATCATCTCTCTCTCTCTCTCTCTCTCTCTCTGTCTCTCTCTCTCTGTCTCTCTCTTTTTATCTCTCTCCCTCCTCCCTGTCCCTGTGTCTCTGTCTCTCTGTCTCTCTCTCGATATATCTTAATATGTGTATTAAGCTTTATATATATAAATACACATATTATAAACATAATCTATAAATAAAAATCTTTATACATATAAATCTATGATCCTATGATATATATGTGTATGGGGATATATAAATGTACCCCCCAAATATATATATGTATATACATTTATACACACAAATTTATATAAATATATATATTTACAAATTCCATTATGCATGTGCATACATACACACACAAATCTACAATTTTATGATATCTAGGATCACAGATTTAGAGCTACAAGGTACCCTAAGGGCCATTCAGTCTAACCTAATTTTATACATGAAGAAACTGAGGCCCAGAGAGATGAGTATGAAGAAGTCAGTGAAGCAAGGGGAAACATGTATGAACTGATGCATAAGCAGTTCTAGAAAAGAAAGGTATACCCTAGGTAAATGAAAACAACAAACAAACCTGAAAATTGGTCATTCTAATGACCAAGAAGCTGAACTTGAATCAGAGTTGAGAAAATGTACCTCCTTTTCTTCCTCTTACAAGGGTGGGGAATCAGTGGTGTGGAATATTATATATAGAGGGTGTTCCAAAAGTCATCCTGCTTTAAACTATGAAAGCTTAAACTGCACTGAGACTTTTGGGACCGCCTGTCCTATCATACTGGGTTAGTTGGCAATGAGTGGAATTTAGTTGGTTTTGCTAAACTACTTTTTTTCCTTGATTTTTAAAAATTGTTTGTACATAGGATGGCTTATTAGAGAAGGGGAGAGGAAGGAGAAGGATGTCATCAGAAATGAAGGAGAGCAACAAAAGAGAATTCAATGCATTTGTCGTTAGGGAACCTGAGTTCAAAGCAATCTCTCTGGACCTCAGTTTCTTCATGTATGAAATTAGGTTAGACTGAATGGCCCCTTTCTGCTTCTGTTCCATATTGCAGCTCATGGGGATTGCCCCACTCCAAGTTCATACACAGTTTCTGTTTCTAGGAAAACAAAGCTCAACAGGGCTACAACAATATTTATACACATTGCCGGCACTATCATCTCAATTCACTTTCTGTCTGAGAAATCGGTACAAATTAACAGAGTGCTTCTGTTGACAAAGTAACACAAATCAACAGACAGAATGCTTCTGTCTTACAAAATAACATCAACACAGACAGAACAGATGAACAGAGTGCCGACACCACAAGCATTCTCCCTTTTAATTCTGCTGGGTTTCAGCTTGTGCTCGAGCTTTATCTGCTCTACTCCTTTATTAAAAAGGAGTTCCACACTTCCTATTAAAGGCAGGCAAGCTTCCAGCAAAGACTTGACCCAATCAGAGGTGAGACTCAAAGACACTTGAATAGCTGAAACAAGCAACAAAGTACTGCTTCACTTGCCATTGCATGTGGCTGGTCTCTATGCATGACACTACACTGCTTCTTACCACAAGAATGCTGAGGTTAAAAAGATGGACTCTAGTTTCATGGAGAAGCTTGAGATCACTGAAAGAACCATGCAAACTCCCCAAAGCCATCCAACATAATCTCTTTTTTCCTATTCACTTCTGGGCTTAGTTCTTATTTGTATGGTCAGTCAGATATCCAATCAATCAGTCTACAAACATCTATTAAGTACCTGCTATGTGACAGGTGCTATAGTAAGTTTTGGCACATAAAGACATTTTTTAAACAAAGGCCATATCCCCAAGCAGCACAGACTCTAGACTGGGGAGACAATATGTATGTATATGTAGGTGCATATATAGTTTGCTAGTGTTCATTCATTCATTTCAGTTGTGTTTGACTCTTCATGACCTCATTTGGGGTTTTCTTGGCAAAGATACTGAAATGGTTTTGCCATTTCCTTCTCCGGCTCATTTTACAGATGAGGAAACTGAGGTAAACAGGATTAAGTTATTTTCCCAGGATCACACAGCTAATAAGTATTTGAGGTCAGACTTTAACTCAGAAAGACGGGTCTTCCTGACTTCAGGTCTGGCACTCTATCCACTGTCCACCTAGCTTCCTGCGTATTAAATAGATATACAATAAATATTAGATGATTCTGAGGGGAAGACTCAGTACTTGGGGGAGGGGAGATGCGGGTAATCAGGAAAGGCCTCCTCTAGAAGGTAGAAGTTGTTTTGTGCCTTGAAGGAAGCTAGGGATTTTGTGAGCCGAAGGTGAGGAAGGAGTGAATTCCAAGCATGCAGAGCAGCCGGTATGATAACATAGGTCACATATGAGGAACAGCAAGAAGTCTAACTTGGTGTGACTTTTAAATGCCAACTACTGTGCTACATACTGGAAAGGGACAGACAAAAACTAAATGGCTCCTACTCTCAAGGACAGGGGCAGTTAACAGTTAACTCCTGGGGAAATGAGTAGAAAAATAGAGCTAGGCCTGGCTCTTAAAGCACTCACTTTCTCACTTTCTAATAAGGAAGACAGCATGTAGAGGAGGTTTCAATTGTAAGTCAGATGAAAAAGTCTTTAGGGAAATCCTGGTACATTGGCTTCTGTGGGAATTGCTGCTGAAAGGCTATGTATTACCTGATGGTGGGGTAATGGTGAAACAAGATGGCGCTGGTATGGGAAGATTTCCCCTGGGGAATGGCTAGTTTGGGGAAGAAGTATGTTATCTGGAGGCTTTTTGTTTTTTTGCTAATGATTCTTGCTAGCTAGGCACTAGATTCAGTTGCTTCTGTCTGATGAAAGACTGAAAGTGTTATTAGCAAGTTCCAAATTTCAGTCCCTTGAGGGAATGTGCTGGTGCCCCCACCCTAGTTAAAGCAAGAGGCACAAAGCAACCTCCATTTTCCCCCTCCAAAAACATTCTCCATGCTAATTGTTTGAGGTTTAAAAATGCAGTTTTCCTTGGGGCAGCTAGGTGGTACAGCGAGTAGATTACTGGCCCTGGAGTTAGGAGGACCTGAGTTCAAATATGGCCTCAGACACTTAACACTTACTAGTCATGTGACCTTGGATAAGTCACTTAACCTCAATTGCCCTGCTTTCCCTCTTCCAAAAAGACCAAAAAAAAAAAAAAAAAGCAGATTTCCTTATCTGTTAAAGCTCTCCACCATACCATCCTAACCATGCAAGACAAGCATTTGGAAGTTCCCATTGTAATGCTCAGAAACAGGATACTACATGCAGTCAGTCCTATCACTATGAGTGCCATTAGCCTGTCATGTAGTCTTAGAGCTGGAGTAGGCCTTAGAGATAATCTGGTCCAAACTTTCCCTTTTACAATTGAGGAAACTGAGGTCCAGTGAGGAGGAGTGACTTGGCAATCTTTGGACGATGCTGAGATTTTCATTGTAACAGTATTTATTGTGATAGGCTTTGACTCACATTTCAGTCAGAGTCCCCCATGGAGAACCAAACACTTCAAGCACCACAAGGTTGTATAGAGTAGAGTCATTATTCCTTTTCCTTGTGGAAATTTATCTTATTTCTTCATCCTGTTTGTTGTTTCAGCTGTGAAGATTTCTAGTGGTCATAAAATCACCGGTCTATCTTTAATACCCTGTCACAAGGTTTGGGGATTGCTCGTTCCGTGTCCGAGCTCTCCATAGCTTGATGCTAATAAAATTAACTCTCTTTTCTTTCTTCTCTGAACTATTGTAGAACTTAATATTGTTGATTCTCTGAGTCTTATCACAAACCATATTGACTTATATTATGGTTATTTGTATAAACATCTTATCTCTCCTACCAGAATATAAACTGAGAGGGTCAGGATAATATTGTTTATATATTTCTATCATCTGAAAACATCTAATGTAGATATTCAGTATAGTTTGTTGAACAAAGGAGTAAATGGATGAAAAGAAGATACCTTTGAATACTCTGAAACCATTCTAAACTCTTCAGATTCTCAATTTTCTTGCAAAGGACACCAGCATTACATTTTAAAGAGAAGCCAGATCTCTGACCTCTGAGATGGAAACTAAGCATCTGTAATCTGTAGGCTATATATTTTCCACTTCCTTCTTTTTTCTCCTATTCTCCCTAAAACAGGAACAGAGCACTCTTGCCTAAAGGCTCCATTGTGTTGGATAGCAAAAGAAAAATGAAATTTCTTCATAGCCTGCCCTCACACCCCCTTCCCCCCCAACCCTGACTTCTCCAAATCTAGAACAAAAGTGTCAGAGCCAATGGCCACATATATTGTTACTGTTGGGAGAATG
>CM053594.1:116750955-116790255 GCA_028646575.1 Pseudocheirus occidentalis | reverse complement strand
CCCCCCCCCCCCCCCCCCCCCCCGCCTTCTTTCCACCTTTTCTTTTTCTCTGAAGTTGATTTGATCCTGGATGAGATAGGATTATGGTCTTGAAGACAATGTAAGGTTCGTTGGCATAATAACATTTTACTTTAAAAAAAAAATTTAACTATGTATTATTTATCTTAATGTGATTACAGTTCTTTCGCCTGCATCCCATATATAGAAAACATCCCTTTAAAATGTGGCCAGTTATTCTAATTGCTGATGAGTCCTTGGCAGCTGATAGCACTCAACCAGATACCTTTATTCCTAAATTCTATTCCTTAGGGAATCTTTCCAGGTCAGAGTTCATCAGTGTATGTTTATAATACTTTTGCCAGTTTTTAGCATTTCACATTTATCAGAATTCCCATGTGTGTTAAAAATTAGTCCATTCTTTCTTAACAATTTCCAGCAATCAACCTAAAAGCATAGATAGAACCAGATATTACAGTGAAAGAAAACTTCAATATGTTCATTTAGCCAAGTGGTCTGAAAGTCGGGAAAAAACCAACCCACCACAACCTTGTCACAGTGAATCAACAGTGTAATACATTTACTTAAGAACTTAATAACATGACAACAAATTCTTCCACAATGAAAATCTTTGAATGATAAAATTTTCAAGTCATTTAACTTCTATCTACTTATTTTTCTGAGAAATGAAGTTATATAAAATCAAGTGAGGTAGGCATGTGAAAACACTGCAGAAAGTGTCATAAGATAGTTATTCCCACTTCTGGCAACTTCACCCATCAGGATCACGAATATGCTCTTGACTAATGAGCTAAGTGAAAAAAAACATGACTTTACTCTGGACAGCTGAACTGCCATAAGGTCCTCCACATGAAGTTTTGTGTGAAATTAGGCAGAAGTCAGTGGTGAAAAATGGAAAGAGCTGGGTTTAGAAACAAGAAAACCTGAATTCAAAACCCATCTCTGACACGTGTTGACCATGAGACCATGAGCAAATCGTTTAACCTTGTCATGTCCCAGTAAATTGCCCAAGACTAGGAAATGTGCAAAATAGATGCTCATCCACTTTGCTAGAGAGGTTTTTGTTTTTTTCACCAAGAGTTCCTTATGCCAATTCACAATTCTGGGCAAAATAACATACAATAAGGCAGTAGATTTGAATTAGGAGTACATATAATGCCAATGCAATATTCATAGCACCCACAGTGGCTATGAATATGCTGGTGTAGTTGAATCATAAAACGTAACAGACTTTCCACATGGAAGACAGAACCAAAACATTTATACAAACACCAGAAAGCTGAATCCCCAAACCAGAAAACCAAATCCATCACAGCAACCAAGAAGTTGGTACACATAACCACTGTAGCAAACACCAATGTTCCCAAGTCTTCCCTCCGTCAGGCCTTCAAGACAAAACAGGCTCCCTTAAGCAAAAATACCCCTCTTTTGCTCATGCCAGCTACTTTTCCTCTATTTTGCTTGTTCCCAGCTGTTCTGGCTCTCTCTCCTGCTCCTTCCTGTTCTACCCTTCCTCTTTCACCCTTTCAGCAAGTTCCTCTCCCATGGGCTCCATGTGATTACATCTGGCCTATTAAGGGGCAGGGATGATCTTCAAATTCCCATTCCCATTACATTACACAATGATGATATCAAGACATGGAAATCGACAGCCTCCTGATGAGAGGAGCCAAAAGTCTCTTAAGGGCATAGCAATTTGGGGCCATATTTGGGTTTAAATAATTGGGTCAGGACAATAGTGTACTCAAGCCAGCTAAAACTAGCTCTCTCTCATGATCTGATTGTTAAACTTTCAGTGTGAGCATTTGTAATTCATTTGTTGATTGTCTAGACTTAAGAAAGTGATGGATAAAATGGTAATAATGCAGATTAAAATTTAAAGTGAATCATGAGTACTCCCCCCCTCTGGCTAGCCATTTAATAATGGCTAATAATAGTATAATAATGGCTACTAATAATAATAATGATAAAACATTTAGTAATAATGGCATTTATATAGCGCCCTCTGTGCCAAGTACTGTGCTAAGTGTTTTACAAATATTAGCTCATTTTACCATCACAGTAACTCTGGGAGGTAGGTGCTACCATTAACTTAATTTTTAAAATTTTTACAAATTAATTCATTATTTTTAGTTTTCAACATTCACTCCCATAAGTTTTAAATGCTCTCTGCCTCCCTCCCTAAGACGACATGCAATCCAATATGGGTTCTACTGTAGACTTCCATTCCCAGGACATGGCCAGGAGCAAAATCTTTTTTATTTATTTATTATTTTTTTTTCAGGAGCAAAATCTTGACCTGCTTCCACTCACCTCACAGAGTGAAGTGATGAAGATCATCCCGTAGAATAATGCTAGATGATATTTCTGTAACACTGAAAGGTTTGCAAAGCAATGTCCATGCTTTATGATCATAGAGCTAGACTGGGCCTAATCATTAAAAATGATTTTAGTTATTAAAATCATTAAAATATTAAAATCATAAAAAATAATTAAAATAATGATTACTAATATTGATATAGAAACTCTTGTGTGTCAGGCACTGTGCTCAGGGCTTTACAATTTTTATCTCATTTGAACCTCACAACAGTCCTTTGAGGTAGGTGCTATTATTAAACCCATTTTACAAATGAAACTGAGGTAAACAGAGGTTAAATGACAAGCACAGGGTCATACAACCACTAAGTACTCTGAGGCTAAATTTGAATCCAGATCTGCCTGATCCTGGCCCAGCTCTATCTACTGCACCGTCAACTCCAATTACCTCCTTTTTACAGAAGAGAAAACTGGTCTGAAAAGGTTTAAAGTGACTTGCCTAACGTACCAAAAGCAGTAAATGGGGAAGCAGGAATTTGTTCTCAGATCCTGGGACTTCAATCCACTGAGATAGGCATTATTAATTTCTGCTATTTTAGAGATGAGGAAAATGTTTCAGAGGTATGTCAGAGGCTAGATTTGAATCCAGGTTTTTTTTTCTGATACCCATTTCTTTCCATGGCAACATGCTTTCTCTAAATAAAGGTTGGCTAATAGATTCAATAGCAATAGAGGGCCAATATTGAAGTCTGAAAGACATGAACTCATGTCCTGTCTTACAAAAACGAGCAATGTAACCATAGGCAAATCATTGATTCTCTTAATGCCCAAGGCAACCCTTTAAGGTAACAGACTATCTTACAGAAAGCTCTTTAAGGTTACAGACTGTTCTACCTGGAAGTTGTGTGTGTGTGTGTGTGTGTGTGTGTGTGTGTGTGTGTGTGTGTGTGTGTGTATTCGGAATTTGTTTATTTTTTTAGGCTTTTTTAAAGGCTGCATTTTCTTTCTTGTTGTTTGCAAACCACAAAAAGCTGATGCAACTAATCTGTACCACAAATTCAGGTATTCTAATATCTTTGCTTGGTACTAAGTGCTTTATTCGTAAAGGATCTCTGAGGTAGCTCAGGCTCGGTACCTATAAACTTTCAGTGGCTCCTAAGAGGTCAGATCTAGGACAAAGTCTGATTGTTTCCCTTCTCACCTGAGTTTCACAAACTTCTGATCCCTCTTTGGATCCAGGAAACACAACTTTATGCTTGATCCTGGTCGGTGTTCCAATAGACTGTTATTAACTGTCACTTGATCTGAACTCTGTGCCCTAGTTCCTAAACGGCAGGTGTTAGATTGGGCTGGGGCCAGTGACTTAAAATCGCTATTTATTTCAGTTCCTGCTCTTTGTCCATAAATCAGTGAGCTGGATCTTCTGGATGGGTGACAGATAGTTCTTGCCCTAGAACACAGTTGCAAATCAGTCCAGTGCTCAAATTCAGATTTTCTCCTAAGCCTACACTGTATCTACAATGTAGCCCTGGGGTTAGAGAAATAGCTGCTAGCCAGCTCCTATTCCTGCTCCTTTGACTAGAAAAATGATTTACTGTGTTTCCTTAGATTTCCCAATGTTCTGTGTTTTCTGCTTCCTCTGGTGCTCTTGAATTTTTGTTGGAATAGTTGTGGGGGACAGCGTGGTTACACTGTTTCCTCTTATAATTTTGGCCAGTCTCCTTGCAAGCTGCAGTTGAAAGGGGTTTGCTGGCTAGGTTTCTTTCTCAAAGACCAAAGCCTTAAACCCAATTCATGCTCATAGATCTGACAACAATAGGTCCCTGCCCTCCTAGCATAGAGTGAATATAAATAGTAAATAGTAACTGTTTCTCTTTTGGCTAGAAATCTTGAGTGTCTTCCCCTCCCAGTTTGATTTATTTTTTTAAATTAAAGGGTCTATCCCTTGACTAACTTCTTAAAGAGGCCTATTTACTGAATGAGCATTACCTCACTCAGAGTGAAAAGACCTTAGCCCCAAAGGATGTGTCTCCCAATGATGCATCCTGGGATCATCTCCAGTCAGCCTAATGACTATCTGGCCACTGGACCCAGTTGACTCTGGAGGAGAAAGTGAGGCTGGTGACCTTGCACAGCTTCCCTCCCTCAAATCAAAGTCAACTGCAAGTCATGTCATCTCCCTGATGTCATGGTTCTCTTTGAGAACGAAGGACAAACACAACAACAAGGACAACAAACATTTTCACATTAGTCATGTTGTAAGAAGAATTAGAACAAATTGGAGGAACAATGAGAAGATGAGAAAATAAAACAATGAGGAAATAAAAAGGAAAGCAAATAATATACTTTGATTTGCATTCAGACTCCATATTTCTCTCTCTGGATGTGAATGGCATTTTCCATCATGAATCTTTTAGAATTGTTTTAGGTCCTTGCATTGCTGAGATATTAACCCCATTTTACAATTGAGGAAACCAAGGCAAACAGAACTTTAGTGACTTGTCTGAGGTCACACAGCTTGTAAATGTCCGAGGCTAGATTTGAACTCAAGTCTTCCTGACTCCAGGCACAGCACTCAATAGTGGCAAGAGATTTTCTGGCTCAGGCCTCTTGCTGCCACGATATTAAGAGAAAGGCTGTGATGGAAAAGCTCCTGCTTTGACTAGCTGGCAGATATCCATACCTTGCGCCTTCTGTTCCTTGTTCTCAGACATGCACACCCTTGTCTTACTTTCCTGCTTTCTGTAAAATTCCTCTTTTCTCTGCAACCTGCACATTCACATTGTTTATAAGTTTGCTGAAGCTGATGCGCTGTGTTTTCTGCGTTTTCATACAGATGGGCCTCTATTCACTCTAAGAGTGAATAAAACATGCAGATAACTACCTCTGTGTGTTGGTTCACTGACTGGCAGCAGTATATCATGAGTGGACCTTGGATAATTTTTAATCACACTAATCACTCTGCCACCTAGTGGCCAAGGTCTTACCAGCATACCCATGGATCAGAGCAAGAATACTCCTTTGTGCGGCTATGAATTGGCTGAAACATTTTGGAAACCGTTTGAATTATGACCCCAAAAGTCACTAAATTGTGCCTGTCTTTTGACTCAGTGATAGCATTATTAGATGTATACTCTAAGAGGGTTATGGACAGAGGGAAAGGTCCTATGTATAGGAAAATATATTAGTCTTTTCTTGGTAACAAAGAATGGGAACCCAATTGGGTGCCCATAATCTGGGGAATGACTACAAAAATTGTGGTATGTGAATATAATGGAATATTACTATGCTGTAGGATATTATGAATATGAAGAATTCAGAGCAGCCTGTGAAGATTTATTTGAATTGGTATAGAATAAAAGAAATAGAACCAGAAGAACAATTTATACAATGTCTGAAATAATGTAAAGAAAGGCTTTGAGCAACATTGAAAGATTTCAATACTCTGGTCAATGATAGTTTTAAAAAACTGATGATGAAACATGCCTCCAAATTCTTGGCAGAAAGATGTATGTAAAGCAGATGTATTGAATGAAGCATACATTTTTGGATGCAACCAATATATTGATTAGTTTTTTATTAACAGTACTTGTTACAAAGGAAGGTCATAAGATAAGAAGTCTGGGGAAAGTGACAGTGTTGTAAAAAACAAAGAGCATCAGTAAAGCATAAAAAAGAAGTAAAAAAAGAATGATAGTACTTCTGAAGTAAGAACATAACACATACTTGTTGCCATACCCTGTCAGGAGGAATATGATATCCTTGCAGAGCCAGACAACTGAACTGTGACAGAGAAGTTACTAAAACAAAAGGGGGGTTATTTGCATTAATTTATACTTTTTAGTTCTCCAAAAGATCTATGACCTCATGCAATGAATCCACACCTTCTTGTCCTGTGCAAATTTTGTTCATGCTTGTCCATAAGTCCTCCATAAAAGACCTGTGTAACATATGGGAGAAACCAGATGATGTTGTGGTAAGAACTCTGAGACTCAGAGTCAAGAGAACTGGGTTTTAGTCTTGGAATGCATTTTTGAGGTCATTTAATCCAATTTCGTCATTTTATGGATGAAGAAACTAAGGTATGGAGAATTTGGTAAGTTGGTCCCCACCTCCTACTCACTCTGAAACTATCTCGCTCTCACTCTGTCTTAGTGATAGACCGCTTACTATCTGCATGTCTATGGGCAAATAATTTCTTTGAGCCTTTAGTTTCCTGAGAAGTAAAACGGAGATAATACCTATACTCTTTTCTTCATAGGTTTAGTGTATGGGACATCTAAGTGGTACATGAATACATTGATTTAAAGTATTAAAAAAGAATTTAACATTAGGATACTATGAAGATGCTATGTTACCCTGTTTCATGAATAATAAGGGATTGACGTGGCAAATGAGTGCTGTGACTTTCAAGAATTGGCCTGAGACCACATGAGGGGGATGAATGGGTGCTAAGTTGTGAGTTATAAAGAAAAGCAATGCCTTTTGGATTCATTTCATTCATTCTATTCCAATAGTCACTACTTTAGTTCAGGCCCTTTAATGACCCATGGCTAGACTATTCCTCAAAACTTCCTTATTGGTCTTTTAGTGCTCAGTTTTTTTTATCCTAAAATCTATTCTCTAGGTTGCTGCCATATCAGTCATCTTAAGGCACTGTTATTCTTTTCTGTTTAATTCTTAAAACCTTTCAATGGCTACCCAGTGCTGACTGAATAAAGTCAGAATTCTTTAGGTCAAAATTCAAGACTTTAGCAATCTGGGTCATGTATCTTTTCAATCTTATCTCCTCTATCTTATCTCCTACTATTCTTAGAACTTAGAATTGAAAGGAATCTCAGAGGTCATCTAGTTTAACTCATACTGAATTATGAATTTGATCTTGAGGATCCCTACAAGTTGTCAT
This sequence comes from Pseudocheirus occidentalis, assembly GCA_028646575.1. Lineage (NCBI taxonomy): Eukaryota > Metazoa > Chordata > Mammalia > Diprotodontia > Pseudocheiridae > Pseudocheirus > Pseudocheirus occidentalis. Next base: position 116,783,015 of record CM053594.1, on the reverse strand, counting down.
CCAATGTTTGAAAAACTCCAATGGTGGTTAAGTTACTGTTCCCTTAACTTTCCCTCCTTCTACCTTTCAGTTTTCCCTAGCACCATCCTTTCTATTTTGGGGGATAGTTTTAGTGGCTAGGAAGTTTTTTTCCTATTGTCTTTCTATTACTTCTATCCACTGATGTTACTTCTGTTCTGAGACCAATTCTAGATCCTCTCCTACATGACAGCCCTTCAAATATTTGAATACTTCGGTCTTCCTAAATTTTCTTTTCTCTAGGCTGAACATTTCTAGTTCGTTCAATCAGTTTTCATATGGCATAATTTTTAGTCCTGCAACATTCCTATGGGTGAGCTCCCTCTGGGTATGCTCTAACTTGTCAAATGTCTTCTAAAATGTGGTTCTCAGAATGAGACACAATATGCCATATGTGTTCTGATTAGGTCAGAGAATCCTAGTCAGAGCTTATTCCGTGTCCCTCCCCCTTTTCCTCTCCCCTCCCTCTATATTGGACAATACTCAGATAAAATTCACTTTGACCAACTAGATCAGATTGCTAACTCACTGAGTTGTCAGGTCAGTAACTCTTGGATTGTTATTGGTAGTGTTTTTTTTTTTTTACATCAACTGCTATCCAAATCTTTTCTCCTATATTGCAGTTAATTGTTTGAACTAAAGTGTCCAGCTCTACATTTAGTGCAGACTAAATACCAGTGATTAAATCCACTTCTTATAATAGCTTCAATCCACTGTTGACCAATCAGCTTCCTTACTCTGAATTCTCTCTGTTGTACTATCTAACTTTTAAGGCTTAATTCAATTACAACCATTTCTGTGATGACTTCTATCATTTCTCATATCAGAAATGACCTCTCTTTTATGACATCTTCTAACTTCATATGAGTCTTGTGATATGTTATTTTAATATAGTCATTTGTGTATATGTTTTATTTCTGCTAGTAGATTATAAATTCTTTGAGGACATCTAATTTATAATTGTCTCCCCCATACCATCATAGCACATAGCAGGCAATCAACAAATGTGTTGAATGACTGAATATATTTTTCAAGTTGTAATTTGAGAAATGAAAGTGAGATTACTCCAGGACCTTAGTTTTAAAGTTAGAAACATTAATTTTATTTTGAATACACATAGAAGTAAAATAAACAAGACCATTCTTTGGAGACCCCTGGGTTGTTTCAAGTTTTTATTTTTATTTTTTGCATATAAAGAAACCACCAGTTGCTTGAGGCAGAGTCAGTGTGGTACAGAGGAAAGAGTATTGACTCTGGTGTTAAAAAACTTGAGTTCAAATCCTGCTTTTTGACCCCAACTACATGTGTGACTTGGGCAAATCACTTAACATCCTGGGTCTCAGTTGGACTAGATGACTTCTGAGTTGTTTTCTCCAAATTTATGATCCTGTGATGTCACAAAATGAGTATTAGATATGCAGTCAAAGGACCTGGAGTTCCATCATGGTTCTGCTATTTAAAGCTGTGTCAAGTTAGTCAACAAGCACTTATTAAACACTTGCTCTGTGCCACTGGTGAGGGTGAAGGATTCAAAGAAAAGCAAAAGGCACTGTGCTCTAATTCTAATGGAGGAGACAAAAGGCAAACAAACATATGTACAAATAAGATATACACAGAATAGAAGTCAGATAACCTCAGGCAAAAGTAAGACAGAGTGAGAGCGAGATAGTTTCAGAGTGAGGAGGAGGTGAGGACCAGCTTACCAAATTCTCCATACCTTAGTTTCTTCATCCATAAAATGATGGAATTGGATTAAACGACCTCAAAAATACATTCCAAGTCTAAAATCTTATTTTTATTATAACAGTAATTATATTTATAATAATTTCCCAGAACCATAGCTTTTTGTCCACTTCTACTGGTGCCATTTCTTGGCAACATTTAGCCTGAATCTGTACCATGTGGTGGGAGAAGAGAGCAGGCTAGCAGCATAAACATATTGTGGAATCCATTTATGGAGCAAGAAGCATTCTCAGGCAAGAGACCGAAGAAATGATTTCCAAACTAGTCTGGATAGTCCTTGGTGGTCATAGTCCTTGGCAGTAGGGTGGTAGACTGAGGCAAAGCTGGTTGCTGTATGATTCTCCTAGTTGTTGCTGTCAGGCCATTAGTGGCCTTAATCCTTTCTCTCTTGTTTCTTTGTTTTGTGTTTCTTCTTCACTGTAGGAGAATGCTTTTCTTCCTAAGCTAGTTATATTCTCCACATAACCATAATTTGGCTTTACTGCCTCTACTCTGTGAAAATCTACAGGACTCCTTCCCTTCTCCAAATGTGGAATGTTAACATTTTTACACATGCAAAGGAGTGAATTGGGCTAATTACCATTAATTTTTCTGGACAGACAGGCCATTGCATCTTTGGAGCCATTCTGACTTAGCTGCCTTTCTGCAGCTGCCATGGATATTTGTCTCATTCTTAAGGTTCATTTCAGCTGGAGGCCTCTATTTTTCTTGCTTGACATCTTACATCTTCTTCAGGGGGTTTGCGTACTAGAGTTTGCCTTTGAACAAAACAATTCAAGATGGTCATGGGAAGCTGATTGTTGGCTCTCCCCAATACTGGCCCTCAGGGACTTTGCCTCAAACATTTACTCATACACTACAGCAACAAGTCGAATGTAAGTCTTCAGCCCCAAGACAGGCAGACGCTCTCCATTACTGAGATGTATGATGTAATAATTAAACTACTATTTTGTGTAGGCAGTTTCATTTGAAGATCCCAAAGCCATGCAAACATCTGGTGGTAATTTATTGCTTAACACAACATTAGTTAGCATTTATTGAGTGTCGATAATACACTAGGTGTTGTGCAGTACAAAACACAAACCTGGACACAGTCTCTGCCCAGTGGGTGTAAAAAATGGGACTATACAATAAGGAAAGAAGGCAAACGCTGGTCTCATAGCACATTGAGGCTCATGTTGAGTAAGGGTTAGGGTTCTGCCAGGATTTCTATTTCTATTTCCCTTTTTGATGATTTTTATTCATGTCTCTTTTCCCTCCTCCTCCTCCTCCCCTCCTCATCTGTTACTCTCATCATGTACTCTGACTACCTCCTCAAATTACTTTTCTTTTAAACTTAGGCATCCTTTATTATGTTCTCTTCCAAGGTGACAACTAGCCAATCTGATAAAACATCTGATACGCAGTATGCTATTGGGGGAGTGAAAAGAGTACTCTATTTTGAGCCATAAGACTTGACTTCGAATCTTTCTTCTTTTGCTTATCAATTGTGCAACCCTGGGTATGTCACTTCCCTTCTTAGGATTCTATGCTACTCTCTAAGATGATAATTCACAGAAGAGTTGTTGAACTGCATCAGCAGAGGGAGTTGGTATACCGAAAGTTTCCAAACTGAGAAAATCTCTCTAAAACAAAATAAAACTGATTTAAAAAATAAACCCACTCCTTGAGGTCAGACTCTTTAGTTTTTGTCTTTATATCCTATAGCAGCTAGAAAAATGCCTGGTATGTCTGAGGCGTCTAATAAATGCTTGTTGACTGATTGATTGATCAGCCCCTGAAGGTAGCCCTGTAAATAGCTCACAGAATTCTTAAACAAAAAATTAGATTTGTGCAGGTTCACACTCCACCTTTATTCCCAGGAATGGAGTCCAGCTTCACCATTCAGAAGTACATAAATCACTTTAGGGTAGGTGAAAGTTCACCTAGCCCAACATTTCTCCTCTGTTTTGCTTTATCCTAATCCTGGTTTGCTATTTTTTTCACCACACCCTCAATCTCTTCTGTCTCTAAAAGAAGCATAACTACCCCCGCTTCAGCTCTTATAAACCCTCAGTTACAGCTACTTTTCTCAGTAACTTATTCCATATGTTTCAGCATGCATGAGTTCTGTCCGGATTCCTCACTCATTCCTGGCTTCCTCATTTTTATGTGGCATTCCCCAGTTTCTGAACCAGTGAAAGAGAAAAACAGCGAACTTTTCTCTTCCTTTTATTGGTCTCTTTTCTTCATTTGGGAAAAGCTCTGTGAGGCTATATCTTAGTTTCTCCAGTTTTCAAGAGAATCTGCCCTCTCTTTCATTTCTTGAAACCCCAGGCTAGTTTGGTGGCTCTTCTCTTCACTCTAATCAAGGCAGGGTACTTCATGGGGACAGAATAGTTTTCCAGAGAGCAGTCTAATAAGAACTCTGAAAAGTATAGAATCTCATCTCTGACTTTCCATTCAATTCCCTTTGCCAGAACTGCCTCAGATTGTGTTTGTCTTCTCTGACCACAGCTGTGTACCCAGCTGATGGCTTTCAAAGACCTTTTTTTGTTTCCACTACGACCTCTACACCTTCCATCCATCTAGCCCCTTCTCCAGATCGGTGCCCAGATCTGATTGTTCCATTAGACACATATTCCATCCATAGCTTGGCTCTCTGTTTCCAGACTAATTATCTCATTCTTTGCTAATAATAATTATTTTTATCTTTCAGACGGAAACATTTTTTCCCCATGATGAGATGTTTTCTTTCCTGGGCACCAACCAACCGGCTTTATCACCGTTTCCCTCCTTCTGCTCTTCTTGGTTACAGGGACAGGTTCCTCCAGTCCCAATCTGTCCCTGATGCCAGGGAATGCAGGTGCACAGACCTCACAAATAGCACACAGTGCCTAGCAATGCCCTGGTGGTATGGAGTTGTGCTTAATTATTGTCAGTTTTGAAGTCTGACCTTTTAGATACAGAGCAGGACAGGAGGAGGCCTTGCCAGAAAGTTGCTTTACAATGTTTATTATTCCTCACAGCAGTCCCATTGTGGGTATAGTTACCGCTTGGAGGGCTATGCCAAGGTTCATGAAAGGGATAGTGACCCTTTGGTAGTTATTTTTCACTGTGCATGTTTTTAAAAACAAACAGTTCTCTTCCCCAACCCCCGAAAAGAAAAAAAAAACTTCACTGTATTTTATCTCACTAGCTTAAATTCCTGCCTCTTTGGAAAGAAATGGTCTTGGGCCCTTGGACCTGTGTGAGGGGACAAGAAAATAAGCATTTATTAAACATCTGTGACATGCCAGGTACTATACAGTAAGTGCTTTACAAATATTTCATTTGGTCCTCACAGCCACGGTGGGAGGTAGGTGCTATTGTTACCCTCATTTTACGAATGAGGAAACTGAGGCATACAGAGGATAAATGACTTGCTCAGGGTCACACAGCTAGTGTGACTGAGGTAAAATGTGAATTCAGGTCTTTCTGATGGCAGCCCTATAGCTCTATCCACTGTGTTGTTTAGTCATGTCCAACCCTATAATGACTTCATTTGGGGTTTTCTCGGCAAAGATACTGGAATGGTTTGCCATTTCCTTCTCCTGCTCATTTTATAGGTGAAGAAACTGAAGCAAACAGGTTTAAGTGACTGCCTCAGGGTCTGAATAAGTGTCTGAAGCCACATGTGAGTTCAGGAAGAGGAGCCTTCCTGACTGCAGACCTGGCACTCTACCCACTGAGCTACCTAGCTCCTTTTCTATCCATTGTACCACCTACCAACTCATGTTTTACACAGCTGTTAGTTTTCTCTTTTCTTCTACTAATCCTCACTGGGCTAAGTGAACTTCAAATTGAAGTCATCTTTGGACTCCAATGTTCCACTGTTGGAGACTAGTCTATCTATGGGCATTATGTGATTTAAAAAGTACAAGAATCAGTCAGTTGCTAATTAATTGGTCAACAAGGATTTCTTTTTAAAAAATATATATTTATTTTGTTAAATATTTCCTAATACCATGTAAAAAATGAACATTTTGGGAAATTTTGGATTCCAATCCTTTTCATCTCTCCCATCCTTGTCCTACCCATTGACAAGGCAAGCAATATATCAATTATATGTGTGAAGTCACGTAAAACATATTTCCATGTTACTTATGTTGTAAGAGAAAATAGACACATGTTAAAAACAAGAAAAATAACTTTAAAAAAGGTATGTGTCAATTTGCACTTGGAATTCATCAGTTCTCTCTCTGGAGATGGAAAGCATTTTTCCCCATGGATCTTTTGGAATTTAAGAAGCATTTCTTAGGCACTAACTATGTGCTAGCACATAGGAATACAAAGAGAGACAAAAACAAGCCCTCCAGGAGCTCACTTTCTGACAGAGAAGACAATATGAGAACAGGTAGGTACATATAAGATCTGTACAGAACAGATGAAAGTAATCTCAGAGAAAAGGCAGTATCAGTTGGTGGGATAGGAGATCTGACCACCTAACTCAACTCAACTTCAGTTTTCTTATCCATATAATGTCAAGGAGGATATATTCTAACCCCATGATTCCTCAGCTGCTGAATTAATCAACTGTTTGCCTCCCTTGATTGAATTCTGGGTCTGTATTTCTTCATCTGTAAAATGCGTGGGGATAGGAGGTAAATACCTTTCAGCTTTTCTTTTGAAAATTAGAAAAAAAGTCTTTTATTGAATCTTTCACTGCTCTGTGCACTTTTTATTAATTGAAAATTTCTTTTAAGATTTAAGCAATAAAAAGTAATAACCTCTGACTGCTTTGATTAGGTCTGTACAGGTCCTTAATTAGTATAGGTCACACTATAGAAAATTTGTAAGCCAGACACTACTGTCTCTTCATTCAGCCCAAGATCATATTTTGTAACCTTGATGGGTTTTACTTTGCCTTTGAAAGCAAATTTAGAAGATTTTTCCTGGTCCTTCTCATATTCCTTGAAATCATTCTTAGTGTTATTTCCCCCTTTTCCCACTCCCTTTAACTTTTGCAAGAGACTGGCTAAAATCCACTTGTATTCGTCTGTCATCTATAAGCACATTATCCATTCTGAAAAAGTCTTTTTCACAATATTTTTCCTTTTCAAATTCTATAAGTGCATAACAAAGGGCCTCTTCCATCTTCCAGTCAGGAATAACTTCACAACTTTTTATGGGCCCAAATCTTGAGAATATCATTTCCAGATCTTCATCTGTGGTCGCTGGATTCAATTTGCACACAAATAGGTCATTTTCTGGAAGTCTGATATCTACAGTAGGTAAATCTCCAACCATTTCTAAAAGAATAACCTGAGGTTTTGCTTCTTCTCGGCCATTTTCTTCAATTTCATCAGCTGATCTCCCCTTTAAATCAGCCACTTCTTCATCTGCTACTATTTGGCCACCATCTACTCATTCCTTGGTTGGTTGTGGTGATGGATCAGGAAACAAATGGATCCTAAGGCACAAAGTCTTTGTCAGTAAAAGTCTCATTAATTTTCTTGATTACATCCATTCCCTCTACTTCACCAAACACTGTATACATACCATCAAAGGTAATCTAGATTTTCTTCTTGTAGTAATACAAAATTGAGATGCGTATGAATCACTGCCCTTGTTCACCACAAATTCGGAGCCCTTTCTCTTGGGCTTAATTCTTGGCATTTTTTTCCTCCTTTAAAAAATCCTTGCTTGATCACGATATAATTGCACAGACTCATTCTTCTCCACAGCCAGTACCTATAGGATTACCAGTTTATATGTCTGTACATGGCAAACGAGACAGTAATTACAGTACTTTATTTTGCACAGTTTCAGAAAATTCAAGCAAGACCACTGCCACTCCTCCCCGTCGCCCAAAATGGCACCTCCACGGCTGATGCCGAGGCACCACAAACTTCCGCAGCTTTTCTGCTTCCACCCTGGTGCTTCTTCAGGTAGGCCCTTCTGTCTGACGTCATCACCCGGGCGACACCGTGGCTAAGCGTCATACGTATACCGGCTTTAATTCTAGACCATAACTGGAATGACTGTGTCGGTTAACCACGTGCGAGCATCGTTGTGAACCCATGACTTCTCTGTTACAGTATTCAGGGCAATATTTCCAAGGCAATAGACAGTCCTGGACAGAGGTGTGTTTGGACTTGGAAAACCCGGGAGGAATATGTGGATTTCTATTGATGGTTGATTCAGTCCAGGCTTTCTCCCCCTCTTAATTCTTTTAATGATCCCCCCTGAAGAACTTACTGCTTGAGTTCATTGTGATGACCGCATCTTTCAGAATAGCATTCAAAAATCACAGAATTAAAAGGGGGAGAAAACACGGGTTCTCGTGAAAACAAAACAAGAGGACAATAAAGGGAAAGTCAAGTTCACTGCATTTATTTGAGTACGGTAATTTTATTAATCCCTCCTCAGGACCTCATTAAGTTCATTAATTTCTTTTAGTCATTAAGTCATAAAATGGCAGAGTCGAAAGGGACCAAAGAACTCATCTAGTCCAGCTCCCTGGCTGATGCAAGAATAATCATTGTCCACAAGGGGTCATTCAGTTTCACCTGAAGCATTTCCACTAATAGAAGGCTTCAGGAGGCAGCCAATTAACCTTTTTTTGTTTACTCAAAATTGTTAGAAAACACTTCCTTATAAATGGGTCAGATTCTACCTCCCTATAACTCCTACTCATTGGTATTAGTTCTGCTCTTTAAAGTCATAACATATTAATCTCTTCCAGATGACATCAAATATTCAAATATTGAATGGAACATTGAACAGAAATTGAATTGGAATCAGAAATCATTAAACCCACAGCCATTTTATTTCAGTAATTTTTCCTATTTCTGTCAATGGCACTTCCATTTTCTTAGTTAAACATATTTGAAACCAGGGAGTCATCTTCAGTTTTTCCCTCTGTCATTCCCTATATATAGGGCCTGTCACCAAATCTTATTGAATCTTTTAAAATATTTTGTGAATTTGTCTCTTACTCCACATAGCTAATGTCACCATCCAATTAAAGGCCCTCATATCTTCCTCAGTCTCCTCCAAGCCTGCTGTCCTTCAGAATCTAATTTTTCCTCCACTTCATTTTTCTCATCACTACCAGAATCAGGTTCCTAAACATGGATTTTATAATGTTATTCCTTTGGTCAAGAATTTTCATTAACTCCATCTTTCCCATGAAATTGGATCAAAATTCCTCACCGTTGCATTAATAATCTTTCTTTTCTACAGCTCTTATCACTTCCCCACCTGCCTCTAACCTATTTGAACTTATCTCCTTTCACTCACCAACCCCTGCTCTCCATTAAGCCCAGTCAGTTTCCTAGCCTCTCTCTGCACATACCATGTTTATTCTTGTCTTTATATTTTACGTGTTGCTTCTTTTAACCTAAATTGGACAAAGTCTCTTATGATGCTCTTGAGTGTGAGGAAGGAGTGGCATGGATGATAGTACAATCATGGATGATAGTACGATGACTGGTCCCAAAGAATTCATTAATAAGTTGGTGTCAACTTAGAGGTAGCTATATGTTGCAATGTCTGTCCTTTTGCCCAGTTCTAACAAGTAGCTTAGTATAGTGGATAGAGTGATGGACTAGAAGTTAGGAGACTGGGGTTAAAATCATCCCCCAAATATTTAGTGATTATAGAGTTAGTAGCTTAGCTTTTCAGAGCTTTACTTACCTGTAAAATGGTATAATAATATGTATGCTATGTATCCTCTGAGCTGAGGTTAGTTCCTTCCTAATAAGATAAAGTGAGGGTACCCTAGTATAAATTAACGTACATGGAACAAACGAAGCTACCTTGGTTAGTGTGCTGCTGGAAATGATTGTCTGGGAAGTTGGAAGATGTATGGTGAGGAAGACTCTTCTTCCACTTGAGTCTGCATCTATCCTGTGCATGTTATAAAAGGAGGTGCAGAAGAGGAAAGCTACTTGCTTAGATCTTGAACGTGGGGGAATAGATCATGGCTAATATAAGCATATACCTCTTTTGCAATAGTGTTGCATGGGACTATTTCCATTTTTCTGGCACTGTTTTTGTTGGGGGATTGGTAGGGGAGGGCAGAGCAAAGCCATAGCTTGGTGTAATGAGATCTACCCTACTGTTAAGGAAAAAGTGTAAGCTATGCTTCTCGACTTAAATAATTAACAATATTGGATAACATTAAATTAGTAAAGCAGTTCTATTATAGAAACAACTCTCTCTGGGATTTGTTAGAATGAAAATACCATATTATCCTAGCTTTGAGGAAAAACCACAGCTTACTGTAGCTTTGTGGATTCAGGATAACCACAACACACTAGAGTTCTGTGCTTTGGGAATTGTGAGCAAGGCAACAAAATGATTAAGGGACTGTAGGGACCAGCTTATGAGAAAGGATTAAAAGAATTAGGTGTGTAGAGCTGGATGAAGAAAAGGCCTTATAATTGTCTCCAAGTATTCCAAGTATGCAGATCTTCAAGAAGGAGAGGAGTCTTCAAGGCAATCTAAAAGAATGGAAGAATGGAGGAGAGGAAGGGAAAGGTCTGCACACTGTAGAACAAAGAAAAGTACGGTTAGGCTGAAAATCAAGAAAGATTTCCCAAAAGGAACATTTATTAAACTCTGGGTTAGTCTTCCAAAGCAAGCAGCAGTCTAAAATGGTGCCTTAAAAATGAGGCATTAAAAAAAATACCCAATTCTTTGTGAGCAGCCCCACAGTGCTGAATTAGTAATGAGGGCTTTAAAAAAAACACCCTTTGCACCTCTTTAACTCTTTTCATCCAGGATCTCTAAGCACTCTATAAACTTTAATGAAGTAAAGTTCAGCATATTGGTGGTTACACCATGAGGCTGCCAATTTTGCTTTCCATCTGGCATTCAAATGACATCTCGTGCTTAACTAGTAAGTTTCCATTGGTGGGTAGGAAAAATGAAGTACCAAGTTCCCTACTTTTCTTCATAGGTTATCTTTAGGTTTATGTATTTTCCAAGTTGTATTTTTTAAAAAAAATCAAAACCTCTCACCTAGACCTAGCACTCTGTATTGTCTACCACCCACCTAAGTATTTATGATTGAGGTGCTGGCTTCTCTATAGGCTAACTTATTCCCAGAGTCTTTCTTTCCCTTCAGGGACCTGAAGAGAAGTTGGAATCACTTGTCTGCTCTCTCATGCATGGAAGTCTGAAGACTAGGATTTCTTTTCTCCTGAGCTTTTGCCAATTCTATCCCTCACACAGGCACAGGACATTGAATAAACAGTCTCCACCAATGAGGAGTCTTATGCAAATGAACTTTGAGCCATGGGTTACACTCATAATTATATAAGATTGATTCAAGTCTTTTCTTCATCTTGCATGGTCTCTAGCTTATTGATATCCTTCCCAAAATGTGGTTCCCAGAACTGAACACAGAGCAGAGTACAGAGGAACTATCAGTTACTTATTCCAGAAAGTTTTGCTTCATGAAACCCAAGTTTACAACAGCTTTTTCGATGCCTTATCACTCTGCTGACTCATGTTGAACTTGCAGTCCATTAAAAACCCTAGGACATTTTATCAGAAATATTGCTTCCTAATAGTTCTTTTCCTCATGTTGTACTTTTATGATGCATTTTTTTGAAATCCAAGTAGAAAGCTTTACAAATCTGCATTGAATTTCATCTTATTAGATTCAGTAAAATACTTTAAAAGACACCCAGGATAATTTTGGATCCTGACACTCATTCAAAAGGTTACCTTTCTTTCCCTGCTTTGAATCATTTACAAATTTAGCAAACATTTCATCATAATATTGAATGCATTATTCAGTTACTCTGAGTTTGGCCATTCAACCAGGTCCAAATCTATTAAATTATATTATCAACTAATCCCCAACTCTCCATACTTTGATAAAGAATTGTGTTGCTAAAATAAAGATAAACTCTATTTACAAAATTTCTTTGATATACCAGTTTAGTAAACCCTGTCCAAAAAAAGAAATAAGGTTAGCCTAGAATGACCTATTCTGGATAAAGCCAGGCTGTTCCTTTGTAATCACTACTTCCCTTTCTAGGTATTTATGAGTCATCTCTTTAATGATCTGTTCTAGAAATTTGCCAAGAATTGAAGTTAAGTTAATTTGCAGATTATTTTTTCAACTTTTAAAAATGGGGACAACATTAAAAAAATCCTGAAGTGCCTCCTCCCCGCTTCTTCACAATCTTTCAAATATTACTGATAATATATCAGCAATCACATTTGTCAGTTCTTTTGAATCCTCTCTCTGCTACTTATAACCTATATGACCTTGGGTGAATCGCTCACCTTCTTTGGAACTCAGTTTTTTTCCTCTGTAAATGGGAGTGGATTTGATGATTATTATTGTCCCTTTTACGTTTTAATCTATGATCCTGTGATGAGCATGGGACCTGTATAAGGACCCACGGATCAGAAAACTGAGCCTCACAGAAGATTATGGCTTTACCAAAATTTTTGAGATCATAAATATAGAGTTGACAGGTGTCTCAGAGGCTAAAGACTCCAACCCTCTCATTTGACGTGAGAGAACAGAGAAACAGAGAGGCTAAGTGGATTGTTACAAGGAGGATTTAATCCCAATCTTCCTCATTCTAGGTCCATATTAGTTATGTAGTAAATAAATAGATTAACCAGGACTTGAACCCAGGTTTTCTAAGTTCAAAGTCCATGATCTATAGCACACTTCCTTAGGGTATGCTCAATTCTGACACATCTTTAAAAAAAATTAATTAATTAATTTTTAGTTGACAACATTCAGTTCCACAAGCTTTTGACAACACCCTTTTCCTTTTGATTATTTCTGTATATTCTATCTTTCCTTTGACATTGCCACTATTTGGTTTGGGCCCTCATTACCTCATGTCTGGACTATTGCAATAGACTTCTGTTTTTCGTGCCTCAGTCTCTTCTCATTCTAGTCCACCCTTCACTCAGCTATCAAATTGACCTTTCAAAAGCACAGATCTGATCATGTCTCCCTCCCTCCCTACCTCCACACAATTCAATAAACTCCAGTGGCTCCCTGTCACTTCCAGGATTAAATATAAAATTCTCTGTCATTCAAGGCCCTTTATAACCCAACCCATCCTACTTTTCCAGTTTTCTTATACCTTACTCACTCTCTGCAATCCTTGTGTTCCTTCACTTAAGACAATCCCACCTCTCAACACCTTATATTTTCATTTGGTGTATATTTGCCTGGAACTCTCTCCCTCCTTATGTCTGCCTCCTGCTTTCCCTGGCTTCCTTCAAATCCCAGTTAAAAATCTCACCTTCTACAAGATGCTTTCACAATCCCCATTAATGCTAGTGCCTTTCCTCTGTTGATTATCTCTAATTTATCTTGTATCTATGTTGTTTTGCATAGCTGTTTGCATGTTGTTCTCCCATTAGACTGTTAGTTCCTTGAGAATAAGGACTGTCTTTTGCATTTCTTTACATCCCCAGTATTTAGCACAATGCCTGGCACTTAATAGGTCCTTAATAAATGCTTATTGACTGTACTTGATGGAAGGGAAAGATGAAGTGTGAAGATTGTAAGTACTAGACCAAACAGCTTCCAATTGAGATGCTAGTTAAGAGTATGGTATACTACTTAGGGAAGGTGGTAGGTGTGAAGGACAACCAGGCCACAGAAGGGTGTTTAGCTGCTGGAAGGATATGCTGAGAAAGATGGGGATGTTAACCTTTTATTGGCTCATTATCACCTAGTAGAAACTTTTGATGTTGGCTAGAGATTAAGTTCTTGATGTCTCAGGTGGAGGAATGAAGAGAATGCAAAATGGAAAGCACCAGGGGAGAAGAAATAGAAGAAAAGAAGACATAAACTAGGTCACAACAAGGTACTTATCCCAGGTCAAATGTAGAGCAAAAGATTGGCTTGCTGATTGTCATTTAAACAATTAACTGGGCGCAATGCATTTGGTTATGAAATCCAGTATTAATGGATTAATAAATTAAAAATTAATTAAAAAGTGTTAAAATAATAAAACTAAAATTAATAGTTAAATTAATTGAAATAAATAATAATATCAAAATAATAAATGACTTCAGTTATCCTAAGAAGGATGGATGGCACAGCCAAAATACCTACCTTTATTGTGGTCATTCTTTTCATTCTTTCCCTTTTTTGGTAATATGACCACTAGATAGATGGTTTGGGGCAAATCATATTGTTTGGACCAGTGGTCTGTAAGCTCCTTGAGAGCAGGGGTTATTTTGGGCTTTTGTTTCTCTGCTAAGTGCTTTTCAAATATAACTCATTTGATCCTCACAACAGTCTGGGAGATAGAGGTGATCCCACAGCTAGTAAGTCTCTGAGACTTAATTTGAACTTAACCTTTCCTGACTTTGGGGCCAGTACCCTGCTTGTAGAGTCCCTTATGGAAGGTGTGTTAGTGGATTTCAGTAGACTTTGAATTTTTTGAGCTCAGGGATTTCTTTTCCCCCTTTCTTTGTATCCTCAGTACTTTGCATAGCGCTTGGCACATAGGAGATGCTTCTTGATTTGACTTCAGTAGGGAGTGCCTGCTTATAGGTTTTTGCTTTCTTGTGGTAGGTTTTAGGGGTGGGCATCCATGTATGGCTTGATCTTTTCAGGAGCCTGTTCCTGCCAGGCTTGGTTCACTTTTGCCTCAAGGGCTCATCTCTCTGCTTGTAGGCTCCTAGAGGTGTGAAAACTTGTGTTTGCTTAGGGGTAGGACATCGATGTTCCTCTCCTGCTTTTGACATTTTCAAATGGGATTATAGTCTCCCCTTCCCTACCCTTGCCAGAATGTCTCCTATCTTTTTGAGATCAAACATCTCATCTTGAAATTGTACGCACTGCCAGCATAAGCAACGTTTTACAATCGCCAAATTTTTATTTTATTAAGAGGATTAAGGTGATAGCAATGAAAGTACAGAGCACAATGATGGGAACAGGTTCATTTTGAAAGGAAAAAGCTGGCAGCTCATGTCTGTTAGTCAATAAATATTTATTAAATGCCTATTATGTACACTATTAGGAGCATCTAGGTGACGAAGTGGATAGAGCACTGCCTGGGTGTCAGGAGAACCTGAGACACTTACTAGTTGTGTGACTCTGGGCAAGTTACTTTACCCTGTTTGCCTCGGTTTCCTCATCTGTAAAATGAGCTGGAGAAGGAAATGACAAACCACTCCAGTATATTTGCCAAGAAAATCCCAAATGGGGTCATGGAGAGTTGGACAGGACTGAAACAACAGTATTATGTGCCAAGTCACTTGAAAAGACCTGATGTTGGGAAAGGTGGAAGGCAAAAGGAGAAAGGGACAGCAGAAGATGGTGTCATGGAAACATCGAACATGAACAAAAACATTATATGCCAGGCACTGTGTTAGGTGCTGGGTTTACAAATATTAATAAAAGCAGATAATCCCTGCTTTCAGAGAGCCTTCGATCATAAGGACACAAGACAACAAACAAAAGGGGAGAGAGTTCATCAACAAACATTTATTAAGTGCCAACTATGTGCCAGGGATAGTGGTAAATTTCAGACACAGAATTAGCTTCTTCCTTCTTTAACTTCTCCTGGCCACGAGGAATGAGAGACAGAATTTGAATTGAGCAGTAGAGGGGAATGGGGAAGGGTGCTGTTCTCTCACCTGGAATTGAGAAGGAGGTGATCAGTTTCTTGCGTTATTTCATCTACCATCATTCTTAGCTTTCAGTTATCTCTTGTTGGACCATTCCATACTGCCACAAGAATCTCAGTTCACAGGGGACTGCAGGGTAGGGGTAAAGGTGCCCAGTGCCACATGTGTCCTTCCCATAACCCAAACTGGCCCGTGCTTGTGTATGGGCAGACAAGATGGATGGTCTAACTCTCCTAACTTTACTCTCCACAATCCTCTAAAACAGTGGTTCTCAGCCTTCCTAATGCTGTGAACTTTAATACGGTTCCTCATGTTGTGGTGACCCCCAACCATAAAATTATTTTTGTTGTTACTTCATAACTGTAATTTTGCTACTGTTATCAATTGTATTGTAAATATCTGATATGCAGGATGTATTTAAATTGAACATAACCTACAGATTGACAATCACTGCAAACTGTTCCTGAAAATCTATTCAAAGATGTCATCAACCTGATAAATTCTGGGTTGAACTCTGGGATAAGTGTCTGCTTGAGTCTCCCATTCTATAGATGCACTTGTGACACAGGTGTTACAAACTCCTATATAAATGGTGGGGGGAGGGGAAGGGTAAACTTTTGAACCCTGACGTCTAAGTCTTTTGTGTCTCTCCTTATTTTATTTTTTTTTTATTTTCATGGTACTATAAAGGGAAGAAAAGAATTATCTGGAGAAAACCTAGTGTAAGTTTACAACCTTAAAACCAATGAATTTAAGTAAGAGGACACAATTTTTTTTTCTTGAGTTTGCCATTAAATAGCTGTGTAACTTTGGGAAAGTCAGTTAACTTCTCTGTTCTTTAGTTTCTTCAGGTGCAAAAAGGGAAGACTAATTTCTCTGCCTCACAGGGATGTTGATTGTTGTGAAGACTGCACCAATAAATTCAGTCCTAGGGCAGGAGCGAGAGAGCCAGATGTGAAAACAGGATACCTAGCCAGAGACACATGACAAGGCGGGAGGATAGATGGCATCTGCGTAGTTTTACTCATTACTTCTAGTTCTAGAATTAAGGCAAATTCTTCTTCAGTAGGACAGCTTTCAGAATGGTTGAAGACAGCTAGCATGTTGCTCCAAAAAGGCATCTCTTCTCCAGATTAAACATCCCCAGCTCTTTTACCGAGTCCTCGGACAGCACAATGTTGGGTCTCTAACCATGCTGGCTACATTTCCCAGGCCCCTTTGCAGCTTATCCATGTTATTTCTAATATGTGGCACCCAGAACCAGCCACAAAAGAAGAGCATAGCACCGGAGACAAACATCCTCAACATCAGTTTTGCCTGGGTCCTACTCTGTCTTTATTGGTGAAAGCTCTCTACAACTGGTGGTGGTATCGTGTAATCTAGTCAAGGTTACTCAAGTTATTTGTCCTTCATTTTTGTAGAAGACCATGACATTGGGGAGGTGATGCCATGACATGCAAGTGAATTGAAGTGAGGGAGGGCTGTGCAAAGTCACCAGCCTCGCATTCTCTTCTAGAGAGGAGAACCATCTGCGTTTAGTGGCAGGACTACTGGAGATGGTCCTGGATGTAGTAGGAGATGTTAGCCTTTTTAAACTAAGGGTGTTAACAGGTCTCAGTTTGACTGATGCAATGCCCATTCAGTGATTAAGGGCTAGGTAAGACACGAAGTGGGGAATGACCTGTTTTACTTATTAAAAAACAGTCAATCTGGGAGGGTGTAGACCTTCAATGAAAGCCAGAGTGAATTGGGGTTAAGGCTTGGTCCTTAAGAAAGAAATCTAGCCTGTAAATCAGTGGTTCTCAACCTGGGGTCATGTTCAATTTAAATACAACCTGCATATCAGATATTTACATTATGATTCATAACAGTAGCAAAATTACAGTTACGAAGTAGCAACAAAAATAATTTTATGGTTGGGGGTCACCACAACATGAGGAACTGTATTAAAAGGTTGTGGCATTAGGAAGGTTGAGAACCACTGCTGTAAATCCAAGATACCTTTCATGGCTTCAGTGATCAAAATTTACATTCTTTTGGGCAGAGTACCTGCAGGAAAGGGTCTGATACCTTATGTGGACAGAGGGAAGGGAAAGAAGAAAAGAAAGAGCGAGCTGTGTTGCCCAACAGGCTAGTTCTAGTACTCACAGAAATGGTTATTCACAATCCAATCAAGATTGCTATTGCTTCTGGAAAGGTACAAGTTAAGTGGGATGAGGAAAAGATTTTTATAGGTGTGATTTTAGCTAGGACTCGGAGGAAACCAGGGAAATTTGATAGAAGAGGCTACCTCAGGAATTAGTGGCTTCCTCCACATTGGAGGCCTTCAAAGTAAGTCTAAATCAGTGGTTCTCAACCTTCCTAATGCCGCAACCCTTTAATACTTGTATGTGGGCGTATCTGCATGTGGGTAGCCCCCCTAGAGACTGATAAAGGAGTGGTGTCTTGGTTCCTAAGACCATTGGAAATATGTATTTTCCAATGGTCTTAGGTGACCCCTGTGAAAGGGTTGTTTGACCCCCAAAGGGGTTGTGACCCACAGGTTGAGAACCACTGGTCTAAATGACCACCTGTAAGATATATCTAAGGGTAGATTCTTGCTTATTGGAAGAGGTGTCCTCCTATTCAAAAAGTTCTAGTGGCCTCCTAAAACCTCTAGGATCAAAAATATATAAGAAGTCGCAACTGCACCAAGACTTTTGGGACACAATCTAAAACCTGGCTCTTTCCTTACCCTTTCAGTCTTCTCATAATTTACTCTCTCCACCTCCCCCCATTCTGTCTTTTGTGATCCAGTGACATGGGTTTTCTTGCTTGTCCCAGAAGACACTACAACTCTTGACCCTTGGATATTTTTGATGGCTGGCCCCTACGCCTGGAATTTCCTCCCTTCTTATCTCTACCTCCTGGCTTCTTTGGCTTCCTTCAAGTCCACAGTAAAATCCCACCTTCATCTATAAGAAGCCTTTCCCCATCCCCTGTCTTAATGCTAATGTCTTCCCTTTGTTACATATCTCCAACTTATCCTGTTTATACCTAGCTGTTTTTGTGTTGTCTCCCCCATTAGTTTGTGAGCTTCCTGAGAATAGGGACAGTTTTTGCCTTCTTTGTATCCCAGGCATTTTAGCACAGTACTAGTGGTACATAGTAGGTTCTTTATAAGGCAGGTAGGTGTCACAGTGGAAAGAGGCCAGGCTGTTAGTCAGGAAGACTCCTCTTCATGAGTATATACTCTGCCCTCAGATACCTTCTAGCTGTGTGACCCTGGGGAAATCATTTAACCCTGGTTGCCTCAGTTTCCTCATCAGTAAAATGAGATGGAGAAGGACATTGCAAACCGCTCCAGCGTCTCTGTCAAGAAAACCCCAAATGGGTTCAGGAAGAGTCAGACATGACTGAAACGTTTCAACAACAAAATTCTTAATACATACTTCTCCAGACTCTCTAATTTGAGAATCTATGATTGTGGAAACTCCCTTTTCCCCACTCTGACCACTGGGTGTTCTCATGTTGTGTGCCCTCTGAAGTTCATCCTTGAAGGGTTCTACCATTCGTCTCACACCAGCTGCCTCCTTACTCTGCCCCACTGGCTTAACCTTGTTCATTAGTTTACCTAGGGAGTACCTGCTTTTTCAAAAAGTTTATGAGCTGGAAGGTATGACTCCTGATGGTTGCATTTTAGTAAAGACATTTTGGGGCAGGTGAGCCCCTTCAGTTCTGCATGAGTGACTCTTCTGCACGGGAATCACAAGGGTGGTCTTTTAGGAAGGAATAGGTTTGTCTTTTGCTTCCCTGCTTAAAGTATACCCAGCAACCTCTCCTTGGCTTGGCTTTGTAACAATGCAAAAATCCTCTCTACTTATCTGAAAAATTACCTAGCCAAGGAAGGAGAGCTGGGAGAGAGGAAACAAAAGGAAATCTTCATATACTACACAAAATTGTTTTTACAGTTAGAGAGCTCTTATTTAAATTTCTTTTGTCCAACGTTAAAATAATCTACTGGGTGGCTTTGGGGTTTCAATTTCAGATTCTCGGATTTGGGTTCCCTTAAGTCTTCTTCTAGGATTGGTCAGCAGGGGGCACTGCAGGGTGAGTTTTTCCCCTCTAGCCTAAGCCAAAAAAAAAAAAAAAAAAAAAAAGAAAGAAAAAGGACTTGGTCTACATATGACATAAAGCAATTTTCAGGTGTTGTTTATTTTTGGCTACGTTATTTACTGGTTCAAGTGAGTAATTATAAGTTTAAAGTCAAAAGTTGTTCTTGGGATGTGAATAACAAGGGAGAAAGAAAACTTCAGGCTTAAGGAAGGCTGCCAGGTTTGAGTTTGGAGACTCCAGGTGTGGTGTGGCTGGGTGGGGGGAAAAGGGAGAACCACTGGGAGAGGGGACCAGGGATGTGTGTGTTGTGTGTGTGTCACTGCTAACAATTGTTCCTAGGTTCCTTTGAAGAACCAGGATTTTCCCCAAAATGAAGGTACTGCAACAGGGGCAATTCAATGTACAGGAGGATGCTCGGAAACTCTTAATGTGAGAGAATTTGATGGTGCAAAATAACCTTGAAAGCATGATCTTCCCCTTAGGTCACAACATACACACATCCTGCATTGCTTTTATAGGATGCTGGGAACTCAGAGGTTGTGGCTTCCAGCCAAAAGTAAACTTGTTGCATAATAACCAAAGGAAGAAGGCATAAGCAAGTATTTTCTCCAAGGAAGGAAAAGAACTCAAAATGCCAGGAAGGAAATAGGATGAAAGCAATCACAAGGCTGATTTAAAAAAAATATTCAAAGATATTAATGACTAAAATGATTTTAATACAGATACTGTTTTTGTATGTTCCCTCCCCAGAAAGGAATTCAGGAAGAAACTGGCCTCCTTTCAACCTTATCCAAAAAGGTATATTATCGGGAATTAGCAGACACGCAATTTTAACCCTAGTTTATCCATATTAGGGTCTTGTAGCCTGAATCTTGAGGTGTCGCCTTAATTCTTGTTACTTGTTACTAGGGTCACAAGCATTTTTTTGAGAACTAGAAATAGTTATAGATTTGCAATCTATGAATATTTATGGCTTCTTTAGAGATAATGGAAATTGCCCAGAAAAGAAACAATAGAGTGGTCTCTGCTAGAGAAGAATTAGTCACCAAGCATTTATTAAGTGCCCACCATGTGTGAGGTACTGTATTACTCACTGGGGATTCGGACAAAAACACATTTCCACTCTCAAAGTGGAACCTTACCTTCCTATCTTTTTACCACCTTACCTTCTGTAGAGTTTGACAAGCACACCTATAAATAGATACTGTTATGATCAAAATTAAGGTAAACTGAGGCACAAAATTTTTAACACTATTGATTTATTAGAAAAGCATGAATTTACCAGTAACTAGAATCTTGACTTCTATAGCAAAGCTAAGGTCCTGAATGAGGGGGACAGCACTCTTTTATGGTTTTTAGGGAAGTGCAGAACAAAGACTAGGACTTCGTAGGTGGGGAACAAGTTATGATTGATTAGAAGAACTTGCTAGTACAAGTGGTAAAATCAATATGATTGGTTACAAAGCTGAGGCCTGGGCGACAATATTATTGGTTGGAAATTGGGAATGAGGGACTAAAACCAACCTCCTCCCCCTTCCCTCCCATGACTAAGAAATGTTTATTGTTTGAGTCTACCTGCAAGGTTAGATAGAGACGGTGAACCAGACTTCTTTGGATAACAAATCACACATCCTTGAAGGATAGGCTAATGGTATAATGATACTAGACCAGACCCCTTTGGTGTCCACTTGTATCCTTCAAGGATAATGGATTTCCTTGAGGAAAGATTGGAATGTTGATTAATTACCAGGAGAACTGAACTTACACACAACTCATTACAGGTCAGCTACATTTCTGAATTAAGTTTGAGAAAGTTATAGGACAAAATTTATTAATTGTAGATAGGATCAATATTGAAAAAGAGAATCAACCAGTATAAGAAGTATAAGAACCAGTATAAGAAGAATCAACCAGTATAAATACAAGGTACTCTGGAAGAGACACCAGCAAGTAGAAGGATCAAGAAAGATGTCATGGAGGAGATGACCCAGGGTCTGAGTTTTGAAGGAAGCTAGGAAATCTAAGAGATGGAGATAGGGGATGTGTAAGTTACTGGTCTTCGAACACAACAAAGTGATAAGGACAAAGAAAGAGATCAAGAGGGAGGCAACAGGTAGAGTTTAGAAAAAAGGATAAAAGCAGGAGTGATGCAACATAAAATTTTTGCTTAATTTAGAACATTATTGAAGAAGCAGTAGAGTTTTGGAAAGTTAATCGAACTTGGAGTACCTTGACCTGAGGTTTAGCTCTGCCATTCATTTGCTGTGAAACTTTGGGCAAGTTACTTACTCTCACTTAGACTTGGTTTTCTCATCTATAAAATGGGAATGATAAAACCTGCATTACTTACCTTTCAGGGTTGTAGAGAGGAAAGCACTTTATCTGAGTGATTTTTCTATGGCATAGCAGTGTGCAACACAGTATTGTGCAATTTCGTCATATCAAATGAGTTTAATGGTTTCAGTTATGGCTAACTCTCCATAACTCCATTTGGGTTTTTCTTGGCAAAGATAACAGAGTGGTTTGCCATTTCTTCAGTCCATTTTACAGAGCAGGAACTGAGGCAAAAAGGGTTAAGTGACTTGTCGAAGGCTACACAGTTAGTAAGTCTGAGGCTGGATTTGAGCCGAGGATGATGAATTTCCCTGCTCAGCGGCCTGGCACTCTATCCACTGGCCATCTAGCTGCTCTATCAAATGAGTTACCAAATGTAAAATACTTCTTCGAGTGGGGGCTAAGAGGGGGTAGTACAAAGAAAAATGAGCATTTTAAGTCCTGTACTTTCCTGGAGAAAATACTTGCTTGTCTCTTCTTTCTTTGGTTATTGTGCAGCAAGTCCCATTGCCTAATGTAGGTAGGATGAGAAACTTATAAAAATTTTAAAGATTTAAGTTATGGGATAGAAGAAAAGTAGCCTAGTGGATAAAAATGCCTTTGGAATTGGGAAGATCCGAGTGCAAAGTTACCTCAGTGACAAGAAAATGGCTGTGTGACCTTGGGCAAGTCACTTAACCTTGAAGTACCCCTGTGAAAACCTCTGAGTGCAGAATAATGGATGATATATTTTGGTGGAGGGAACAGAGTGGCTTAGCAGATAGTCTAAGTCAGACTTTAGTTTGAATCTTGCCTCAAACACTCCTTTTCAGAGTGACTCTGGATAAATCTTTTAAACTTCTCTATGTGTTAGTTTCCTTATCTGTAAATGGGGAAAATAACCTACAGGGTTGATTCCAGGATCAAATAAGTTAAAACACACACACATACTTTGCAAACCTTAAATTGTTACATAAATGCTAGCTGTTATTGTTATTAATCACTCATATTTTCCCCACTATATCAATGAAGTCACAGACCTAGCACCCTCCCACCTCCCAAACGCACCATAAAAAGTTAGAGGAAAATTTGGTGATCAGGAGGACCTGGGTTCAAATCCTGTCCCTGAAAGTAGCTGTGTGATTTTGGTCAAGTTACTGAACCTCAGTTCCCTCACCTGTAAAATGAAGAGGTTAGATTAAATGGCCTCTAATGTCCCTTCCAGCCTATTTAGCCCTATATGCCTCTGAGTTTCTGAGTCTATGTCACTATGGTCATAGCATGATACTGCTATTCTAGCTAACCATGGTGAAGTCAAACAGATGCAGCAAGATCTAGGGTTTTTTCCTCTGTTCTCTACCCCCTCCCAGGAGCTTTAGGAGAATGCATGGTATTCCTAGTGGCATTTCTACCCAGAACTTAGAAGAAGACTCTTCTTAGGAGGGCTAGAAACTAGCAGAGACCGTTGAAGATTTGGAATGATTTGAATAATCCTGTGCAGTTTTTTTTTGCAGGGCAACTGGGGTTGAAGAACTTGCCCAGGGTCACATGGCTAGTTTTTTGCGTTAAGTGTCTGAGGCTGGATTTGAACTCAGGTCCTCCTGACTCCAGGGCCGGTGCTCTATTCAATGAGCAACCTAGCTGCCCCCAGTTTTTTTAAAGAGAAAAAAACTGAAGAGTCATTGGGGTCCTTGGTGGAGTGAGGAGTATCCCCTTGGGTCGAAGGCACCTACCTCTTCAAGGTGTCAAGGGAATCAAGATTTTGAGTCTCCATGTCTAAACACTTCTGAAGCTACTATAATTTTGCTTAACTGTCAGGTTGGTTCCTTACGTCACAAGTATCATTTACTTATAAAGGTAGCAGAATAACAATTGGCTGACCAAGATAAAATATAACCTCTATCATGTAATGGAGAATAACTCCACTATTTTTGTAACCAGCAGGTGGCACTGTCTGGCAAGGTTTGAAGATCTAAGGTGAAGGTCAACTCTCTCAGATCTTAGAAATTTGGGTAAGTTCACTTTTTTCTCAGCTCTTTGTTGGGAAGAGTTGAAGAGATGGAGATACATGATTTTCCTTAAGTTAGTGCTGAAACTATTTCCATCACTAGGGGCAAAATAACACAGTAACCTTAAAAGAAAAGTAAAAAATAAAGAGTGTAGAACTCTGCCTGTGGCTATCTGCTCTTGAAGAAGTCTCTTGCCTTTATCAAGCTTTCTGTATGTCCTAAATCTATTTATTCTGCAAAGGCTAGGTAGGGTAAATGATCTTAAATTACTTGGTCTGTCTACTTTACTACTTAGTAGCTTATATTACTAAGGTAACCCAAAACCATAAAACTCTCATGATAATAGCTCAGAGCCCCCAAGTCATGATAAAATCCTAGTTAATTTAGAAATCCATTTCAAATCTCTGTTCTGTATAGTTTTGTGTACTACAAACCATTCCAGATCTCCTCCATTGTAATCACCCTGTACTCAACTAATAATAGACATGAATCTCGTAGCAGTTATGACTAGTCATAGTTCTATGTGAAAATCAGTAAAAATTAGGGACCCACTTAAACAGAAACTTGGAAGTAAAATCTTTGGCACATGAATGTGGGGTTGAAGGAGAGACAGAGATTAAAACACTTCACCAGCTTTTTGCAGAACTCAGTGATAACAATTCATGAAATTTCATTCCTTCTCAATAATACTTGTCAGAGTTTTTTTTTTTCTAATAGAGGCTTTTTTTCTCGTTCCAGGCCTACAATACTTAGACTCATATTTCTGAACTATTCTCTCTCTTTTTCAGAATGCTAACATTTACCAGTGTCACTGTATAACACCAAGATATGGAACATAACAGCTTCAGAAGAACTAAAAATTAATATACAGAGGTCATAGTTACATGATGAATGTGAGCAGGCTGCAAAATATGACCAATGAAGAACACTGAAGAATAATAGGACTAATGGGTATCAATGAATAGTATGACAGGAAGAGAGGATGGGCAGCCGTCATATGGCAAGAAAAAAAGAGAGAGAGATGAGAGAGTACTCTGTTGATATCCTGACAATCAGGAGAAAGTGAGGAAGTCTTCCAGGACATTGGATAGACCTTCTGTGGCATACTTTTGAGAGGATATAGCTAAGAGTTGTACAGGATGTCAGACACATGGGTTTGACCTTGAATTGATGAGATCACAGATCCATTTGAGCTTTGAGATGGGTCAAATGATAAGTGTGGAGCTCACTAAGAGGCAGCTATTTCTAGAGCTATCTTCTGGGAGTAATATGGAACTAGAGCATGAAACAATATGCTCAAGGATTCTGTGTGTGTGTGGTGTGAGTGTGTGTGTGTGTGGTGTGTGTGTGTGTGTGTGTGTGTGTGTGTGTGGTGTGTGTTTTCTTGTTCTGAGTACCCCTTTCTACAACAAGAAAATTTGTTGTGAACTCTCGGGAATCGAATATATTACTCATTATATTCTTTTATATTCATTAAATGCTTGTAATAGCCACAATAATAACTTTTCCTTCCAAAAGCTCTAAATTAAATTTTGCACCATATAATTACAATTACAGAATGTAAAACATATTCTACCTGTAATCATGAAACTGAAAAAAATAAGCCTATAAAACTCTAATTTATAAAATAAATATGAATTTTATGTGAAATTCTGTAAGAATTAAAAAAAGCAATCTAGCAAGACCTCATATCCTTACTATTATTTGCAAAACTTCATATTAAATTGCCATATTTTATAAGATTTATTAAATACGAATAACATTTTTTTTTCTTTTCTTTCCTTTTTTTTTTTTGGGAGGGCAATTGGGGTTAAGTGACTTGCCCAAGGTCACATGGCTAGTTTGTGTGTGTGTGTGTGTGTGTGTGTGTGTGTGTGTGTGTGTGTGTGTATATGTTAAGTGTCTGAGGCCGGATTTGAACTCAGGTTCTCCTGATTCCAGGGCTGGTGCTCTATTCACTGTGCCACCTAGCCGCCCCTCGAATAACATTTTTAATGAAAACTTACAACTTGGAGGTTTAACATAATGTAATAATCACATGTAAACAATGCTGGATTTTTATATTTGAACAAAAGTTTGTGTTATCTAGGGTAACTCCAGATGGCATTGTCTTGTCTGGTTCCCCAATGAATTTGTAGTGTACATGCTCAGTGATTATGGCTTTCAAAGAGCCTATTTGCACTTTAAGAACACAAATGTTGGCAATCTCCTGATTTGCGTGATTATACATGATGCATATACGGCTACAAGGTAACAGGAGTTACTTTGGTGCAGTAAACAGAACACAAATAAAGGTGTGTGCATGTGCCTGACCACCAGTTGTGAATAGATTTGCACTTGAATGTCAAATCTTGTGGCAATTTGGAAACAATTTGATAATGGGTTGAGAAATTACAGGAACATGTTGTATGTAGTGGGAAGTGGTCAGATTTTGATGTAATCTCTGTATGAACACCAAAATCATTGTGCGCATGACCACAATGGTTTGTAGGTGCTTTAGGTATTGATATAATTGCTGTAGAAATAAACTTAGTGTTTCAAACAGATAAATGCTTGTTTTCACAGAAGAAAAATATAATTGGGCAATTATTTAGTGCTTAAGGCACCATTAAATAATTTTTAGCATGAATCTTTTGGGACACTGTTGCAAGCCCCTTTGGGGCTCAAGAACCACTAAATGGGAACCACTGGTATAGTGGAAAGAACACAACTATTAGAGATTCAAAGAATTAGATTCAAATGCGATCTCTGTCACTTATTAGTGATGTGACCTTGGAGCAAGTGTCTTTTACTCTTTGCCCTTCAGTTTCCTCATCTGTAAAATATGGGAATTAAATTACATAATCTCTAAGGCTTCTTCCTACTTTAAAATAGAGTCTGTAAGCCAGAACAGGAGAGAGAGTGAGAGCACAAGGCTTGATGTCACCTGCTGGGAACATAATGGATCTGTAGAAGGAGCCAAGACAGAGTATAAAATCTTGGTAACACCTGCTGGGAGCTCCTGGGGACCACAGAGTGAACTTTACCACTGGAACCATTCCATTAGCAGAGGGCATGAGGCAGGCTATAGAAATCAGCTGAGAACAGTATGGAAACTCATTTGCAGGGATCTATAGTGTGAGAAGGGTCTTGGTGACTAGAAATTTACATGGATCTTTGGGAGACAGTTGCTCATTGGAGGGTTTCTGTGTATTTTCTAAGGGTTCTACTTTTTCTTGATCTTTCAATAAAACTTTAATTTTGTAAACAGTATACTTTCAAGGGAAGCTGGTTTTAGAACACTGCGTTTTTCAATTAGTGTGATTTTTTTCCCCAATATTTTGGTGGGGGGAAGTGAGGGGCATATAAGCCAGAGAAATGAAAAATCCCTCAAAATATAAGTAGGTCCTTCAGGTCATGAGAGTCTCTAAAATGAAGGCTGTACTTACAATAACATCTTTTAGTCGTCTTTGGTTCTGCTGTGATTGCATATGATATGTCTAGGGTCTGATAGAAGGAGGCATCATTAACATTTTACAATAAACCTGATTCTTCAACTGACATACTAAAGACAGGGGTGTTATAAACCCACTTTGGGAAGTACTCTGTAGGATTGCAGGGGGTGTGGGTATTTAGTTACAAGAGGGACAGACAGAGGCCTTTCCTTTCTATATGACAAAGCACTTTGTCCCATACTTGTCCCCTGTGGAGCTGTAACAGGAGAATCAGACTGAATGCATTGGGTTTCATGCAATAGGTATTCTGATTTGTGAGACCCATCCAAAAGGTTCTAATCTCCTCCTCCTCCCCTACAGTGATTTAACAGCTAATTCTCTCATAAATCCAACTTCAGAAAAATTCCCAGCATTCCCAAGCTAAGCACTTAGCAGCCTTTTTAAACTTATGAAATACCAATATAGTTTATAACCATAAAATTAGGGTTATGTGGGCTTATAACTTTTTACTTTAGATTGGAGCCTCTATGAACCTCCAGGAAAACTCTAAGGCTTTCTGGTCTCAGGGTTTACATGTGAGCTCTAATATAAGGCAAAAAAGGAGCAAAGAGGAGGGAGCCCTTGGGGATTGTGAAGGGGGGTGGGAAGAGAGCCATAGACTTTATTTAGAGCTTCCTGAGTGTACAAAGGTATCAGAAACAAAGCTTGAAATTTCTCGGTTTTTAAAAGGGAGGTTGTCAAACTGCCTGGAAGGAATTTCTTCTGTTCCAGCTAAAGGTTGCTCAGTAGCTCAGTGTGGTCACTGAGGCACTTGGAGAAAAAGAAAATGAATCAGGGGTCTAAAGTGTGCCCTATGGTCTACATGCTCTAATTTTTTGAACATTTAATATGGTCTGGGATGATGGGCTATATTTGTGACTGGGGATATTTAGAGCCCTTGAAAGTTGATACTTCTTTGGGGTTCCATTTTCAGGCCAAAGGTAGAGAAATTCAATGGGACTTCAAAGTACAAGACAGAACTTCTCATTTGCCCTGAGTTGCCTTCAGCTGGAAGCTACCCTACTCAAGAAGTACCTCACTGTGGTCCAGGGGATATTCTACTTCTTTTGACTCAGATGTGTTGGAATAGACCAAAAAGTAGGAAAAGAAAGGACAAAGATAATTCAGTGTGAAATACTAGTCTAGGAATAAAGTTTCCCTGTCTGGAGCATGGTACTGAGACCAATGGGTCATGACTTGGATTTCTTCCAGGCCAGTAAACTTTGGCATCCCAACCTTGTAAATGCATGATGTTGGTCACAAGTGGGGATAAGCTCAATGTGGATCTGTCATCACTACTGGAAAAAACAAATCAAAGTTGCTAATGATGCTGGGTTGAGATGATCATCTTTGTATGTGAAACAAAGGCCATGTCTTTATGAGTACAAGCCAGTTGGAAGGCACTGATACAATGAACTCATGCAAATAGGTGGGCCTCATTTATAGGGCCATTCAGAACCAGTAAGACAACCCTGCGCAGATAAAAATCACCAAATGTTTTACTCCTTATTCAACTATAGTCTTGTAGACTAGGGCAAAGTGGTGACAGGATATCCAACTTTGGCAGACAAAGTATTATTTTGAAAAAAAACGGGCAGCAGTTATTTCTTTTATATCTTAGGAGGATCTAAAGCTTATTAAATTAATTTTCAAATAAGGTTTGATGAAGTCATTAGCTCCACGAGAACAGGAACTATTTTTTTCTTTTAATATGGACCCAGCTTCTTAACTTCTTCTTAAGCTTCTCAAATCCTTTCTTGGATTTGGTCTCTTGTGAGTTTTTGGTTGTCTCAACTGCTGTTCTTCCTCTTCTCTTCCAAGACTACAGGCAAATACATGTTTACTAGTCCTTGTTATGAGAATTCCATCCTTAGGCAAGAGCTTGTCCTCATATTTTAATTTGTGCTCTGAAGTCTGTGGCCAAACACCATTTTTACCATTTTTTTTTTATTTGCCAAATCTGACTTACTCTTCTGAAGTTCTTGTATTCAATCAGTGACTGTGGTAGAAACACTGGCTATGTTCTTGACATCTTCATTTTCTTTCCCTAAACTACACAACCCTTAGTGATGTTTTATTATAGATTCCTGTCTGGTGGTATCATTTTTGCCTATGTGAATCATCAGAAGGGCCTACAAGTCATTATATTTGACAGGTTTTGGGAAGCTCTATCTTATGTCCTGGATACATGCCCAGGAAGACAGCAAACCTTTCTATTATGATTATCTGGTTATTTTTGAATAAATTAATGAGTTTTGACTTTCCATGAATCATAATTGATTTTTTCCTAGTAACATTATGACCAATAATTTCAGCACATAAGACAGAACCGTGATCCCTATTACATTCCATGTAACATTACATCCATGTTACAATTAATATGTGAATGATCAAGCTATCCCTGGAGATAGGGATGTAGCACCTGCTCTGGATTCAGCTTTCCCACCTTACACTGGACTAGTAGATTAGGTTTCCCAAAGAGCAATAACTACTGTGGTCCATGGGGTTGTAGGGGTAACACTGAGAGGGTTTCTAACATTGTCACTCATAAGGCCCAGTTTGGCATGCTTTCCAATATCAATCTATCAATTGAGTTCCATTCACTTTTACAAAAAATATTTACTGAGAAAGGAGAACAAGAAGAGTAGTTACAAAACCATCTTCCCAAATCAGGTTCATTCTCTCCTCAAACACATCTAAAGTCCCCAGGAAGAGAAGACTCAAAGAAAAGAGGTCATCAACAATGCATGAGACTGAGGAGTTTCCTTCAGGATCCTGCTTTATTTCTCACATGCTCTCCATCAAGTTTGATTCTGGTTCTTTGCAGGGCACAGTGTCTTAGCAGCCTGGGCAATACACTTGTGGGTTGGGCCAAGTAGATGGCTTGGTTACTGTGCTGGCCTTTTATTGGTCTTAAGTGTCACTGCTACTAGCTCTGGGGCTAGGATAAATCTTTTGGTCTTATTCATTGCTTAGGCACTCCTTTCTCTGAATCCTTGTTTATTGAAGATTAAGAAGGAATATGCACAAAAGACAATGAAGTGATGTGTATTTTTGGATGAATGTCCCTCCCTCCTCACTTGGCAACTCAAAGCAACTAAAAAATTGACTTTCAGTGTCAATGGCCACCAGGAAAAAAAGTGCAAAAAGGCTGAGGCATAGCGATCCTTTTGTATATATGCACAGTTCTTCCCTTATGCCTCCTGAATCCTTAGTGCTTCTAGCTCCAATGTCAATTAGAAGGCTTTTTGTCATCACATAATATGAATCCCTCAATCATCTTGCCTGAAAGTAGATTCTAAAGTTCCATGTATTGAAATGGCAGCAAGTGGAAAATGTCTATGATTGCTTTGAGGATTGTATTTTTATTGTCTCTTCCCTTCCACCCCATCCCCCAACTCCCATGTGGGGAACTACATCAGAAAATCAATGACAAAGCTGGGTTTGGGACCCAGGACTTCTCAATCTCTACTTGATTGGAATACATACTATATGTATTGTGGAAACTCAGTCTCATTGTGAGTTTATTATAATACTTGTAGGAAGAGAGCACAATTTTGTTTTCTGTCCAAAATGTAGTACTCAAACCAAAGAGGTTTACTCTTTCAAGATATGAATAAGAGCTGAAATTTAAGCCAAGAGAATGGTAAGAAATGACCTTGCCTCCTTTCATTCGATTTTGTACTGGCTCAAACTAATTTACATGGCAAACTGGAGAAGAGTTTGGAGGTTTCTAAACTTAAGTCTGGGTCAAAGGAATGGACTCTAGCCTTAGACATAGGGAGTCAAAAAACATACTTAGTTTCATTCAGACTGCACTTTGCCTAGCTTCTTGTCCCTTGCCCTCTTAGTTACGTGCTGGCTCCTCACTCTGGCTATGACTAAACATCTGTCAGCCTGCCTTTATCCAGAGGAGGTTTTCTAGTCACTGCATTAGGGCTAAAATTGCTAATTGATGGTCTTAAATAGATTGAAGGTGGTAGTAGAGAGTAATACCGAGCAGTAGCTATAAGAGCAGCACAGTGATGTGTCTAGTAATGAACAGCAAAGAATAGAATGATATCACTAGAGGATGCCAGTCACACTGTGACTTCAGTGGTATGGATTACCCTGGCCATGTCTGTGCTTTGTTCTCATAACCTCTATGTATATGTCCTCTGCTCGTGTATTAATCAGTTAGCCAGCCAACAAGCATTTACTCATTTCTTTTTTAAATTTATTGATTTATTTACTTTTAGTTTACAAGATTCAGTTACAGAATCACTTGACTTTCAGATTTTCTCCCCCCGCCCCCGCCATGGTGGTGTACAATCATGTATGGGATCTGCAAACGCTTTCACGTTGTACAATAGTCTGGTTGTATAGAAGCGTAACCAACGGAGCTAATAATGGGAAAAAAAAAGAAAAGAAAAAAACCAAAGCCAAACATGGAAAAGAACAATAGCATGTGTTGCTTCAGTCTCCATTTTAAACTCTGTTCTTTCTAGATCTTTCTCTGAGTGTAGGTATCTCCTTCCATTCTGAGACTTGTAGAGCTGTTTTTTAACTGTGCATTGCTGAGAAGAGTCCAGTTTATCAAGGCTAGTTATCACACATATGATGTATCTGTGACTGTCTACAAATTTTTCCTGATTCTGCTCTTCTCACTTAGCATCAGTTTGTATAAGCCTCTCCAGGTAATTATGAAGTCCATTTCCTTCCCATTTTTTATAGCACAATAGTATTCCATTACCTTCATATACCATAATTTGTTCAGCCATTCCCCAATTGATGGGCATCCCCTAAGTTTCCAGTTTTTTGCCACCACAAAGAG
>CM053594.1:116638106-116750455 GCA_028646575.1 Pseudocheirus occidentalis | reverse complement strand
AACTTTCAATAAACTTTACTTTTTCCTTGGCTGAGAAGACTTGAGTGGAATTCTTTCCTTAGGACCCGGCATGTTGGTATTTTGGGGTCTCAGGCAGCCCTAACCCTCTTTGGGCTCCTCTTCACCCCTACCAGCTTTTCTCCTTTCTCCCATTGTGAGGCCTGACAAAAATCTTTGAGTTTAAGATGATGGCTGAGAAGGATGAGGTCAGCAACATGTCACCAAAATCATGACTATAAAAAACTATAGTAAAAGTAGTTAAAAAAAGTGGAGCTCCAAAAGATAAAGTAGGAACTGTCTCCCCTTAGAATTCTTGGTACACAGTCTCAGATGTCACGGGTCATGTCTGGGTTGTATATTAAGCCCTGGCTAATCCCAGTGGAGGGATGGGAAGAACAGGAGCAAGGATGAAGGAGGGAGAACTGGTTCCATTTCAGTTCCTGACTCTTGTTCTATGCATTCCCACACCATTTTTTTTTTTTTTTTACCTTTAAAGGAGTTTCCTTTGGTTCTTGGGCAGAAGATTATAGCTCTATAGATGGCACTCTGTGATTACAGTCAAGATGTGTTTTCCAAGGAAGGCTGTATCATGCTGAACTTGCACATCTGCACCAAATCCAATCAATGGCATGATTAAATGACATTGAAGGCAGCCTGTATTTAGAAAACACAGACTGAGTGAAATCCACCCAGACAAATCGCCAGATCACTGCCTTCTGATTTCTCCTTAGAAGGCTTCTCTTGTGCAGGGGAGACAGGGAGTGCTAGATTCTCTGGGAAAAGCTGTTCTTTCCACAAATGGGGCTGGGGAAAATTGTCAGGCCACTTGGACAAACAGATGCCTGGTTTCCCCTACCAGCTTTCTCCCTTTCCCCATTTTGAGGCCTGACAAAAATCATTAAGTTGAAGATGATGGCTGAGAAGGATGAGGTCAGCAACATGTCACCAAAATCATGCCATGGTCACAAAAGGAAGAAAAAGGAACATTGAACTCCAAGCTCAATGACTTCATAGGAACAGGAAAAGAGGACTTTGCCTCCCTCCAGTAACTTTTCTCCATTTTCTTTTCCTCTCCATGTGAATTTATGCTATACTATCTACCATTATGGAATAATCATGACAGTGAAGATAATGGTGATGATAATTCACATTCACATATTGTTTTAAGGTTTCCAGATCATAACAAGGGTAGGGTAACTGAAGTGTTGTCCAGGGTGCCAAAATCTAGAAGGCCTTGAGAGCAGAAATGAACTGAGCTTAGCACTTAGTTAGCAAGAACATAAATCATAAGATCATAGATTCTGAACCGGAAGGATCTCTCGAAATCCTTGAGTACTGCTCTCATTTTACAGATGAGGAAACTGAGGCCCATAGAGATTATATGACTTGTCTAGGGTCACACAATGCATAAATATGGAGAAGAATTTGGATTAGGATCTTATTTTAGGTCTAGGACTCTATCCATGGTGTCACCTAGCTATCCCCCCAAATTTGTTTAACCCTTACTTAAAGAGAAAGCTGCTGGAAAACCTGCTGTCTCTCTCTTCCCCTACCCAAGCAATACCCCAGGTGGGTTCTTCTTTAATCTTCTCCTGCCTAGCCCTTGATCTCATTAGGAATTTAGTGTCCCCAGTATGTGTGCCTGTGGGACCTTGTATTCTGAAATGTCTCCTTGAAGCCTTAGTGCCAACACTACAAACTGAATTTGAAAAGTTGATTTGAGGGTTCTTTGACTCCAAGCATGAACATTGCTAATTATGGCTCTGGATTCTTCTCAAGTCTTTTCCTCAGAACCTTCTTTTGAGGTAGGTAAGGAAAGTAACATTGTTCCTATTTACAGACTTTTCAGAGGTTCAGTTAGCTGAAAAGATTTGCTCATAGTTGATGTGGTTACCCATAAAGAGGGTTAGGGCAGAGCCTGCACGTCATCAATAGTTACATAGGTAATGTCAGAGTTGAAACTTAATTAAGGTCTCACATCTTATATCAGGCTCTTCCTCATCCCCTACATTGCTGCTCTTCCTCGTACAGAACTGGCTACCTCTTTTATTTATCCCCAAATGTATTTGGCATTTACCACATGTTTGCATGCCTTCTCCAGTGATTGAATGAAAGTTCAGGAGCCGAAGGACTTCTTCAGTCCTGTGGTACCAGTCCCATTCTCAACCATCTTTTAGAACCATCACTGACTGACTCAGCAGTTCCATTCACCAGTTTCTTTAGTACTCTGGGTTATAGTTTGTCTGCTACAAATGGGGAAGGTATGGTCTAAAAAGAACCAATAAGAAGTGTGGGGGCAGGCAGAGGAGAGACCAAAGTAGAGGCTGAGTAGAGGAAGAACAGCCGTGACCAGGACCTCTAATGTTCAACCTATCCATTGGACTAATGAGCAGTGGGAAGGGGAGATTTGAACCTGAGCATGTGAACTGTGTTATGGCTTGATTTCAGACTATGAGATTTCTGGTTGCCTGATCTGGGAAGAATTTGTGGCTAACGGGTTCATGCTGGTTGCTTTAATGTATTGGATTTTATTCCTTTCTACTATCTACTATTGTTAGAACTCTAATTTTAAAGAACTGTATCCAGCTGTACTATTCAGTGCTTTTGTGAATAACTTTAATTGTAAATAACCTTCAAAAACCTCCCTACATTAATTAGTCTGCTCAGCTTGGACCTCCACTCTCGGGCTGAGATGGATTGCCCAGTGACAGGGTGAGAACACATCAAAAAGCCTTTGTCTTGCTGAGTTCACGAATGTCCTCTTCTCCTAACTTCCCCTTTTCTGAATGAACTCCTATACTGCTTTTACCTCTTGCTCCGGGAATAGTCACTGGTGCTTCTGGAAAAGGCATGATGATTGCCTGCCTTCTAGCTCCCCTTTGACTCAGGAAAACAAAACAAAACAAAACCCAACTAAACCTTTCCCTGGCCACTACTCTTCTACATGTGTTCTTTTTCTCCATTAGAGTGTGAATTTCTTGAGGACAAAGATTGTCTTACTTTTGTCTTTGTATTTTTTGATACCTAACCTAGCATATAGCAGGTATTTAATTAATTTTAAAAATTAAGCAATTAATTCAAATGAAATTCAGATGTTATAGGAATAAGGGACATTCTTCCTCAGTGTGGTGGATGTTAGACTAGACCAGCGGTTCTCAACCTGTGGGTTATGTTCAATTTGTAACAATGAAAATACATCCTGCATATCAAAAATTTACATTATGATTCATAACAGTAGCAAAATTACAGTTATGAAGTAGCAATGAAAATAACTTTATAGTTGGGGGTCACCACAACATGAAGAACTGTATTAAAGGGTCGTGGCATTAGGAAGGTTGAGAACCACTGGAATGGACAGTCAGCTTGCACAAATCTATGGTAACCCACAAAAGGGTATACCTAAGGGGGTGGATGGGTAGCCAGCTTTCTAAGAAGCAAGAAAACTGGGCAGTGACCTAGAGTACTTTTCTGTTTCAGGTGTGCCTGGCAGCTGGGGAATGAGTCTTCATCTCACATCACTTACTTGGCCTTTATTATTGAATAGTGTTAAGCACTGGTCAGTACTATTGGTGACTAGACCAAAAAAGGTCCAAACATCAGGCTAGTCCTCTGTGATTTGATTCTGACCTGCCTTTCTGGTTTTATCTTTTATTCTTCCCTTACATGGACCATTCATTAACTAGCCAAATTGGTCTCCTCAATGCTCCCTGACTACCACATACAATTCTATCTTTGTGCTTACATCCATGTCTTTGCCACTATTTTATTCCATTGAATCCCACTCATACTTTTAGGCCCAACTCATGTGTTTCCTCTATGAAGCCTTACTTGGCTTTCTTGGCATGAAATGATCTTTCCCTTTCTCACATGGCTTTCCTATGTACTTATCCATCTACTTTATTGCACATACAGTGGTATGAACTTGGAGCCGAGGGAAAGACACTTCTTGTGGGTAGTTTGTTCTGTAGGTCTTCAAAAATATCATGAGTTCTAGGTGGGAGAAAAAGTAAAAAACCCCACCACATTTCTAGTTGAAAAGATTACCTGGGATATGGCTGATCTTATTTATCTTAGGCAGTCAGCACATATAAGAAACATTTGCAAGACAAT
This sequence comes from Pseudocheirus occidentalis, assembly GCA_028646575.1. NCBI lineage: Eukaryota > Metazoa > Chordata > Mammalia > Diprotodontia > Pseudocheiridae > Pseudocheirus > Pseudocheirus occidentalis. The sequence goes on along the minus strand of CM053594.1, from coordinate 116,746,345 downwards.
CTTTTTATTTATTGACCCTAGGCAGCAGGAAAACCTATAGGCAGATTTAGTCATATAAAATCCAGTCAGATAGAAGCAAATCATTGGGAGCTTTCAGTTGGAAAGATGGCCTCATAAATGTCGGCTCCAGAAATTCCAAGTCTCTGACCATTAACAGGGGTATGTAGACAGGTCACAAAAAATTGCAACATCAAAATCTTTCCTAAGGGTCCTATTAGGCAGTATGTAAGCTTAAATTAAGCTTTCTTTATTAAAAACATCTTTCAGTACAAAGGATAGCACATAGTGGGGACTTAATAAATGCTTGTTGATTAATTGATTTCTTTTAGGTTCAAATATTCAAGTTTTCACTTTTAAAAATCCTGCCTCATTGACCTTGACACACTTTCATTCATTGTTAAACTTTAATCCATTCACTCTTAGAAAAAAACATCCATGTATTATGAAATATGGAGTACTTAAAAATGAAACCTATGTTTTATTAAAAAGTACAAACTTAATAACTCATTTGTAAGCTTAATGTCTCAAGAACATTACCCATTGCAGAAAATGTCAGGCTCCATCTACAACATGGAGAAAAAAAATCATTCCTGGCACCTGTTATTTGGGCTGTCTCCATGATTGATTTTATGGAAATAGACTGGATTGCAGTGATCTGATTTGGTTAACATGGCCAAAATAACCAGCTCACTAGGGGCCATGTTTAAGTTATTGTGTTTGGCTTTAGAGGCAATGGGGAATAGTGAAAAGCTGTTGAACGTGGAGTCAAGAGAAATCTGATTTTAAATGATACCACCTCCCATGTTCATTAGCTACATGACTATTAACTGTATTATTAGCCATTATTAGCTGTGTTAACTTTTCTGAGTTTCAGTGTCCTCATCTGTAAGTGTCCTCATCTGTAATACAAATAGCATGCATAGAGGAAAGGAAGCCAGATACCTATGGAGTCAGGAAAACCTGGGTTCAAGTCCTGCCCTTGACAAATACTACCTGTATAACCTTGGAAAAGTCACTTAATCTCCCACTCCATTAAGTAACTCTTTAAGTTAGAGATGAATTGATACTCTGTATTGGTGGAGAGAATTTTCATACCAGAAAGTTCTCCTACATAGATAAAAAAAAGCCACAGGTCCATACTAAAAATATATTCATGTACTGCTCCTATAATATTATTCATAAGCATCCTATGAAGTCTCTCTCTCTCTCTGTCTCTCTCTCTCTTTATCTTTCTCTCTCTTTGTCTAGATACCTATATATTACTTTGCAAATCTTGAAATACTTGGTTATTTTAGCTTCTGTGGCTGTATCTTCTTTATAGCCACATTACTAGGCCAAGCAATGGCCTAGTCGCTTACCTGTTGCTCAGTCTTTTGCTAAACAAACATAACAAATGCTGCTATAGTAATATTAATGGATGCCACCTCTGTCCTTCCCATTTCCATGTTTCTAGAATTATCTTGAAGTTTCTCAGAGCCTCAGGGTAATTTGCATGGCCTGGTGCTAGTTAGTTGGGGTACTTTCTTTAAGTTGAAAAAATAATGGGAGAGGAGTTAAGAATTTTTCTGAAGCCTCAAAAAAATTCACTGGGATAAATGTTGACTGTGTGTGTGTGTGTGTGTGTGTGTGTGTGTGTGTGTGTGTGTGTGTGGCATAATGCCTATATGTTAAGGCATAGAAGAGAATATAATTCATTCAGTGTGTATAATCAGCGTAAAACTATGAATCTTAACACCCCTGCCATCTTTGCTCTTACTTTTCCATTCCCACTGCAGAAATGGAAGTGAGCCACATAGGACTGAGGGCCATTTTGTATTTATCTTTGTTTCAATACCAGTGACCACGACTATTGATGATGAGCCTTTTTGTAATTTCCTGACCTGATCCTTGGAGAGAAGACATAGTCCATTGCCAGTGTTATGTTAAACTTTTCCGTCATGGAACAATTTTGAGACTTTGAAGCCTCTCTATTAAAGAGAAACCCCAATGCCAGCGATGTATAACCAGGCTATTTTGGGGAAACTTCTATGACTTGTCAACCTTTTCATGAATTTGTCAACCTTTTCAACCTTTTCATGAATTTAAGCTTCATGTAAGCTTAAATTATATGACCAGAAGAAAGCTAAAATTCATTAATTAAAAAATTATGAAATCTTGGGCAAGAAACTGACTACTTTAGGGGCATATTGTTCAGTTCAGTTGTTTCAGTTGTGTTTGACTCTTTGTGATACCATCTGGATCGCTCCAGGTTTTGGCAAATATATTGGAGTGGTTTGCCATTTCCTTCTCCAGCTCATTTTACAAATGGGGAAACTAAGGCAAACAGGGTTAAGTGACTCACTCATGGTCACACAATTAGTAAATATCTGACGTCAGATTTGAACCCAGGAAGATGGAAACGGTCAGACAACAGATGACTGCAAAAGCTTGAGTATAAAAATACCAGTCCTGTAAGTAGTGTTTGGGCTGCTAAAATTTGGAATAAATTAAGATTTATGAGGAATGCTAAGGATGCCAAAGTCACCAGATCTTTGTATGACTACAATGCCCTCCTGAGAGGGCTGGTTGATGTGATTTTTAAGCCACTATTAGTCACCTTTGAGACAGAAGAGGTGCTAAACAAAGAAAAGGGGGATAAGAATGAAGTCTGCAAACATTTGACCAGGGAGCTTGAATTCTTGGCAGAATTCTGCAATATAAAGGGAATGACAGTGGATATCTAGAAAAGGGAGAAATAATCACAAAGATCTATCATGACTTTATCAAGAACTGGTCATTTCAAAACTAATCAAAATTCCTGGGGTTTATTTTAGACTGTGTTACTAGACTGGTAGATTATCAGAAATCTATAGGTAAATTTCAAGTAGTTTTTAACAAAGCATTTGACAAAGTCACATGCTATTCTAATGGAAAATATGGAGATATGTATATATATATATATACCCTAATTAGGTCTCAGAGTTATTTTTACGAGTGAACCTGTCCTTAAGCACAATAAAATCTAGGTTTTAATCTCTAGAATCTCTGCATTGTGATGGTGTTATTTGGCCACCATTACCTTTGCATGAATTCAGTGAGAGTATTTTTTTCCATAACATTGGATGTCTATAGTGAAGTGCACCAGACATCTATTTTTGGTCCCATATTATCTAATTTTTTTAAATGAATGACTTGCATAAGATACAGGTGTTATAATTATTCATTTTTTAGATGATTCAAAGCCAGGGGAGATGGCTAACACATTGTACAATAGAGTCAGGTTAAAAAAAAAAAGCCCTTGATAGGCTCTTGGGCCAAATCAAATAGGAAGACAGGGTTACGAGCCAAAGTATTATATGTAGGTTCAAAAATGGAAAGATCAGTCTGCCTATGTAGTTTATAGAAGTGTTGGGGTAGGGTGACACAGCATAGCTGTTTTTAAATATGTGAAAATATTTGGAATGTGTAGGAAAGATTAGGCTTATTCTGTCTGGGCTCAGCAGATAGAGTTAGCAACAATGGGTAGAAGTTTCAGAGAGACAAATTTTGGGTTTATGTAAAGAAAAGCTTCCTAATAATAAGTCCATCCCAACCCCCCCTTACCATTCTCTATAGCTTTTCAAGCTTAGACCAGATGGCTACTTGTCAAAAATCCTGTAGGATGAATTCTTTTTCAGGTATGGATTAGACCTGGTGGCCAGTGATCTCAATTAAGAGATTCTATTTCTTTGAGAATCTAAAGTCACCTCTACCATGGTGTGATATTAGAGCAAGTCATTTGGGGGTGGGGGGGGGGCAAAGAGCATGCACTTCCCTGGTCAATAATTTTTTTTTCTTTTGAATTTGATTTGTTTATTTACTTTTAGTTTACAAGATTTGGTTCCATAATGTCTTGGGTTTCAAATTTTCTCCCCTCTCTCCCTCTCCCCCCCACCACATGGTGACATGCAATCAACTATTGGATCTGCAAATATTCTCAAACTGGACATTATTAGTCTGCTTGTATAGTAGGGTTGTAACCAATGGAGTGAACAAAGGGAAAAAAGAAAGAGAACCAAACATGACAAAGAACAGCAGCATGTAGATTGCTTCAGTCTCCATTTAAACTCTGTTCTTTCTAGATCTTTCTCTGAATGTAGATATGTCCTGGTCAATAAATTTGTAGGAATGTCTTGATTGCTAATAATATTGTCAGTCAGTCAATAAACATTCATTAAGTACCTACTATGTGCCAAGCACTGTGCTAAGTGTCAGAAAGCAGTGTGACATATTGAGCTGCATTCTGGATGGGAAATCCTGTATTCAGATGCTACCTCTGACATTTATTAACCTGCATCTATGAAACCTTTCATGGGGGCATTTTTCTTTAAGAAGAGATGTATACTAGCAATTCCTTGGGTCAGAGGGAAGAATCTCTAATTGTGGAATTATACTTACTGAGACTGGGATAAATTCAGGTATATGGAGGGGACATGAAAATCAGGTCTTTTAGGCTACAAAATTATGTATACCCTTTGACCCAGCAATACCACTAATAGATTTGTATTCCAAAGATATTATTAAAAAAGGAAAAGGACATGTATGTACAAAAATATTTATAGCAACTTTTTTATGGTAGTGAAGAATTGGAAATTGATGGTATGTCTATCAATTCAGAAATGGCTAGATAAGTTGTGGTATATAATTATGTTATAACAATTGGTGAACAGGATGCTTTCAGAAAAACCTTGAAAGACTTATATGAACTGATGCAAAGTGAGGTGAGCAAAACCAGAACATTGTACACAGTAACAGCAACATTGCGTTATGTACCACTGTGTATGACTTAATATTCTCAGCAATACAATGATCTAAGATAATTTCAAAGGACTTATGATGAAAAATACTATCGACTTCCAGGGAAAAAACTGAGGGAGTCTGAATGCAGATTGAAGCATACTTTCTTTTGTTTCCTTTCTTTTTTCTTGGTTTCTTTTTTGGTCTGTGTTTTCTTTGCAACATGGTTAATATGCAAGTATATTTTGCATGACTGCACATGTGTAATCTATATTCAAATTGCTTGCCTTCTCAAGGAGGGGGATAGAAGAAAAAAAATGAGAGAATTTAGAGCTCAAAAAAAATTAATGTTAAAAAATTTTAAAAGAGGAAAATCAAGCCCTTTAACTTATAACACATTGTAGAACAACTACTAGTATTGTGTAGAAAATGGAAGTCCATCCTGCAAGGAGAGTGAGGGAAAATGTAGACTTTCCTTTTTTCTGCTTTTTGGGACAATCCAGTCATACTCTGTAGAGGAGAAATACCAGAGAGAAAGGTGAACTCTGGGGCAGTCTGACAAGCCTTCCGAGTTCTGTCAAGAGGAGGCTTACAGGCATATGGCAAGCTGATAATGACTGGGATTTCTTCTTCATGTGACTCATTTCTCTTTCTTTTCTCCTGCAGCTTCCTTTCCAGGCTCTGCACCCCAGGGTTCATTGGAGGCTCTTGCTGGTTTCTTGGCCACTGCTATAGACTGCACTTTTGAAGGGTTCCCCAATATGTTTTCTTTTTCTTTTCTTTCTGGAACAGATGTCAGCAAACTGCAGGAGAACTCAGCAAAAGCCTCAGGGTGCAGAGGGTACAGAGTATGCAGAGCTGGGCTGAAGGGGGAATAGAGAGGGAAGAATGAACTAGGGTGAGAGTCTACAAGAGAGGGTATAGGAGAAAGATCTCCCCTGGAGTTAGGAGACCTGGGTTTGACCTGTACTTGCTAAGTGATTTGATCTTTTATAAATCCATGTATTCCCTATAAGCCTCAGTATTCCTATCACTAAAATGAGCAGAGATCATACAAAGAGGGCCTTTGAGGATCATATGAGATCGTCTGGGTCAGAGATGTCAAACAGTGGCCAGGAAAACTCCCAGGTTGATGCGAAACAGATTAAAATGCAATTGGGAAACATTTAATAAAATGAAAGTACAATAGAACACAGATAATGCTAACTTGCGGTTTTCTAAGCCAACATGTAGCCTGCAGACATCTTCATATACAATATAGTGGCCCGTAGTTCTACTTGAGTTTGGTGCCATGATCTGGGTAAAGGTGTAAACTGTAAAGCATAATTATGCTTTTAGAGTTCAGGAAATATGGTTTTGCCTTGGATGTTTTATATAAAACCCTGAAATCTGGGTCTTTAAATAGAGATGGTCTACAGTTCATTCATTTAACAAGCACTTATAAAGTGCCTATTATATACTGAGTGGTGTATAAAGTGCTCAGAGAGGACTAGCGCCTCTGATGTAAGGCCTTGCTGAGCCCTTTTCAGGGCTGCTCATCTACCTTTGGTATCCACCTGTCACTCAACTCTCCCCTGTGTCTCCAAGAAGCTGTAGCATATGCGGCAGATATAACTTGGTAAAAAACCATCTCATCAGATGGATGAAACCATGTTGAGAGTAACCAAAAGGCCTCAAACCTATCCGTGAGTTAGGGGGGTGTCTACTCAAGCATGTGAAGATCCCCATGGGCAATGGGCTGATAGGAACAGTTTGCTCCAATGATCATGAAGGTGGCTGAAGCAGGTGTTGTGGTCAGCATTAGAGTTTGGTCAGGCACTGAAGACGCCAAGGCCATCCCTGCATCCTGGGCCATTGCCAGTCATCCTGCCTTTTTGTCTTGCCCCTGGACTTTGACTCTGGAAGACAGAGTGAGACTGATGTCTTTGTGCAACTTTGCCTCACTTAAATCCAATTCAAGGGCAAGTCAAGATATCACTCTATGACGTCATTGGTCCTCATTGAAAACAAAGGAAGAACAACAGCTTTATACTGAATCCTGTACTAGACAAAGGGAAAAAAGAGCTTATATTTTACTGAGGGAGAAGACATATTATGAGGATAATATGTAAAATAAATTTTTTTGGGTGGGATGGGAGCATAGATTTATATTTTCATTGGTGTAGGGAACTCTTGATTGAGGAGACTCCCTTATCTAATGTAGATGAGTAATTTTTGGTCTTAGACAATTGCTTAAGGCCACTGAGAAATTGAATGACTTGTTCAAGTTCATACAGCTAGTTATGTGGCAGAGGCAGAACCTGACTTGGAGTTTGACTCTCCCTTATTTTGTAGTGTCTCTTCTATGAAATAAATGCAAAATATTATTACTATAATTTTTTTCAGTGGTAGGGAAGGCACTAACAACTAGGAAATAAGGAAAGGCCTTGTATAAGGGGCACCAACTGGTGTGCTTTTTAAAAGGTACTTTTAATCCTTCCTGGTGAAGGAATCCTGCTTTCCTGGTCTGGCTCCAAAATAGGAGATTATTTGTTGGATGGATGTCGAAAATAAGACCACTTGCTGCTGTTAGCTTGGCAAGTAGTTTTCTCTTCCCAAGAATGGCTTCCAGATTCAAGAAAGATGTGCCTTTTTCTTGATGACTGCCTTTTGGAATTCGGTGGTTTCTGTTTTCTGTTCGATGGGTTGTTAGCACTAAACTTCAACAATTCCCTGAACTCTCTCAGCCTTTCCATTCTGGCTGTTTAAAAGGCAAGCAGAGCTGTAAATCTTGCTGACAATGACTTCTATAGCTATTGGCAGGCACTCATCCACATTTCAGGCAACCGTGGGAACGATTGAAGCCAAATGCCAACACCCATTATTGGTCTCCTTAGCTTTCGGTAGAGTTAGCCTAACACACATCTCTCCCAGGTGAAAGGCCTTCTCCAACATGAGCAAAGGGACTATTGGTCCAAAACACCAATAACTTTATGTTAGGACTTCACTTTTCAACAATATTTACAATGTGTTTTGATAAGAAGCCAATAGACAGTTTGGGATAGAAATGAAAACTTAAGAATTGGTGGTGACTGTGAGAAGGTGGTTGGAGAAAGGAATTGGAATCTCTGAGAAACACTCTCTTCATCCATGCTTTTCATCCTTCCATTACCCCATAGAGCTTGTTGGCACAGGTAGAAAGGGAATTGATGGTCTGGCTCTGTGCTCTTTTCCAATTTTTACTAGGCTGTTGAAAGGAGGGAATAGTCCTAATCTCTTTAAGATGACTATAGCTATTTTCTCTAGGATACCACCATCAGGGTAACAGCTGTATGGGAGGGTGTTGTTTGTTTGTTTGTTTTAAAGATCAGACCTGTGATTTAATTTCTAAGTCCATTGGAGCTTTGCAATTTTTAGTCTTAGAGAGTTGCTTGGAGGTATCAAGAGGTTAAGGTCATTCAGCCAGTGTTCAATTCAATAAAAGTAAAGGGTTTTTTTTTTTTAAGTGCCAGGGACTGTGTTGAATGCTGGGGCAACACACACAAAAGGCAAATAACAGTCCTTGCACTCACGGAGCTTATAGTCTGATGGGAGAGACAATATACTAACAAGTCAATCCTCAACTTTTGTTGAGGTAACATTCCTAGAAAATGACCAGGAAGTAAAAAATGCAAATGTTGATACATTGAACCTATGGTAAATAGAACGATTCCTGTGACCACCCAAACCTGTCTTTTGCTAAAGATTATGGAAAATACATGTTTTTCCCCTGCATGCAATTCTTTATTATAAAACATTAATTTTGGTAATATGTACTTTTCCTAATACAGTAACCATGAAATAAAATGCAACGCACAGAATAAAATTGTTAATATGAAAAACATTTTTTCTGGCTAATAATCCCCCAGAATTCTGTGACCTTTTGTGCTAACATCTCAATTAAAAATATCGATTTCAGACTACATTAATTTTTTACAATATGCAAAATCTACTGTACCATAAATATTATACAGCAAATAAAATTCTTAAAACTAAAATATTTTAAAAACTGAATCTTACTTTCTTTTCCTGTGTCAGATGGCTGTGTGAGGGAATTGTACTGTATACTACATTGCTTTAAGCCTTTCTACATCGACTACCCTTTGATAACTAAGGGGAAGGTTGCTGGGACATTAGTTGCTGCTGGAAGACTCCAACACTAGTGAGATCTTGACAGCATCTTCAACACTCTGCCCTTCAACAACTGGTGGATGGCATTGGAAACTGTGAAGGAAGCACCAGCTTGAAATAATTCATTAGTGACATCTGTTATATGAACTTTTAAGAGTCTTGGAGTATAGGAAAATATCAGAGTTAGTTGACATTTAACTTCAAGGCTGCAATCTGTGATAGGATCTGTGACGAAAATATGTAATGGAATGAATGCACAGGAAACTCTTTACAAGGTAAGTTGAATAAGACGGAAGAACAAGACCTTCACAAACTTAATTGTATTCCATTTCTCATTTTTTCCTCTACTGCTCATAATTGGGAATGTATATTATTAGCAATACAAAAGTGAAAATGAGGTTACTAATAAAATCATGGAAATGCTTGAAGTTGCAGCAACTAAAGGAACAAATATTGATGATCGACTATATATATATATATATATGAAGTAAGCTATTTACAGGATTAATTGGAAATAATTAACAAAGGGAAGGCATTGGGATGAGGAAGACTGGAGGAAGGCTTTCTGTAAAAGGTGAGATTTTAGTTAGGACTTGTAGGATGCCAAAGAGGTCAGTAGTTGGAGTGGAGGAGGGAGAGCATTCCAGGAATGGGGGACAGTCAGAGCTGAGAGATGAAGTGTCATGTTTATGGAACAGCCAGGAAGCCAGTACCACCGGATCAAAGAATATGTGTTGGGGAGTAAGGCATAAGAAGACTAGAAAGGTAGAAGGGGGCTAAGTCATGAAGACCAGTTTGTATGAGAGGCAGTATCTGAACTCTCTTTTAACTATTTCCTTTACGTCCTGTATATAACTTGTTTATACATATTTATTTACTTCTTGTCTCTCCCATTAAATTGGGGGCTCCTTGAGGGTGGGGACTGTCTTTTGCCTCTTTTTGTATCCTCAAGGATTTAGTATGGTACCTGGCACACTGTAATAGGTACTTAATAAATGTTTATTCACTGACAGCTTTATCTATTGAGCCATCCTGATTCTTGGAGGGCAGTTATGAGGGCAAATTTTGCCCTTTCTCTTCCCATTCCCTTTCCTTGACTTGCCCAAGGTCACACAGCTAGTTATGCATCTAGTGTCTGAGGTCATATTTGAACTCAGATATTCCTGCCTCCAGGGCTGGTGCTTTATTCACTGTGCCACCTAGTTGCCTTTGAATATCTTTTCTTATCAATAACATGAAACTAATACTTCTTCCTTGGTTACCTAGCATGCTAGGATTTCGTGAGAAAAGTGCTCCCTGAACCTGAAAGGGCTATATTCATATGAGTGCTATAATTATATTGTGATTATTATTAATCCTCCTAAGGGGCTCAGTGCCTTCATGTTCTCTATTCTTTCTTCTCTTTTCGAAACCTGCTATCAGAAAATGAGCTGAAACAACTCACACTCAGGGGATCAGTCAATCAAAGAGCATTTATTAAACACCTGCTTTGTTCCAGGCACTAAGGATACAGGCACAAAGATAAAAGTCTCTGCTCTCAAAGAACTTATACGCTCTAGGTAGAGGAAGCATGCAGACCTCTAAGTCTAGCGTGAGTGTAAACCTAAGAAGGAGTTGGATCAGATGACCTCTGTGGTCCCTTCTAACTCTAGAGTCAGGGAACATGGGAACTGGAAGAGACCAATTGTCCAATTCTTCTGATTTTACAGATAAGGAAACTGAGTCCAAGAGATGTGAATTCATTTGCCCCAGGTCACCCACCAGGGAATCCGTGGTTTTTCCCATCCATGCATAGAAATTCTTCGGTATTCCTTGATAGGTATAATTATGGAGATAAAACCTAAAGCTCCTCATAAAAATTAGTTGTTCACTTTTATATCATTGTACTTAGAGGCACTGGGTGATAGATAGAACATTGAATTTGGAGGCAGAAAAAAAACCAACTTAAAATTTGGGCTCAATTATTTCCTATCTATTTGACCCTGGGAAAGTCACGTAATCTCTGCCTGCATCACACAAAGAGGTCTAAGACCTCTAACTTATCTAGCTAAGATAAGTTTAGGCAAAATAGAGAAAAAACAAAAGGTCATTTTTTTGGGGGAGTAAGGGGGTATGCACTGGCAGCTGGGGAGGGGATCAGGAAAAGCTCTATGTAGGAGGTAATGTATGAGCTGACCTTTGAAGGAAGCAAAGGATTCCAGGAGATGGAAGTGAGAAGGGAGTGCATTTCAAGCACTATGGGGAGGGGTCCTGTGCAGACTGCAAGGATAGGAAAATGGAAAACAGAATGTATTAAAGGGAAAACAGCAATCAGGCCGGTTTGGTTGTTCTGAAGGGACCATGAAGGAAAGTAATGTGTCCCAAAATTCCTAGTTGCAGTTTTAAGGTTTATTAGAATAAGATACACTAGGACTTTTGGGTAACCCTATATAATAAAGCCAGAAGAAATAGTTAAATATCTGTGGAAGCTTTAGGTATGTTAGGAGAAACAGAATAAGACAAATGTTCTTTGCCAGTCATTGGGATGACCCTCTGAATGATTACTGTGCTTCCTATCTGGGAGAGATGGAATAAGATGAAAAAAAGGAAGATGAAGAAGGAGAAGGAGGAGGACAAGAGACTTGAGTGGTCAGAATCTCAAGCATAGTGGTATTCTGTGGTCAGTGGGTCTTTTAAAGTCCCTCATAATACGCCATGTCTGTTCATGGGCCTGAAAATTAAATGACAGAATTGTAATATCTCAGAGTAGAAAGAGACATCAGAGATCATCTCTTATTGTTCAGTTGTTTTTCAGTCATGTCTGATTTTTCATGACTCCACTTGGGGTTTTCTTGACAAAGATATTGGAATGGTTTGCCATTTCCTTCTCCAGCTCATTTTATGGAGGGGGAAACTGGGCCAAACAGGGTTAAGTGACTTGCTCAGGGTCACACAGCTAGTCAATGTCTGAGGCCAGATTTGAATTCAGGAAGCTGAAGCTGGTACTCTATCCACTGTGCCATCTAACTGCCCAGAGATCATTTGCTTGAACCTATATCTGAACAATTATTTCTTCTGCAACCTGTTAGACAAGTGGCCATCTCACCTTTACTTGAAGGCTTCTAGTGATAGAAAACCCATTGTTACTTGGGGCAAACCATTCTTCCCTGGACATATCTAATAAACAGTTAACTTTTCATTTGCATAGAACCCGTATATGATCTGGAACTTGTTTTCATTGAATCCCTTTTCCACATGACAATTCTCCAACTACTTGAAGACAGTTGTCTTACTCCCACCAAGTTTTTTTATCTTTTGGTTAAACATCCTTAAATCCTTCAACTTGTCTTTATATGTCCCTTTCTCATCTAGATGACTATTGTAGATTGGCTTCATTAATCACTGTTCTTCCTAAAATATGACACCAAGAACTGAAAACAGGCCTCTAGATATGGCCTGACAGGAATGAAATATCATGAGACCCACAGATCTTTTCACATGTTCTTTTGGCTGCTTGCTCTCTCATCCTATATTTTTTTTTTCAAGAGAGAAAACTAAAAGATTCAAAGGAAAACAAGGAAGAAAAAGAAACCAAGACAATGCTTACCATTGTCAGGAAGGGGGAAGGATTTGACACAGAAAAGGGAGGTAGGAGGGGCTCTTGAACTTTTGTTGCTATGAAAGTGACTATTCCCAATGAAAGAATTGCTGGACCCTCTGAGGAAGAAGTTTCTGGTATTACAAAGAATGATGAGGATCCACAGGTATTATCAAGATAGGGTCTGTCTAGTAGAGGAAAAAGAAACAAATCATGGTGGTTGATCCTGAGGACTGAGGGCTTTCACGGTCATACTTTCCACATAGAGATGACACAGACAAGAGTAGAGTGTGTTATCTTTCAAGGGCATATATCTTAGGTATGATGGAGGTTGGCTTCTTTGGGGGACAGAAATAATTTTTTTTCTTGGAATTGGGAAGTGAATGTCCAGGATTCTCTCATTAAAGCATTAGTTCTGATGAAAGCATTCTTTTTTTTTAACTTATGTTTATACTTGGAAGCCTTTCTACCATGTCTGCTTATGGCAGAGAGGTGAACCTGAGTTCTTCAGGGTTGTATCAAAAAAAAAAGCATTGACAGGTTCTAACATGCTAGAAATACTTCTTAAATGGACCCCTCAGTGGATTGGATGTCTGTTTTCTGAGGCCATCTTAGCCAAGAGGCTTGTTACCAAGCTGGCCACAGAGGAGGTGAATTTTTCAGATACAGAAACTCAAGCAGACCACTTAACTAAGGTATAAATAGGTTGTGATTTTATTAGCTGGGGGAAGCAACCATATTTATTCTCTTGGACTTTCTATGTCTGGGGCTGAATTAAAGTCTATTGTCCCAGACAACTATCTGACTTAAGTTTAGAAATTCCTTATACCTCTTTAAAAAATGCTTATGGTGATTCTGTACCTTCCCTACTCTCCTCCTTACCCTTTATCCTCCACCCATTTCAGTGTGCTTTGTTCAAAGAAACCCTACAGGAGCTACATGAAGACTGGGATTACAAATCCTATCTTTTTTGGGTTGGGAGATAGGGAAGAGGGCAGGAAATACAAACACTCCTTTTAATACTTGCTCACTATTGCCTCATGGATAAATAATTTATCTTTTCTGAGTATTAGATTCTTCATCCATAAAATAAAGTAGTTTGACTAGATTGGGGTTAGGAACCTGTGGCCTTGAGGTCACATGTGTTTTGATTCACAGTTTGAATTCAGTCAGAGGGCTGCACTTGAGGACCTAGTGGGTCACATATGGGGCTTTGAGGCCATAGGTTCCACACCTCTGGACTAGATCAATGAACAAACATTTACGTGTTAGTCAATCAAGAAGTATTTATTACAAGAAATTCTTACCCTGAAAATCACTCATCTAAAATCACTAAATGCTGGGAGTACAGAGAAATAAAATAAAAACAATCCCTGCCTTTAAGGAATTCTAATGGGGGAGGCAACATGTAAGTGAAGCCCAGTTGATTTCTATGTAAATAGGTATATACAAGATACATACAAAATAGATACAAGATAATCTCTGAGGGGAAGGCACCAGTGGCTGGTGAAGCTGAGAAAGACATCCTGTAGAGAAGGTTATCCTGGATCTTGAAAGGAAGCAGGGATTTTAAGAGGTGGAGGTGAGGTTAAGATCATTCCAGGCCAGCCTAGAAGTACTCAACCTGGAAGATGGCATGTCATGTGTGAGGAGTAGCAAATAGGACAGTATAGCTAGATTGTGGAGTGCATTGAAGGGGCTGATATGTAAGAAGGTTGGAAAGCCAGGAAGGGTCCAGGTTGTGAATTGCTCTAAATGTTGATTTCTTTTTGATGGAGAGACAATAGGGAGCCACTGAAGTTTATTGAGTAAGTACAGGGGATGCATAAGACCAACACTTGAGAAAAAACACTTTGGCTGTGATATGAAGAATGGATTAAAGTGGGGAGAGTCTTGGGGCAGAGAGACTGGGCAAGTTGAAAGCTATGACAAGATGGCCAAGCGGGAGATCATTAGTGCTTAAATAGGATGATATGACGGGAGAATAGAGACGTACCTGAAAATCATTGTAGAGAAGGAAAGCACAGACTAGATATGTGGGCTGAGTGAGAGTCAGGAGTGAAAGAGGCTATGGACACACATGCCTAGGGGGTGCCCCCAATATTAGTAGGGAGATTCAGAAGAAAGGTAGGTTTGGAGGCACCCCTTCAAGCTCTAAATCAGTGGTTCCTAACTTTTTTGTGTGTCATGGACTATTTGGCATGATGGACCCTGTCTTAAAATGTTTTTAAAGGGCTAAAATAAAATTCATAGGATTGCAAAGGAAACTAATTAAATTGAAAAACTTTCCAAAACATAGAAAGAATAATTTTGTGATATGGCAAAATGTTTAGTGATCAGTTAACTATATATAACTCCCTCTGTGCATATCACTGAATTTGACAACTGTCATAACCATAGCCATTTTGAAGCAATGATGAGTAGAAATAATATTTTAGGTATCTGCAATTATTGTAACGTGATATGAAAACATCTGTGATTTCTACTGGGGACAAAGTCAGAGGAGCTATTAATACTGTTGAGAGTTGTTGCTTATATTCCTGACAAAAGGAAATGCTAAATTTTAGTTAGATGTGAAAACAAATATATAAGTTCCTCTTAGTACAAGTGAGCAGACCCCTTGTGGAGTCCACTATGCTAAGGTTAAGAATTTCTGCTGTGATCCTAAGTGATAGAAGCAGGGCCATTGTCTTTCACTCTCCTGACCTATGTTCCTGCTTTATTATTATATGTTATTTGTTAGTAGCAAAGAAACAGCAACAAAAAAGACCAACAGTAGGCTTTTGTTGTCTTTTGTCCAGTGCTAAATCTCCCTGTTTCCTTACATAAATATCCATAGGGGAAATAATGCCCTGTGAAACTTAAAAATAAACACTTAATATCCCCACTCACCATGCTAAAGTTACAAGGATCCCTTCTCCTCTGAATCCTGACATTCAGCACTACTGATGTCCCTATATTATCTTGTCTAGTCAAATCAACAAACATTTGTTGAGTGTCTACTCTATGCCAAGCAGATAGGTGGTACAGCGAATAGAGTGCTGGGTCTAAAATCAGGAAGTCTCATATTCATGAGTTCAAATTTGGCCTCAAACACTTACTAGCTGTGTGTCCCTGAGCAAGTCACTTAACCCTGTTCGCTTCAGTTTCCTCATCTAAAAATGATCTGGAAAAGGAATGGCAAACCACTCTAGTATCTTTGCCAAGAAAACCCCAAATGGGGTTACAGAGAGTTGGGCATGACCGAAATGATTGAACAGCAAAAAAATGTCTACTGTATGCTAGGCACTGTCCCTCTCTTCGTAGTACTGACTGGGGATACAATGAAAGGGAGAAAACAGTCTCTGCCCTCAAGGAGCTTCCAGTCTAATGGGAGAAGCAACAATAAAACAAGTATGTGATATAATTAGATACACACGTGATAAATTAGAGAGAACCTCAGAGGGAAGGCACTAACCAATATTAAGATGGGGCCAGATTAGTACGCCTTCTGAGGCAAGCAAAGAGACTTCTTTCTGCTTTGCTTGAAAGCCTTTCAAAAAGGATACAGAGCCCTCCCCCAAACTGCTCTGGGGGTCCAACATGGAAAAAAGGGACGTTTTCTTGGAATGTGTCCCACTCACTATCTCATGCCTGTAGTATTCTCTGATGTCAGACTCCAGCATCACCCACTGGCAGGGGATATGACCAATTCCATGAAACCCCAGAGTGCATGGTCGTGTGGAGAGTTTTCTATGCGTCGTCCTTTTGGAAATTAGGTCACATTTTTAACCTGAAAGAAAAGGAATCTAACACCCCCTGTTAAAAACTCTTGAGGAGGCTGGAAAAAGATGGATGGCAGGAGGCCGGTCTCCTTGTGCTAACAGTGGGCCCCTGTAGGACGTCCTATAGCTGTAACCTGAGAACGACAGCCCAGCCAGGCTGTTCTGTCCATAGTGTGCTGGCTGTTAGAGTGGGCGAAGCCAGCTGTTGTAGCCTTGCCAATGGGGGGGGGAGTGAGATTGGACCTGTTCCTAGGTGTGTGCCTGGATGTGATTTGCTTCCCTCAATAGCATACGAGTGCTCTGCCTGAATTGACAGTGGATAGCAGAAATCACATCATCTGGCTCCCTTTCAGACAGGCTTTTCTTTGTGCATGGGTGATGCTGACTGATACGGTACTTATTGTGTTGCTGATAGAAGAAGATTCCCTGGGGTTAAGGATTTCAGTTCTGTTCGAGAGGTGCTGTTGAAATGCAGGTGCCTCATTGCTAGAACCACGAGGATGGATTGTTAGGGTGAGGCATTTTCTAGACTAGGGTAATCACAAGGGAGTAAGGGGAAAGGCTATTTTGAGAGCATTATCATTGTTAACAGAAATTTAAGTGGTATCCAAGGGGACTTGTGGAAGTCCCAGTTAGTATATCAAGATGAAGAATTGTTTGAATCACAAACTTCTCTGGTTCTTTTCAAGGGGGAAGAGCTTTCTTTTGGGGGTTTGCTTACTTATTTTTTGCTGTCTTTTAAAATAAAAATAACACTCTTTGTTTTTAATGTCAGCTCAGTTTTTGAATATGTTCTTTCTTCCCCCCCATCTAGCAAGCCAATCCATATAAAAAATAGAATAAAAGAAAGAGAAAGAAAGCAGTTCAGGACAATCAATATAGGAATCAAGTTTAATATAAATGCAATTGTTTATGCCCTTAGCTCCTCATAGTTACTATATGAAGCATTGGACATATCTTGCTACCTATATATCCCCAAGATTTGTATTGGGAAGAAGCAACAAGGTATAAGCTAAAAATATGTAATTCTGAAATCAATTCTTCAGTGAATTAAAAAAATAGAAATAAAGATCCAATTATGAAACATGAATTTAGTAATAACTCTCAGAAGTTATGGAATGAAACCTAGGGACTCTAGTGACTCAGCACTGTAGAGAAAGGTAGAAAGCTAAGATGTCAAAGCCTCAGTCAGACAAGTACTTATTAGCTTGTGTCTCTGGGCAAGTCACTTAACTTCTCCATGCCTCAGTTTCCTCTTCTGAAAAATGAGAATAGGAGTAGCGGTTGCAATTATTTCACAGGGTTGTTGGGAGGACGAATGAGATGGAGTTTGTAAAGTGCTTTTGCAGGCATTAAGGTGTTACATAAATGTCAGTTATGATTAGATTACATAATGAAATGAAGCAATTTAGTGCTGACATTTAGGATACAAGATGGCCAAATCAGAATTACACAACCTATCCTTTTCTTTATTTTTTAAACAATAACTCTTTTTATTCTGAACTTAGCAAACATCAAATGACATGTGCATTGGTATATATATCAGAAAAGAAAGAAGGGATTATGCATGAACTTCATTGTAGGTCTCTGTTATATATAGTTGACTCTTCTTTTAAAAGCTATAACAAGATCAACTTGTAGCTTTCCAAGCTTGTCTACCTTGCTTCTTTTGGGCACAGGATAGCATGGTCAGATAGGTTTGGAATGTGTGGAATGGCTGGACCTAATGAGAGTTGATTAATACAGTGATTTCAACTTGGAGGGAAGTCCATTGTTTGGTGCCCCAGAGTTCTCTCTGTTCTTTCACCCAATTCTGTTCAGTATTTTTATCAGTGACTTTGATAGGGGAATAGCAGAGGCATTTTGTAGCAAGTTTATACTGGTGTGGGTGAACAGATTATTAAATTTTCAGTGTGAGCATCTATCCCTAGGAAATTGACTGATACTATGAATTAGAACTTGATTAATTTTTTGTTGATTGTATAGACTGAAGAAAGTGAAGAAAATGATAATAACACAGATTAAATTTATAAATGTATTGTGCATATTTTTCCCATCAGAGAACTGGGTTTTAAACATTTATCAGTATACCTGTGGACATACGAAGCACACTTATCAAATTTGGGGGTGACCCAAGACAGGAGGGATAGTTGCTTCATTGGATCTAGAATCCAATAAAAGCAGTAAAAATACTTCAGTGAAATGATGGATTTGAACTAACATTTTTATATTTGTTAAGGTTAAAGGCAAAGTTAAAAAAAATCACCTGTCCAGGCACAGGATGAGGAAGACATGGCTAGAAAGCAATTCATTGGGAAAGGACCTTGAGGTTTCATTAGATCCCAACATAAAAATATCAGTACTATAATATGTCAACCACTAGCAGTCTTAGCTTTATACTACATTAACAATAATGACTTGCCTAAATTCACACAACTAACAAAAAACAGAGATTTGAACTCAGGTTTTGGGTTACCCTCTAAATCCAGCATTATTTTCACTATGCCACATTGCATAGTTACCCAGAATAAAGCAAGTGATAATCTGCTAGTTTTTATGCTCTTTGGATGACATCTGGAATAGTGTCCAGTTCTAAGAGACCCAATTTAGAAGAGAATAAGCTAGATAAGTCCCATTATAATCTGCCCTGGTCAGGTTGTATCTAGCCCTAGATGCTACTTTTCCTGATGATTACTGGATCCAGATGACTCTGGAGGAAAAAGTGAGGCTGGTGACTTTGTACAGCCCTCCCTCACTCAAATCAAAGTCAACTGCAAGTCACTTCATCATTTCCCTGATGCCATGGTCCTCTTCAAAAGCAAAGGACAAACACCACAACACACAAGATGCTACTTTTAAGGAAGGATGTTGATGAGTAAGACTGTGCTTTCTCTTTTCTGAAGTCAAATACTTGGTTATGAGATAAAGGCCCAGGGCTATCACATGGACAAATATTGATATGTGGACTGTGAGTAAAATTGGGTCATGACCCAATCAGGACAAGAAGTCATGAAAGCATCTGTACAAACCCAACTAGTGCCTGACCAAGAATGTTCTTTACAACATTCCCTAACAAGAGCCATCCTGCCTTTCCCTTGAAGACCTCATTACCTTCCAAGGAAGCCCATTCCACTTTGGGATGGTTCTAATGGTTAGGAAGTTTTTCCTTTTCTTGAGCCTAAACCTGCCTCTCTGCAACTTTTTCTTGTTTCTAGTTTTGTTTTCTTGAGCCAAGCAGAACAAGTTTCATAACTCTTCCATATGAAGACCCCTTTAGATACTTGAAGACAGCTAGAATGTTCCCCATCACCTAACCCCAAAGCCCCTTCTTTTCCAAAGTCAACATAATCATTCCTACGAACTGGATCTTCTATGGCACAACCTGGAATCCTTCACTCTACTGTTTATCTCCTCTATTTACTTTGAAGTTTACCAACCTATTTTCTAAATTGGGTCTCTTATAACTGGTCACTAATCTAGATGTCATCTGAACAGCATAGAAGGTAGCACATTATAATTTACTTTACTCTGGGCAACTCTGCCAAGTGTCATAGTGAGAATAATGCTAGATTTGCATAAAAAAATCCCTCAACTTGAGTTCAAATCTCAGCTTTGCTATTAATTTAAATGTGTGACTTTGGGCAAGTCACAACCTCTCCTGGCCTCAGTCACCTCATCCATGAAATGATGTGGACTTGACCTTGATTTGTTAGACTTCTAGCTCTAAAGCTATGATCCAGAAGAAGGCAATCCAAGTCATATGAGGACTGATAAACAAAACTAGTATTGTTTATCCTTGAAAAAAAGTGAAGAATTAGGAGGAACATGATAGCTGTCTTCAAATAATGAAAGGATGCCAAAGAAAAGAGCAATTATATTCGTATGGTTTTTGCCCCATAAATTAAAATTAGGAGCAAGGTGTGGCAGTTATAGAGAGGCAGATGGGAAGTGATCCATTCCTCAGAAGGTCATCCCTTGGTCAAGGGAGGGGAAGGAGACCAAGACAAAAGGTAGGACTATGATCTGCGGCTCTGCTCCTTCTCCTCTGCCCCAAATGATTCCTTCTCAAGGATTTAGCCCTTCAAATCCTTTTGGGTTTCTAAATTAGCTTCCTGGTTTTATACAGGCCCTTTAGGATGTTCTGTGTGACATCCCTCTTGTTGATCAAGTACTTTTTCATACTTAGTCTAAGGCTTATGACTGATTAATTGGAGAAGTGCTTTCACCTGGTTACAGTAGCATTTTAACATTTAATTTAAATGGGGTGGAATGCCTTGACTTAGTTGACAGCTTCACACTTAATATGACTTATTATTATTAGTGAGATTCCTATCTTAGCATGAATGATGATGATGATGAGGAGGACAAGATCCTTCAATTTTAACTGGATCTGTGGTCACTGATATGGCTGCTCTCTCCAGCAGTGCAGATTATAACCCGTCTATTTCTCATAGTAAGAACACCTGAGGAATGAAAATGCTATTTTATAATATTATAATTCAGACCACCCTCTTCACTCTCAGTGTAAGAATCTCAGCGGAGGTGGAAATGCTTTGCTTCTCCATGTGGAAAAGTCTTTCATGAGGCTGCCTTGGCACTCTGATCTTGGTTGTCTCACCTAGTTAAGGTGAGACAAAAACAAAAACAAAAAACAAAAACAAAACCTCTTTGTTTTCTTGGGATGGTTTTCTGAAAATCTGAAAGATAAGAAACACCTTTTGGTTTGTGTAAATTAAGAATATGTCTCGATTATAGTGATTGTAGAATAATGCACACTCAAAATCCCTTCCAGTTCAATCAGTAAACACTTATAAGTGCCTACCGTGTGACAGGCACTGTTCTAAATGCTGGCTGTGCAAAAAGAGGCAAAAGACAGTCTCTGCCTTCAAGGGACCTACAATCTAATGGGCTAGACTACATACGACAAATATATACAAAACAGCTATGTATAGGACAAATAAGGAATCATTGAAAGAGGGAAAGCACTGGAACTAAGAAGGATTGAAGAAGACTTTCAGTAAAAGAAGGGATTTTAGTTGGGATCTAGAGGAAGGTAGAGAGGTTGCTAGGTAGAGAGATAGAGGGACAGTGTTCCACACAGGGGAGTCATGCAGAGAAAACGCTCTGGTCAGAAAAATGGAGTGTCTTGTATGTGGAATGGCCAGGGGTCTAGGGTCCCTGCATTGAAAAGTATGTATTGGGGAATAAGGCTATAAAAAGACTGAAAAGGTAGGATGGGGTTGGGTTATAGGGGGCTTTAAATGCCAAACATAGCAGTTTGTATTTGATCCTGGACGCAGCAGGGAGACACTAGAGTTTGAGTAGGGGGGTTATGTGAGATAATCAAACCTGTGCTTCAGGAAAGTCACTGTAGTGACTGAATGGAAGATGGAATGGAGTGTGTGGGGGGGGAGAGACTTGAGGCAGGCAGACCCACCAGTAGCTTATTGCAGTAATTAAGGCATTAGGTGATGAGGGCTTGTACCAGAGTAGTGGTTGTGTCAGAGAGAAGGAGGCATATTATAGAGATGTTGCAAAGTGAAAACAGATCTTGGCAACATCTTGGCTATGGAGAAGTGAGAGAGAGTGAGGAATCCAGGCTGACTCCTGGGTTATAAATCTGAGAAACTATAAGGACGGTATTGCCCTCTACAGTAATAAGGAAGGGGTATGTCTGGGGAGGATTTAGGGGGAAAAGAATGAGTTCTGTTTCAGACATATTGAGCTCAAGATATTGGACGTCCATTTCAAGATATCTGAAAGGCAGATGGAGATATGAGATTGGAAACCATCAGAGAGAACAGGGCAGGATAGATAGATTCATGAATTGTCAGTATAGAGATGGCAATTAAATCCACTGGAGCTGATAAGGTCACTGTGCGAAGCAGTATAGAGGGACAATAGAAGAAGATCCAGGCCACAGTCCTGTGGGACAACTATGGTTAGACAGTATAATCTGGAGGAGACTCAAGCAAAGGAGTGATCAGATAGGTAGGAAGAAAACCAGGAGAAAGAGGTGTCCTGAAAATCTAGAGAGAAGACAGTATCGAGGAGGAGAGAGTGATGAACAATGTCAAAGGCTACAGAGAGATCAAGGAGAATGAGGATTGAGAAAAGGCTGTTGGATTTATCAATTAAGAGATCACTGGTAACTTTGGTAAGAGCAGTTTCAGTAGAATGATAAGGACAGAAATCAGATTGCAAGGGATTAAAAAGAGAGCAAAAGGAGAGAAAGTAGAGGCAAAGATTGTAGATCACTTCTTTCAGAAGTTCAGCTAGAAGGAATATAGGATGATAATTAGTCCATGAACTCTTCTTCCAGCCAGATTCCTTCTTGAGCTCTAGTCATTTCCTGGAAAGAAGTTATTCTCTGGAGAAGAAACGTTCATTAACTCTTTCAGGTAATCTCAGTGATGCAGAGCGTGGCTAAAAGGTCCACTGGAGTGGGGATAGGTCTCAGTGAGATATTGCTATTTCTACCTCTGCAACATAGGTCTCCTCTTCACTTGCAGAGCCACCACCTCTCACCTGGACTACTGTAACAGCCTCATAATTGGTCTCTCTGGCCCCAACTCTCACTCATCCAATTAATCTTCCACACAGCTGCCATGTTAAATGGTTTTTTAAATGGTTTTCTTGAAGCACAGATGTGACCATGTTATTCTTCTCTTCAAGAAATTTTATTGGCATCCCATGATATCTATAATTAGATGTAATATCTCTTTGACATTTAAATATTTTCACAACCTGTCCTCAAACTACCTTTCTAGCTTTATTACATACTGCGAGGTGCAGCGGATAGAGTGCCTAGCCTGGAGTCAGGAAGACCCGAGTTCAATTCCAGATTCTGACATCTACTAACTGTGTGACCTTGGGCAAGTGACTTAACCTCTGTCTGCCTCAGTTTCCTCAACTCTAAAATGGGGATAATAATAGTACCTATCTCTTAACATTGTTGTGAGTGCTTAGCACAATGCCTGACATAATTCCTTAAATAAATGTTAGCTGTTGTTATAATTGTTATTATTATTATTATTATTTCCCTTATCATTCTGTCAAACTATACTTTTGCTATTTTTCATAGTGGTGCCCTGCCTCCCCTCTCTGGCTATTCTCAGTTTTGGAGTACATTGCCTCCTCTTTTCTGCCTCTCACAATGTCTACTTTCCACTGAGGCTCAGCTCAAGTGCTACCTTCCCTATGGAATCTTTCTAATCTCTCAGCTCTTAGTGCCTTCCCACCCAATTATAGTAAATTTTGTATATATCTATATAAGGAGGTGACCTGCTGTGCTGAGGGAGTTGGCCTTGGAGCTCAGAAGACCTGGGTTTAAGTCTTGCCTCTGATACATATTAACTGTATGATCCTAGATAAGTCTCAAAATCTCAGTTCTTTAAGCAACTTTCTTTTTTTTAAATAGTATTTTATTTTTTCCAATTACACGTAAAGACAATTTTTAACATTCTTTTTTTGAAGGCAATTGGTAGTAAGTATTTTGCCCAGGTACACAGCTTGTAAGTGTCATAAGGAAGGATTTGAACTCAGGCCCTCCTGACTCCAGGGCTATTGTTCTATTTACTGCACTACCTAGCTGTACCTTGACATTCATTTATTCAAAAAAAATGAGTTCCAAATGTTCTCTCTCCCTCATCCTTAAAAAGTTAAGAATTTTAAATAGGTTATATATGTGCAATCATGTAAAATATATTGCTGTATTAGTCATGTTGCAAAAGAAAAAACAGATCAAAAGGAAAAAAAACTCACAAAAAGGAAAGTGAAAATAGTGTGCTTCAATCTGTATTCAAGCTTCATAAGCTCTTTCTCTGGACGTGGATAGCATTTTCCATTGTGAGTCCTTTGGAATTGTCTTGGATCATTGCATTGCTGAGAAGAGCTAGATTATTCAAAGCTGATCATCACACAACGTTGCTCTTACTGTGTACAATGTTCTCCTATTGCTGCTGTCTTGACTTTGCATCAGTTCATAGAAGTCTTTCCAGTTTTTTCTGAAATCATTCTGCTTGTCATTTCTTATAGTACAACAGTATTCCATTACATTCATATACTGCAACTTGTTCAGCCATTCCCCAACTGTTGGGCATCCCCTCCATTTTCAATTCTTTGCTATCACAAAAAGAAGTACTATAAAGATTTTTGCATATGTAAGTACTTTTCCCTTTCTTTGGGATATAGACCTAGTAGTGGTATCGTTGGATCAAAGAGCAAGCACAGTTGGATTGCTCTTTGGGCATAGTTTCAAATTGCTTCCTAGAATGGTTGGATCAGTTCACAACTCCACTAGCAGTGAATTAGTGTCCCAATTTTCCCACATCCTCTTCAGCATTATCATTTTCCATTTCTGTCATATTAACCAATCTGACAAGGTAAGATATGAGGTGGTAACTCAGAGTTGTTTTAATTTTCTAGGCAACTTTCTAAGACTATTAGTTGCAGAGGACTTGTCAAACTTCATCGGTAGAGAATTTCTTGTCTAGGAATTCTTTGTATCACTGAAGTATCAGAACCTCATTGTACGAATCCTTAGCCCTTAAGTGACCTAAATATAAAATATCATACCATTAAAAACACAACCAAATTAGGAGAGCGGATCAAGTACCTTTTACTGTTATGAGGGAATTCTTAACTAAGTGAAAGGATTGAAGTAATGATAGTAAACAAGAGATAATTTTGATTACATGAGATTCAAAAGTTTATGCATGAGCAAGATAATGAATTCAAGATGCCTGGCCCAAATGAACTCTATCCTCAGGCACTGAAAAAAATGGTGGATATAGTTTTTGAGCCAGTCAGTCATTGATACTTTAAAGGTCATGGAAAATGGGAACAGCATCACAGTGATGGATAAGGGCAAATGTCTTGATTAAAAAAAAAAAAAGGGAAAATACCACAGTCTGAAAAACTAGATAGTAGTGATCTTAACTTTTGATTCCTGAGAAAATTCTAGAAAGGATCATTAAAGAAGTAGCTGGTGAAATCTAGGAAGGGAAGCAATGATTGTAAAGAGCCTGCATGGCTTCAAGAACAATTCATACCAGACCAATCTCCTTTCTTTTTTGACATCTCTTGATGCTTGAGAACTTCTCATGGGAAACATCAACTCCACCATCATGCTTGTCCACTTCTCCAATGGCGTGTTCCTTCCAGGGCCTCCATTTGAAGGAGTGGGCTAGAATGACCATCCTTCAGTTCCCCCCTGGTTTTGTTTTGACTTTCTTGATTTCAACACTATACTCCTCCTATGTACCCCATTCTCCCCATTCCTTAACTCTCTTTTACATATTCCCCTATTAAAGTATAAGCTCCTTGAAGTCAGCGGCTTTTTTTCCCCCCTGTATTTGCTTCTCCAGAACTTATCATAGAACCTAGCCCATAGAAAGCACTTAATAAGTGGCCTTGTCTGTTGCCTCCTCTTTGAGTGTGCTCCTCTTAACAAGGATGTATAGACACCCTTTATTTTATATCGAGCATACCTAGCAAAGAGATTTTTATATCTTGCAAACTGCAAAAACCATACACACTTATCCCATTTAAAAAATGTATGTCCATGATAACATTACTTTTATTTTGCTTATAAACAGACTGTAGAACTTATGTTAAATTTATGAGACGTGCAGTAGAATGTTACCGCGTTCTTGAACCACCACTGTTTTACAAATTTGGCATCTGCAGGCCTCGAAAGACTGAAATGTTTTAAATTTATTTACACCCCGCAGTTTCCTTAGGGAACTGTTTTCCATAAGCTAATGAGGCAGTGGTGCAAGTGTCTCACTGTTATTCCTGGCAGGACCCTCTGAGCCTTGCCGGTCCTGCTTCACTGTTTTTTTCTTCAGTAGCCCAGTGCAAATAATAAATAAGGGAAATACATCATCCCTTTTAATATGGGTGCCAAGTGGTGAAGCTGCCAAGGTTAAGACAAAGCAGTTGTGAGTTGGAGTCCATTCCTACCCCGTACCACATGTGCCCCCAGCCTAAGAGACACCCCCAGAGTGTGGCATTTTATCATTTCAGATTACTCAGAATGAGCACATGTAGTCCCTTGACATCTTCTCCATGAAACAGCCAGATTTTTAAGAGGTAATGATATAGCTCAGCATTTCTGGAGAAAAAGATTCTTGGTAGATTAAAAGGCCCTTTGAAGTCAGGGGTTTCAGGATGATAGGATCATAGATTTGTAGCTAAAAGGGAACTTTGAGATTAGTTAGTTCAATTCCCTCATTTTATAGATAAAGAAGGGGAGATCTGGGGAGGTTAAATCATTTGTTCGAGGTAACAGAAAGAGCATTGCTTACTGTCTTAGGGAAGGGGGAAGATGTGGGAGGGAGAAAATTTGGAACTCAAAATTAAAAAAAGAATGTTAAAAATTATCTTTTCATGTAACTGGAAAAAATACTATTAAAAAGAGTGAATATCAGAGCCAATACAGGGTGTCCCAAAAGTTTTAGGACAATAGTAAGCCATTAAAGCTTAATGAGACTTTTGGAGCATTCTGTATGTGAACCTAGTTCTTCCTGACTCCAACTTCAAAAAATTTATAATCTTTTTTTTTTACTCCAAAGTAAATTCTCTACTATACCAGTGGTTCGTGAGCCTGATTTTGTACATGAACTAAGAACAGTTTTTACATTTAAAAACACAAAGAACTTTATATATATATATATATATATATATATATATATATATATATATATAATTTATCTTAGTTTTACCTGTCTTGGAGTATAAAAGCTCTGAGGGGGGTGGGGCGCGGATTAAGTCTCAGCTGACCCTTGTACTACACTATGATGCTCCTAATAAATAATCTGGTTTGAGAACACAATTCCCACTTCATTTTCCTTGCTTTCTTGTCTCCTATTTGTCTCTAATCAACATCACTCAACTAATGCACAATAAAATGTGTGGCTGGGAGTGTAAAATAACAGTAGTTAAGAGAAAGAAAGCTCAGTGTGGGCTGGGGTCATAGGAGAAGACTTCATGGAGGAAATATACTTGAATGGGGCCATAAAGGATAAAGAGGATTCAGGCAGGTGGAAGGGCTACCCCAGTGGACATGATAGGAAAAACAAAAAGATGAGGGTGGGAGTGGGCGTGTTCGAGGGACAAGGAAGGGGCTCTGTATAAGTGGAGAGCAGGGTGCTTGCTGTAGAGGTAGGAGAGGTAAGGTTGTATAGATTGTTGTTTAGTTGTTTTTCAATTGTCTGACTTTCCATGACCTCATTTGGGGTTTTCTTGGCAAAGATAAGGGAGTGGTTTGGCATTTCCTTTTCTAGCTCATTTTACAGATGAGGAAACTGAGGCACACAAGGCTAAGTGACTCGCCCAGTCACACAACTAAGAAGAATCCGAGGCCACATTCGAACTCGGGAAGAGGAGTCTTTTATCTCTAGGCCCAGTGCTCTACCCAGTGTGCCACTTAGCTGCTCTGGCTTCTACATAGATAGGGTAAGATGATGGAAGACCTTCAGAGCTAAACAAAGGAGCTGAAACATAATACAGGGGGTAACAGGGAACCATTGTAACTTATTGAGCTGGGAAGTAAAACGATGAGAATAGAATTTTAGGAAGATTAGTTTGGAAATAATGTGCAGAATCATGAGTGAATAGAAACACTGAGGAAAGAAAGCCCAGCTCAGAAATTATTTCAGGAAGTCAGGTAGGAGGTGGTAGGAGGCTGGGCTAGTGTGATGGCTCTGGGAATGAAGTAAAAGGTGGTGGTGGAGAGGAGAGAACGAAGGAAGCAAAAATATCAACCAAACAGCCAATGAATCAAAAAGCATTTATTAAGTACCCATTATGTGCCAAGCACTGTGGTAGGTAGCAGGGATACAAACTCAAAAAATTACAACTGTTCCTTCTCTTAAGGAATTTACATTCAATAGAATTTGGGAATAGACAGATAAAGCATTTATTAAGTGCTTACTGTTTGCCAGGCACTGTGCTAAGGGCTGGGATACAAATGTAAGTAATCAAGACCATCCTTAAGCAGCTTAAATTCTAATAAGGGAAGATAACACATAAAGGAGAACAAGAATTAAGGAAGGACTAAGTGATGATAAGGAGGAGGAACAGAAGTCTAGAGTTTGAGTGAAGAGAAGCATGGCTAGAGCCCCTTCTGCAGAAATGTAGGTAACGAAAGAGTGAAGAGACAAAGATGTGACCATAAGGTGTCTAGCATCTTTGCTTGTAAATGAATTTTTCCCTCCCCTCCCTTCCCATCCCCTCCCCCTCCCCTCCCCTCCCCTCCCCTCCGACACAACAAGGTCATTATCTAACTAAAGTCACTAAACCTTTGCTGTGGTGTAGTCAAACCAGTGCTTTATCTCTCATAGCTCCCATCCTCATTCTTGGTTTCCACAAGGCCAAGGATGTTGAGTCTCATTCCTGTATAGTCTTGGTCTCAGCAGATGGTCACCTAGAAGCCAGGGACACTCCAGAAGGTGATTTTAGATGAGGTACTACAGCCAAGTAGGGGGAAATTTGCATAGCTGGAGGGAAGCAGGGGCCACAGGGGTGGGGGGTGGAGGGGTGTTGTGGAGAGGGGACTGCTAGGAGGTGGGAAAAAGCTATTCTAAAGGGGAAATTGGGGAGTTTCAAAGACAAACTTGGCCTTCTTTTAGTATGGCTTGGACTCTAGTCGAGACTGCCCCACATGCCTTTGTGAATTCTGCCTCTTGCCAAAGGTGGCTTGTGCTTGTTTTAAGGGGCTCCTTTAAAACAGATAAGCTCATAGTTTGTGTGCAAACACTACCGAAGCAGCCCTTTCTTGGAGAAAGGGTCACCTCTCTGTTGGATATCTGCTTACAGTCAAACCTAGGTTCCTGGAACTGGAGCAACTTGCCAGAAGTTTCAAGTAGTAGAAAGTGTGTATGTGTGTGTTTGTGTGTGTGTATGTGTAGTGAGTATAGCATTCTGCCCTTAGGAGAAAGTAGCAGATGACAAAAGAGCTCCTGTATATGTGTGTGTATACACACACACAAATACATGCACACACATATGTATCAGGGATTTATTAATTAAAAAATAAAGACAATATAAAACTAAACACAAGCTCCCTTGGAGGGCATGTTGTGGGCTCAGCATCCATTCAGTCCAATCTCCTACATTTTCTATATCTTCAGTACTTTATAATGTAAGTTGACCATTGGAATAGTTATCCTGTGACATTGCAAGGTCCTGATTTATCCAAGAAAGATTTAGTCATATGGTCATGACAAATAAATTAAGATTGATTATATAAAGCAATGAAATGGATTTTTAAAGAAATGTACCTCAGTATGTTTCACCATCATATTTTAGTACTCAGAAAGCATGCTCCCTGAACTCAAAGCCATGACTAGGACTTTTTGCGTCTGGGGCAAATATTACAAACTAGAATGAGTGATATGAGATATTCATTTAAGGCTGTGCAAATGTGTAAAAGCAGATTACCATCCTATTGAGGGGAGGGGAACAGAGATACTGAGGCACTGGCATGAGGTGATTATACAAAGGATAGAGGGAAAGGATCAAGTCAAGGCTGGGGACCATTTAACTTCCAGCCCTCTGTTGGACATTTTTCCTGTTTTAGCTATTCTTGGTAAACATCTACCAAACTTTGTTGTTCATATGCTATCAAACCTTCTAAATTCAGTGATCTACAAACTTGGAACCCTGAAACAAAGCCCTAGTTATTCCACCCTAGTTCTCTGTTTGCCCTAAAGCAAATTGTAACCACTAGGATATGACTTTAGGAGTTGTAACCCCATGTGTCTCATTACCTGGGGGCCAGCCTTAGGATGATAAGCCTTTTTGAACCTGTTGAGGATGGTCTTTGAAAGGCAAACTTACAGACTGACTAACTGGACCAGAGCTTGAACTCTTTCCTGCATGGTAGGACCCTCTGTGACTTGTGTTTTGCCTGCAGGGCCTTCAAGTACTTATAGTCCCTTCAATGCCACACAGTAGGACATTGGAGAAGGACTTTTGTGGAGGTTTAAGAAACATACCAGGATTTATACCTCCAAGTAAATATTCCAGTGACACTGCCATTACGCCAAACATGTCTAGGATACCTCTTTTGGAACTGCCTTTTATACTTTCTTTGGAATGTTCTCAATGGTAGCCAGTCCTTTCCTTAGGCAGAGGATTTGATTTTTGGCGATAGCCACGAATCATATGGAACAAAGGTTGATGAATAATTAAAATGGGAGATATATCAATTTAGTAATACCATTAGAGCAAAGAAGAAAATAGAGTGTGGCTATAAAGTAACAGGATAGTTTTCTTGTTAGTATTTCAAAAACTGGCTTTATATCTGGTGGGCCTGAGAAGGTCTGGCTTCCCCTGAGCATCAGGGAAAAGACACATACACATACACACACAAACATATGGAATATATGTATTTTCTTAGAACTAAGTCCAAACTAAACAACAAGGATAGAATTAGTGTTTCCAAGTTGACAACACATTTCACTTCTGGATCCAAGCACTTTCCTGCACATCTCTGAGAAAACGGATATAGGAAGGCCTAGAAGAGCATTCTTGACTTCAGGCCATAGGGCTCTCACCTTGGGGTGCTTATGTTCTCCTATATGGCATGCATATATATAGAGTGGGCAGGTATATGGGCACTCTTAGGCATACCTAACTCATGCTTTAGACATATCTATGAATCACATACCCATGTTATTCCTGTTTGATACCTGGGTATTAAAGATGTATTTACTCCTTTGGCAAAACTGATCTTTCTAGAAGATTTGGTATATGCTGAAAAAATCACTCTGAATGTTGAGTGTAGAGTAAATAGGTATAAGAATGCACCTATACTAGGTGTGTAGCTGGGAAGGTCATAGAGCCAAGCTTCCCTCAGTCATGCTCCTTCCAAGGACTTCTGTCTCTGAGTTTTTGTGTGACTGTGTTTGCTCTTGGGCAGTGACTACCTTTTCTGTGGATGATAGAGACTGACCCATGACTTCTTTGGTACAGGGAACTCCCAATAAGGAAACACCCTTTACCAGTGTAAGTCAGCACCTTTTCTACAATATATTTAGTCTTAGAGAGTGGCCTAAGACACTGAGTGGTTAAGCAACTCAGGGTCACATGACCAGCACATGTCAAAAGTACGTCTTGAATCCAGACATTCTGGCTTTGAGGTTGGCTTTCTACCCATTGTGTCATTCTGTCTCTCTAATGTTTATATTTCATACATCCCTTTCCCCCTTTCCCCACCCCTTGACCCTCAATAACTGTGGACTGAAAGGGAGTTTAGTTCTATTTTCTTTTCTAAACATCAGTTTTGGTGGAGATGAAGAAAGAGGATTTCATTTTAGTCACTTAGTTTGATAAATTTGTTCAGGGATAGGGCACAGGACACAGAAGTTCCCCAGTCAGGGCTATGGTGAGTGGCACAGAACCTAGAAGGTCCAGTCTCAGCAATCACTTTATTGGGGTCTGAAGCCTCAATTACTGAACCCTTCCCATATTGATATATTCATCCCATCCCATTTCATTCCATCCTTTATATGCTTAAACACAAATAAAGTCATTATTCTAGTCATATAATCCAGAAGGGGAGATAAGGCACAGGCACATATATATACATATATATATATATATATATATATATATAAAACACAAAATAGAATGTGATGAGCGAATAAAAGTGTAAACAACAAAGAACCATTTGAAGTCTGAAGAATTAAAACTAATTTCTAATTGGGCAGTTAAGAGATAAATAATAAATATTTATATTTAAGTATAGCAATACATTTAATAAATATAGTAATACAAATTTCACTCCTGTTGGCTATGCTCACAATCAAGTTATCTATTCAATTCAATTTGATATATAAATTTATGAGCCATCTAATCTATAGAAAGCACTGTGCTAGGGCCTAGGGAAGACACAAAACCTTGGTAAAATAGAATCTTTGCCTAAAGGTGATGGTAACCAAATGTTGCAATGGATAGAGCACTTGACCTGGGGTCAGGAAGACCTGAGTTCACATCCAGTCTCAGATACTTACTAGCTGTGTGACTCTGAGCAAGTCACTTAACCTCTATATGCTTCAGTTTCTTCAACTGTGAAAATGGGTATCATAAAAGAACTTAACTCCTAGGGATCAAGTGAATAGAGTAGTGCCTGGCACACAGTAGGCACTTAAATTCATGTTCCCTCTGTCTTTGTTCCTATAAAAGCTTTAGTGAAGCTGGGAAATGTGATGCCAATAAAAGTCATTATAAGATAATACCAAGAAAGTGTTACATGAAACCTGAAAGGAGGGAAATGCTATTATCAAATGGAAGCTTTGTGGAGGAGGTGGTAATAGTTTTATATATATATATGCGCAATCATGTAAAACACATTTTCTGTCATGGATCTTTTGGACTTGTCTTGGATCATTGCTGAGAAGAGTTAAATCAATCATAGTAGATCATTGCACAATGTTTCTGATAATACGTATGATGTTCCTTTGGTTCTGTTCACTTTATTCAGCATCAGTTCATGTAAGTCTTTCCAGGATGTTCTGAAATCATCTTGCTCATCTTTTCTTATAGTACAACAGTGTTCCCTTACATTCATATACCACAACTTGTTTAGCCATTCCCCAGTTGATGAGTGAGGAGATAGTATTTGAATTGGACTTTAAATGCAAGCTAAGAGTTTAATAACAGGCCAAGAGATGGCAGAAACTGAATAAAAGCACAACTTGAGAATGTGCAGGTCAGCTTGTAGTGGATGGTGAGTAGTCCAGTTTTGGTAATGGGAATTTGAAGATCTTTACTTCCTCTTAATAAGCCTAAGGGAATTTGAACATCTTCCCTGCTTTGAAAATATACTCTGCCCCCAATAGACTGAATGTAATCACATGGAGCCTGTGGTGGGAGGAGTTTACTGAAGGGTGGAAGAGAGCCCAAAGGAATTGTGGAGTCAGCACTAGATAGACTGGGAGGAGGAGAGCACTTGTCCCAGGGAGTCTGGTTTGTGGAAAGGCTAAAGGATGTTGTGGCACTCTGTGCTATTATGGCTTATTAGCTTCTTTGCTACTATGATGGAACTGGCTTACTGGTTTGGGGATTTGGTTTTCTGGTGTCTAAAAATGTTTTGCTTCTGTATTATATATGTAGAGTCTGTTATATTTTGTGATTGAGCCCCATGCAGGTATATTTATAGTGATCATGGGCACTGTGAATATTGCATTGGCACTACACTGGGCTTAATTTATAATTTTACAAAGGAAGGAACTGACGTTTCAAGAGATTAAGACTTGTTTAAGGGTCCATTGCTAGGATACAGTAGACTTAGGATTCAAACCTAAGTTATCTGATTTCATATCCAGAGTTCTTATCACTGTCATGCTCTAACTCAATTTTTATACAAATAAGGAAACTGAGGCTTTATGGTTATTAAAGTAAATAATAGCCTTTAAACATAGCCTATAGGTCAGTATGCTTAAATTAAAGGTTAAGCTCATTGCTTGAGGTCATCTGGTTAGGAAATACTAGAATAAGAATTTGAATCCAGATCTTCTGGCTTTAAACCTGTCACTCTTCCTAAGATACCATGCTGTGATTTCACTGGTGGGCTTGCTTCCTTCATTGTTAAGTCGTCTTCCCTTCATGTCTTCTCATCCTGTGCCATTCTTGTCTTTGTATTCCTTACATCCTTAATGGTGGACCTACCCAATGCTTTTGTTAAACGACATGCCTGAAAGGGACCTTAGATGTCATGTCTTCTTCTGGTCCTGCTAATATCTCAACAATGCCAATGTATAGAAAACCCATGAACAGGAAAGTAATAGGATAACTATTTTAGAAAATGGAAAATTGCAATGGCCTTATTTAAAAAGCTATTAAAAAATTCAAATAACTTGTTTTCATTCAAAACATTTCTCCTTAGTCCAATTTGAATGTTCCTTTGTCATTAATTGCTTTTTGCTTAATGTTTCCTTTTTTCTATTTTAATATTATGTTCTATTCTCTCTCTCTTTTTGCATGTAACAGCTGACCTTATTAAAAGTTTATTCAAATAAATTGTGATTTTCAGATAAGAGGGACAGAAACACAAACAAAGAAAGCTGGTCAGCACATCAAAGTTCCAACTTACTTATAAGGGTCAGTTGATGTTTGCACATTGGTTAAAGGAGGAGGGTCTTGGGATGAGGGATGATATTAACATACTAAACACTAGCCAATAGCCCTGGTCTTTCCCTTCCAATCCCATGTAGTCTGCTTGGGGAAGGGCTGGAGGGCATGTTTGTGAATTTGCACATGTTGTTATATTTTTAAGAAAGGTTCACTGCCTGTTTATTTAAAGGAGTATTTGTTGGCTGAAAAGCGTCACTACCAAAAAAAAGATTTGTGGAGTGATCAGTTATTAATGAATATTTTATACCTGGAACTAAAAATTCTGACAAAAAAGTCTAGAATTGAGAAATGCCGGCATGCCGGCAGTGGCTTTCATATATCATTAAGGATTCAGTCTGAACCATTATGTAAGAGAAAATTTTGATTTTTTCAAGTACTTAGAAACAGGAGGGTGGCTGGTGGGGATGGGAGAGGGAGGAGTGGTAGTTAAAAAAAACTCAGGAGGTGACAAGGTATTTGTAGAGAGATTCAGACTTTCCATTCCTTTATTATGTGTGCATGATGTAAAGCCCTTTAATGTAAAAAGTAAATAATAGCCTTTAGGTATAAGCCTGTAGATTAGTATGTTTAAATATTAGTATATATTTGTAACCACAGCCAGATTATTTGATAATGCCTGTCTCTGTCTACTATCAAAGAACACTTTAAATGTTTTCTTTCTATTTTATGTTTCATTTCATGAGAGGAGGTAGAAATTTTAAAACATGATAACAAGTTTATAAAGCTTTCCCTTAAGCTACAGAGAGTGGTCCATGTTGACAGAAACAGTGTGTGCCCCAAACCAGATGCTCTGGGGTTATTCTGTTTGTTAACCTATTTCTAAGTAATGACATATGGGACTTTTGATGCCAAAGAGAAGAATATATTGACTGCCCCCTGTGTCATCCCCT
This sequence comes from Pseudocheirus occidentalis, assembly GCA_028646575.1. Lineage (NCBI taxonomy): Eukaryota > Metazoa > Chordata > Mammalia > Diprotodontia > Pseudocheiridae > Pseudocheirus > Pseudocheirus occidentalis. Next base: position 116,711,066 of record CM053594.1, on the reverse strand, counting down.
CCCCCCAAGTGTAGTTACATTATTCAACTTCAATATCAAAATTGCTATATTGTTTTTACAGAGATATAATGAAGAATTTCTGTACCCTTTATGAATTTCAGCAGATGTGTCTCCTTCCTTGCTCTCCCCCAACTTGGGAGAGCTTTGCTTTCCTTCTTCCCCTTCCTCCTCATCCCAATCCTCACCTTATTAATGTACAGATCCTCTCCCTCTCCCCCCTCTCTCCTTCTACCTCTCCCTTCCCCCTTGTCCTCCTCTCCCTCCCTCTCCCCCGTCCCTTTTCTTCCCCCTCTAATGTTTATACCCATGTTCATGAGCTTTATGAATGGGGGCTTGACCTGAGACAATGGCATTTTACATTTGTATTGATAGCTCTTTGACCAGCTCCTCAAGCATAGCAGGTGCCCCTTCCCCCAATTTTAATCAATATAAAATCTGGGCTACTTCTGGGGCTTAGGAACCTGGTTGTTGTTTCGACCTTGTCACTGGCTAGCTAAGTGACTCAGATAGTCAGTCAATAGACATTTATTAAGCACCTATTACACGCCAGACATTGCTGGGGATACAAACAGAGTCAAAAGAGAGTCCCTATCCTCAAGGAGCTTTTAAGTCTCCTCACATCTCTGGGCCTCCCTCGTTTCCTGATTTGTAATATAAGGTACTTGGACCTGAAAGCTTTTAAGATTCCTTCTTGCTCTGAGATGCTGTGGCTGTCATGGTATAGTTGCTTCAGTGAATTAAAGTGACAGGAGACATTGCTCCTGCTTTTAAGCAGCCCAGGGCTCTGCCAGGGGCCTGGAATCTGAGTGAGGGGTTGGCACGAGGGAAGAGAAGAAGCTGAATGGAGGGAGAATGGCCCTAGAGGTCTTCTCTTGTGTCACATGGTTAGTACAGCTGCGTCCTTGCCACTGCCCTTTGGGACAACCCTTTACTTAATTAAGGCTGCAGTCTTTCTCTGTGTCATTTCTTGAGCATCAATATCAAGGACAAAAGTGACAGTAGTGACCCCAGAGCTCAGGCGGGGCCCTGCTTGTGCCAAGAACTTCTTGGAAAAGATTTATGCCAATGAGGGACCTTTGGAATTCATTTTGAATGTGCTTAATAATAAAAAACATAATAGGTAGTATTTATGTAATATTTCAAGGTCTACAAAGTGCTTTACCTGTGTTAAGCGTATTGTTGATCCTGATAACAACCTATCTCACTTGATCCTCATAACAGTCCTGTAAAGTAGCTTCTCTTATTTTCCGTTTTTCACAGATGAGGAATTGAGGTCGAAAGAGGCTGTTTGATAGTTAGGTGGTTGTTCAGTCATTTTGGTTTTGTCTGACTCTTCATGACCCCATTTGGTATATATATATATATATTTTTTTGGCTTTTTGGAGGGAGGAAGGAAGGGCAATTGGGGTTAAGTGACTTGCCCAAGGCCACATGGCTAGTAAGTGTTAAGTGTGTGAGGCCGCACTTGAACTCAGGTCCTCCTGACTCCAGAGCTGGTGCTCTATTCACTGTGCCACCTAGCGGCTCCCTGGTATTTTTTTTTTTTTTTGGCAAAGGTATCGGAGTGGTTTGTCATTTCCTTCTCTAGCTCATTTAACAAATGGGGAAACTGAGGCAAATAGAGTTAAGTGACTTGCTCAGTTTCACACAGGTAGGAAGTTTCTGAGACCAGATTTGAACTTGGGAAGATGAGTGTTTCTGATTCCAGGTGCAGCACTATATCCACCTCGCCACCTGGCTGTCCTTGGTAGTTAGGTAATATGGTAGAAAAAGCCCTGGGATTAGTTAGGAATGCCTGAGTTCAGATATGATCCCATTTACTAGTCGTATGCTCCTGAAAAAGTCATTTAACATCTGCCTGTCTCAGTTTTTTTCAGCGGTAAGTGGGGATAATAATCACAGCTGTCTCCTAGGGCTGTTGTGAGGATCAGACGAGATAATATTTGGGAGGCATTTGGTGCAGCACCCAGTATATGGTAGGTGCTTAATAAATGCTCTTCTCTTCCTCTCCTTGCCTTGCCTTCCTTTTCTCTCCCTCCCTGACTTACCCGTAGTCACACAGCCAGTATCTAAAGCAGTATTTGAACTGAGGTCTTCCTGATTCCACGTTAAACTCTCTGTCCTCTGTGCTGTCTCCTGTCCTAGATGGTTAAAGTCTTATAGAAGGCATAATATAGGGCAGTCTAGTGCATAAGGAAATTGTGTAGCATGGAGAGAAAAGAAAACGGCTTTAGTGAAGTTGATCTGATGGTCCATGAGAGGCCAGCAGAGAGCTGCCTTTTCAGCATGATCTCTCCCCACAGGGTGAGAACCTTTACACAGAGACTAAACCCTGATTTTGCTCAGAATCCTTAACACAAAACTAGTGCTTTTTATACCAGAATGGAACTTAAGGTCATCAGGCTAAGCCGGTTCTCGTAATGTGGAACCATTGGCCAGTTTCAATAAATTTGACCTTCTAGGGATTGATTGGTCTTGGCTTATGTGATGCCATTAAGGCATGGAATTGGGGTTGAGTTGAGGCTGACATTGTCCTTTTAATGTGGTAAAGCTCTGATTAACTGGAGCTCAGCCAGAACCCTTAACTTAATGAATTTTCTCCTCTTCCCTATACCAGAGAAAGAAGAAAGTCACAAGAAAGCAAATAATTGTAGCCAGGTCTTGATTAGTATGAATAATGAATCCCCTGAAGTCACATGTATTCAAATTTACTATTCTATTTGCTATCCAAATTACCATTCAAAACTATTTCAAAATTATAACTACGAAAATATAGTAATTAGTTCCAGCCCAATTGAAATATGCAGCATAAATTTGAATGATGTGATCATTTCAGAGAATTCATTCAACTAATCAGGACCTGACTATCTTCATAGACTTCCTATCATTTTAGAGTTGGAAGAGATTTTGGAGATAATCTAAATCAGTGATACCCAAATACTTAAAACCTCTTTCTTTGTAGCACGTATTCTTTGATTTGTACTCTGAACATTTAGATTGGAAACATTGTGGAAGAGCCAGGAGAATTTGTACTTGCACAACTTCTTACCAATAAGAACAATTGTTTTTGTTGCTTTTTGGATGTATTTTTGTTAGTCTATAAATCAGCGGTTCTTAACCTGTGGGTTGTGATCCCTGTGGGGGTCGAACGACCCTTTCACAGAGGTCACAGGGGTCGCCTAAGACCATTAGGAACCAAGACACCGCTCCTCTATCCATCTCCAGGCAGGTCCGCCCACATGCAGATACACCCACATACGAGTATTAAATGGTTGCAGCATTAGGAAGGTTGAGAACCACTGCTATAAATGAATAAGCAAATATTCATTTCGTGAATACTATACTTACCATTATGGGTAAGTAAAATTGCTAAATAAGAATTATATTAAATAAATTTGTATATAAATGTTCTCATATCAGCAACAAATCAATATCTCAAATTTTGTAGCCAATTTAGCAAAAAATCAAGGCATGCTCTTGGAAAAATGACTCATTTAATCAAACTTCCTCACTTTATAGAAAAGGAAACTGATACCTTCATAGTTTGTGATTTATCTGAGGTCAACCAGTAAATTGTAGATTCTTTTCCTTCTGGAATTGGTACCTAAGATGAAAGGATCATAGCTTGAAAGCTAAAAATGGTTGTAAAGGCCAACCTTTCATGTCATAAAGAAACTGAGAATTAGGGAGGGTAAGCAATTTTATCATGATGACACAGCTAGTAAGTTTCAGAGGCAGGATTGGAATTTGGGTTATCTTTTGAGTCCAAATCAAGCATTTTCTTCACCAAGGTGACCAAGCCTGGAATTCTGCCCCCAGCAGCCGCCCATAGGTCACTGGACTTTGGACCCCCTGTCTCCCTATCTTTCATTTTTGTGTTTCCTGAAAGCAACATATTGTTGAATTCAAATTTTTAATCTGCTACCTGTTTCTGTTTTATGGGTAAATTCATCCCATTCACATTCTCAGCTACAATTACTTTTTGTGTATTTTCCTTCCTCCTATTTTTCCTCACTATCCTTCCAACCCCATTCTTATTCCTCTTCATTCCTCTGCTTTGCTCCTACCTGCTACCTCGCCATTAATCTACCCACACCTCTAACAATCCCTCCCTTATCCTTTTCCCCTATCCTATCCCTTTGCCCTCTTATTTCTTTCTGAATTTAGAAGGCTTTCATACCCTTCTAGATATATTTTTCCCTTTTTAACCCATTCCTGATGAGAGTAAGTTTCCAGCACTACCTGCCCTTTCCCTACTAGCTTCTTCTGTATCAAATTTTCTTTTCATGCCCCACTTGTATGAGATAATTACTCCTTTTAACTATCCTTACATGTTTTTTTTTAGAATCACCCTATCATTCTCAGTTCAGTCCACTACCCAAATAATGATGACAATCATGAATCCTACTAATGTTTTAACATACACAATATATTTCACATAATATTTTTATATATACAGATTTTCATTTTATGCCTCATTTGTATAAGATAATTACTCCTTTTAATCTCTTCCTATATGGTTTTATTTTGTTTAGAATCACCTCATCATATTCACCTCAGCCCACCACCCAAATAATGATGACAATCATAAGAGTTCTGCTAATATTTTCACATATACAAAGTAAACAATATGACCTTACTTAGTCCCTTATAATTGGCCTTTAATGTTTACTTTATATTTCTCCCAGATATTATGTGTCAAATTTTCCTTCCAGTTCTGGGGTTTTTGTCACAAAAACCTGAAAGTCTTGGAGTTTATTAAATGTCTATTTCTTTTTCCATTCAGGATTATACTTGGTCATGACCCCAGCTCTCTTGTTCTATGGAATATGGTATTCCAAGACCTACAGCCCTTCATTGTAGTAGCTGCTAGGTCTTGTGTAATTCTTATTGTAGCTCCATGCTATTAAAAAAAATTCTTTTTGCTTCTAATATTTTCTTATTAACCTAGGAGCTTTGAAACTTGGTTATGATATTCCTGTCAGTTTTACTTCTGGGATCTTTTTCAGGTGGTGATTGATAGTTTTTTCCTATTTCTGCTTTGCCTTCTTGTTCAAGAAATCCAGGGCAATTTGCCTAGATAATTTCTTGTAATATTGTATCAATATTTTTTAATCATAATCAGGTAGTCTAATAATATTTTTTTCTTGATCTATTCTCCAGACCAGTTGTTTTTCTGATGAGATGTTTTAGGGGCAGCTAGGTGCTACAGTGGATAGAGCATAGACCCTAGAATCAGAAGGGACCCAAGTTCAAATCTGGCCTCAGACACTTGACATTTACTAGCTGTGTGACCTTGAGCAAGTCACTTAACCCCGATTGCCTCGCCTCTCCCCCTCCAAAGAGATATTTCACTTTCTCTCTTATTTTTGCATTCTTTTGATTTTGTTTTATGTTTTCTTGGTGTCTTTGAAGGTCATTAGCTTCCCCTCATTTAATTCTAGTTTTCAAGAAACTATTTCCTTCCTTAAGTTTTTGATTTTCTATTTATAGTAGATAATCCTTTTATAATTTTCTTGAATTGCTTTTGTTTTCTATTTTTTCCTCAATCTCTCTTACTTGATTTTTAAAGTCCTTTTTAAGTTCTTCCAAGAACTCTTTTTGTACTTGGGACTATTCGACATTTCTCATTGAAAAAGAGTGGTTAGGGGCGGCTAGGTGACGCAGTGAACAGAGCACCAGCCCTGGAGTCAGGAGGACCTGAGTTCAAATCCGGCCTCAGACACTTAACACAAAAACTAGCCGTGTGACCTTGGGCAAGTCACTTAACCCCAACTGCCCTCCAAAAAGCAAAAAAAAAAAAAAAAAAGAAAAAGAATGGTTGGCTTTTTTTAGCTCCATTATCTTTCTCTGAATATGAATCCAGATCTTCTCTATCCCCATAGTAACTATATATAGTTGAGTTCTTTCTCCTTTGCTTACTCATTTACTTTTAGTTTTATTTTGTTTTTAGCAGCTATTAGTGTAATTAAGTTGTAGACTTGAGATATGGGGAATGACACATCCAAGTCTTAGGTCCTTCTTATTGTTATTTTTTGAGGTCTGTCTAAGGGCCTAACCTTGGGTTCTTCTATCCACTCTTAAGTTACTGCTAGGGCCCTTAGCCACATTGTCTCAGAAATGATCTTGCTTCTTACTGTCCCTCTGGTGGCTGCAAACTACAGTTGTCCTTTCTGCCCTAGAACTGAAACCAGGGACTCTGCTCTCCTGCAAGTGCCCACAGCCAACAGAGTCCCTGCTTCTTACTACTGCACTCACCAGGTGTGTGCTATCCCCTTTTACCTGCAGCCACAGCTTGGGATGTATCTGGAGCCATTCCCCAATGGATGTTCTTTGCCACCAGTTCTTTGCTACAACAAAGATAACTGCTATAAACATTTCAGAACACACAGGTCCTTTTCCTTTTTTAGCTAATCGTCTTTGGAAATAGATCAAGTACTGGTATTGCTTGGTCAGAGGGTATAGGTAGATTAGTAACTCTTTGGGCATAATTCTAGATTGCTCTACAAAATGGTTGGATTATTTCACACTTCTACAAACAATGAATTAGTGTCCCAACTTTTCCATATCCTCTCCAACATTTGTCACTTCCCCCTTCTATCATTTTAGCTCTATGGCATTTCATGATATCATCATGATATCTCCAAGTTGTTTTAATCTGCATTTCTCCAATCAGTAATGATTTAGAGCATTTTTTCATATTGCTGTAAATTGTTTTGATTTCTTCATTGGAAAACTGACTGTTCATATCCTTTGGCCGTTTATCAATTGGGATTGACTCTTATTCTTACAGATTTGACCAAGTTCTTTATATAATTTAGATATGAGACCTTTATCTGATAAACTGCCCATAAATTTTTTTCATCAATTTTCTGCTTTCCTTCTGATCTTTCTTACATTTGTTTTGAGGACATTTTTATTTCCTTGGAAGGCATCACAATCCTTCCAGTAAAGTAGGTATGCAAGGTGATAGGCATCCTTGACTCCTCCCTTTCCCTCACTCCCCACATACAATCATTTGCCAAATCTTATCAGTTATAACTACAAAATTTCTTACCTCATATTCTCTCCAGTAACATGACTATCACTCTATTTCAGTAACTTTTCACCCAGACTATTGTAACAGTCTCCTTGCTTTCAGTCTATTCTTTTTCCAATCCATCTTCCATAGAACTTCTGAAGTAATAGATCTAAATCTATTTATATCTATGATTTAGCTACCTAAATTATAGATATAGTCACGTCTTCCTTGCTCAAGAAGCTACAACAGTTTTCTGTTACCTCTTGGAAAAAAAATACAAACACTTTGGCTTGACATTTAAAATCTTCTACAGTCTGTCTTCAGCTTACCTTTTTAGAAATATTTCACATTAGTCTCCTTCATGCCCTCTATGTTATAGCAAAAGTTGTCTACTTGCCACGTCTCAAACCTGGCATTCAATTTCTTGCCTCTGTGCCTGAGAGTAGGCTGTCTACCTTGCCTCTCTACCTCCCATCTTGTTCCTTCCATTATAATCTTTAGCTTCCTTTAAGTTTCATCTCAGGTGTTAAGATCTGCAAGAAACCTTTTCTTAAATTCCTTCTTCTTAATTCATTCTCATTCCCTAGAATCATTGGGAAAAAAGAACAAGAGTGACCAGTGAGCTCAGACTAAGAACTTCAAGTCCATCAGTTCTAATCTAATTTCTTAGTCTCTTTTGCTTCTCCTTCAGCTTGTCTCCATCTGCATTCCTTTGTTCCCTGTCTCTCACTTAGAATGGGGAAAGATATGTTCATGGTTGTCACTCTGATTTAGTATAATGTAATGTTTTTCAGGTACATTTTGGATTAAATAGAATTTTATAGACCAGCCTGGCATCCTAACCATGACATCTAATATTGTTTCGATGGGAAAATGTTCTATGGATTCAAGTATCTGAATTAAAAGTGAGCTTTTGGAGCACAATCCATTTAAAAGGCAGGTAAATGTATCCTTAGGCTTTAGGAAAATATTAAACAACATGAATTGAAAAAGTTTTCTGGTTAATTTGGAGTTATCTGCAATATCTTATTAACTGAAGTATCTCAATTCTTAAGAATTGCAAGCTCCTTGAGGGAGGGGAACACACATTATTTATCCTCATTTTTCCTGCTGCATAGGTTTTTGTATGACATATAGTAGTGACTTACTGTTCAATGCATGCATGCATGAATGAAACAATTGAAGTTTTACTGCCTTCCTTTGAAGAGAATGTTTTTCAGAAGGCTACTAGACAAGTTTAGGGATCTCTTTATTTTTAACTCCTTTCCCTCTCCCTGTACCATTCATAGATTTTTTTTTGTTTTTACCTTAACAAACACCAAATAAAATAAACATTTCCATATACGTGGTAGAATAGAAAAAGAAGAATAAAACTTCTTGAAAACTACATGAAACTTATCATCTCATGTCTTGCATACACCTCAAACATCTTTGGAGGTCAAAGCAAAAAGCTTTATTCAGAGCACATGGTAACCATCATCATCATCATCATTATCATCTCAATAGTTCACATTCATATGGCCCTTTAAGGGGCCGTACAATGTACACAGAAAATCATCACAGGACACCCTCAAATGTGGGTGAATATTATTACCATTTTCTCACATTGGAAAATCAAGACAGAGAACTGACAGGGTTTGAGCTGATTGCTGAAAACCCGAGTGTGGGATCTTTGCTCTGTACTTCAAGATCTGTGAGACCATTTGTGACTTGGCAACTTTAGATCAGGGGAAGGATAAGCAGAAACTTGCTAGTAAGGAACTGTAGCATGACCAGGGGACTAGTGCATTGGGGAACACGTTTTCAGGACCCCCTTATTTTGTAATGTTATTTGGAATTTCTGGATAATTCTAGGAAAGGTAGATATTTAATCTACTGCTATGCCTCTAGAGAGTATCACAAGGGGGCGAGTCACTTAACCTGTCTGCTTCAGTTGTTTTGTCTATGAAATAGGGATAGTAATAACACCTACTTCCCAGAGTTTTTGTGAGGATAGAATGAAATGATATTTGTAAAGTACTTTGCATATAAATTTGCTATATAAGTGCTATACTCTAGAAATGGTAACTCTTGTTATTATTGTAGCCTTTTATTAGGGCTAATTAGATCTACTCTTAATTTTTCTTGAAAATTTCTAGAGAAGGAGAGCTGATGCTTTAACTTTGGGGACTAGTAAGAGCCATTGAGAGTCGCTCAAGAATTGTGAAAAAAACCCACAGCATTTTTTTTTCAGTGAAACAAATCTGGATTTGAAACTAGAGGACCAGGGTGCACATTACAGCAATGCTCATTGCTACCTGTGTGAATTTGGTAGCTGATTTAACCTCTCTGGTCCTTAGTTGCCTCATCTATATAATGAGTGGATTGGGTTTCCTTTCCATCTCTAAATTTATTGTCTGAGTTGATGACCCTCAATTCAGATTAAAGTGGGTACAATGAAAATGAGTGTTCTGGTACCATGGTGTTTTTTACTTTGTTGATTATGTTTTATTGTAAAATGAGACATTCCATTTTGGGATATTTCCCCAAAAGATAATGGAACAGTAACAATTTACATTGATAATTCCCTTTATTATAGCAAAGAAAGTTATGTGATAATTTTATTTTATTCTCACAACAGTCCTAGTAAGTAAGCAAAGGCAGTATCATCAGCCAGTCAGTTAAAAGGCATTTATAGGGGCAGCTAGGTGGTGTAGTGAATAGAGCACGAGCCCTGGAGTCAGGAGGACCTGAGTTCAAATCTAGCCTCTGACACTTAACACTTACTAGCCCTGTGACCTTGGTCACAACCTCAGTTGCCCTGCCTCCCCCCTCCCAAAAGCAAAAAAAAGGCATTTTTTAAGTGCCTACTATGTACCAGCATCTTTTAGACACCGGAAACACAAAGAAAGTTGACAATAGTTCCTGTCCTCAAGAAGCTTATAGTTTATGAGTGTGACAACACATAAATAACTGGGTGCATACAGGATGTATACACATTAGGTGGAAGGTGATCTCAGAGAGAATAATATTGAGCAATTACAGTATCATTATTGATGAGGCAGCTGAAGCTTGGAAATGCCAAAGAACTTGTCCATGGCCAAAAAGATAGTAAGGGACAGAGCTGTTTCTAGCCAAGATTCCTTCTGGTGCTAGCACCCTCTGTTATCTTGATTCTGGACCCTATTTGGCTTGGTGCCACCCTCACCTCCATGCATCGTGTGTGGAGGAATTTTCTCTTTTAGGATAAAACCTAGGGTGAAAAAATGAAGTATTTGAGTAGTACATAGCCACACTTGCCTCTATGTCTTTCAAAGGGGCAATGAGACATTTCAGATTCATGCACCTGTGTGAGCCTGTCCTACTCAGTTGGTGATCAGGGAATCGTCAACTGTAATCCTTTCCAAGACACTGAGGATCATTGGCTTTACTATCTACCCTGCCACACCTTTCCAATCTCCAAGCATTGCCATATAACCTGCCAATACAGCTTGTTATACATTGTAAGGACCACCGAGTCTTTTCATAGGCCCTGCAGCTGACTCTCCTGTATCTGTTTTCTCTCTGAATTGGCATTTGGTGGGCAGAGACTGTGTTTCCTTTCTGTTTGTATCCCTAGTGCTTAAAATGGTCCTTGACATGTATTTAGATGATTAATAAATGCTTTTCATTCATTCATTCAATTAATGCTTGAAGAACCTTTTTTTTTTCAAATCAGATTTTTGAACCTTGTGATGGTGTCTTCATAGCCTAGAGTTTTATACATACTATAATCAAACAAGAAAAGAAAGCAGGTGGCAAGCCTGAGGTGGACAGGGCAATACAGACTCCCAATCATTTATTATGTGCTTACTCTGCACCAGGCACTTTGCTAGGACAAGAATGCAAAAGGAGGCAGAAGACAGTCCCTGCTCTCAAGGATCTTACAATCTAATGAGGGAGACAGCATGCAAAGAAATATATTCAAGGTAAGCTATACATACATAGGGGATAATTTACAGAGGGAAGATACTAGAATTAAGAAAGGTTGGGAAAAAATTTCCTGTAAAGACAAATGAATCTTTGACTTCTTCCTAAAGGTCAGCTAAGAATTCCTGTGTAGATCCTGGTTCAGCAGTGGAATTCTAGACCCAAAGGTCGTATGTGGAATCCATGTTACTATTGGGTCTCTGATGTTCACAGCTGTGGCCCCCCTCAGCAAATGGATACAGCTGGGTTTGATTGCGGAGGCAGTGGATACTGACAGCAGCACCTTTGAAAGAGAACAGCTAATTCGACTGGGCCTGGGAGGTATGTTCTAACACCTTGTGCTTCCCCGGAAGCTACTTGGCAGAGGAAAGCCTACAGAGAATTCCAATGATCTTTATTTGTGGAGACTTGGATTTGCTTTTACATTAAGTACTTTAGGGACTGATGATTTCATCTCTCTGAGCTCTCCCTCCAATTGAAGCTAGATGTAACAGGGATTCTTGATTTGGGGTCCATGAACTTGTTTAAAAAATTACTTCGATATCTATATTTCAAAATAATTGTTTTCCTTTGTAATCATATGTGTTTTATTTTGTGAATTTAAAAATATTATTCTGAGAAGGGCTTCATGGACTTGACTAAGCTGGCTCTCAGTGACAAACACTCAATGCTTTATTTTTTATTTTATTTTTATCTTTCCTTTGAACTAATGGTATCCTTGGAATGACTAGTAAAAGTAAATCATTAGAGGAGATTTATGAGTTATGGTCTTGTTGAACTCATTTTACAGATGAGGAAACTGAGGTAAACAGGGCTAAGTAACTTGCCCAGGGTTACACAGCTAGTAAGTGTCTGAGTCCAGATTTGAACTTGTCTTCTGGATCCTAGGCCCACTGTTCTGTCCACCCAGCTGCTAAGTACTGTACTGCCTCCTTTTATTTCCAAGAATGCAGTAATACTGGCAGTCAGTGATAGTGATTTTCTCACCCACTCTGATTTGACTGTTTTCATGCCTTAAGACCCTTGCTGTATGATCTCTGGCTCCATTCCAGGCTGTCCCTGTGGGGTCAGAGTTAGAATTTGGCTATAGTTCATGAAGTCCCTTTCTCCTCACTGGGGATTCTCTAGCCTGGATCAACAATTTGGGAGTGTAACACCAAGCAAAGGCAACTACCAAGGTTCAGAATACCAGCATAGTAACTCTCTATTTTATTCAGTAACAAATTAAGGCAAAATATTCACAGAACAGAGAAAATGAAAATACAGCATTCACCATGTATAATTCAATAATCAAAATAGCCCACCCCTGGGCAGTACATTCATTTAGTCGGTCACAGAGCACAAAAAGTCAAGTTTCCCACCCCTGGATCACAACTGAATTACAATACCATCCATTAACACCAAGCACCTTTTCAAAGGGGCAGTGAAGAGCACAAAGCCATCTTCCCCAAGCCACAACAAGGTTATCATCATAGCATTAAATATCCTAGGAGAAGTCTTTTCTTCATCTTGACTCAAGGCAAGTTCTTAGCAGTTTCTGTTCCTGGGGACACAAAGCTTAACAAAGCCACAATATAGATTGCCAGTGTTCTCATCAATTCACTCTCTGCCTGCAGAATAGTCCCAGAACCCCTGAAAACATCAGCAAGACCCTCTTCTAGAATTTCTGTAAAAATATAAGAAAATCCTTCTTCAGGGCTTCTGAACCAACAGCAAGGTTCCAGGACCTCTGCAACAACAGCACTGTCCTTCACCAGCAAATGAATCTGGCAAAACAACATCAAAACAGACAGACAAAATACTGGCATCACAGCCATGCCTCCTTAGTCCTCGGCAGCTCTGGGTGGCAGTATTCAAAAGTCCTGGGCAGCTCCAACTGGCCCTCAGCAGTCTCTCAGCAATTCTGGCCCCTGGTAATTCTCCTCTTTCTCTGCCTCCACGATACTGCTCCCCCAAACTTCTGGCCTCTCTCTGCTTGGGCCTGTCTCTAAATCCATGGCACCAGCTCCTCCCAGTTCAGCCCTCTCTCTTCAGTGAACAGGTCCATTCCACAAGTGGGATTCACAAGCTCTGTGTTTTAACCCTTAACCCCAAAACCAAGCCAATACAGGGGGATCTTTAAATTCCATTACCATTACAGGGAGGGACCAAAACAAGTCTCACTTAGGTCTCACCTTGACTCACTCTCCAGATTTCTTTGTCTCCTTATCAGCAGCCTTCCCACCCTAGAGAATCCCTAACTCTGATGCCTTCCTCTCCTGACTCCTGCTCCCTACACTTGACCACCATTTTGGGAGAGGCCCAACTCCCACTTATATATTGTCTTTCTTCATTAGAACATAGACACTTTGAGGATATGGACTGTCTTCTTTTCTTATATTTGTATTCCCAGCACTTAGCATAGCATAAGTGCTTAATAAAATTTCTTTATCTTTGTCTCTCTTCCTTCTTCCCTTCCTTCCTCCTCCTTCCCTCTCTCTTTTCCTTCCTTCCTTTCTCTTCCCTTTTTTTCTATCCCTTCTTTTCTCCCTCTGTGCTCCTTTCTCTCTTCTCTACATCTATCATCCTTCTAGTATGCAGTCACTGATTGTTATTACAGTCCCCACTTTGGGTCACCACTTCATTCATTTATTCAGTGATAAAGGAGATTACTTGTAAGGAGAATTAAATAGAAAGGAACCAGTAGATAAAGGAATATTTTGGTAAGTATCCCAAAATATAGCATCCATGTGTGTTGATGGGCATGCTTGTATGATTGTTCATGGATATGTGCATTTGGGTACACACATGAATTATTTCCTGCTTAATTTAAGGGACTCATTTGACATGAGTAGGAATTGTCCTTAATACATCAAAGGTGAGGAACACAGGAAACAGTGGAAAAAGTAATGGACTAAGTTTCAGGAGTCATATTTTTGGTTTTGTTTCTGACTCAGCCAGGATATAACCAACTGTGTGGCCTTGGGCAAGTCACTTGACCTCTTCGCCTTGGTTTCCTCATTTATGAAAATGAGGAGGTTGGATGTTCCAATCTCTAAAGCCTCATCCAGTTGTAAAATTCTATGATTCTATGATTTTTCTCTCCAGCAGCTCGGTTAACAAGAAAGACTCAAGACTCAAAGTACAAATTGTCAGACCTAAGAAAATATTTTTTTAAATGTTATTTTATAGCGGTGTGGGGGCATTGACTGGCCAGCCAAACCAGTGGAGCATGGCCAATGAAGAACAAGGTAGCTGGCAGTGCCAACAGCTGGATTCTGCCAGCCCAGCTGCAGCTGCTTCCACTTCCTTTCAAGTTTAAGGTGGGTGAGTGGGAGGTGGGCCCTTTTATATTTCTCTTCTGCCTCCTGTGAATGGTGATTATGGCTTTTAGTGGGATGGGCCCATTTAAAGTTCACCCCAGTTGTTTTTCTAAGGGACGGTTTATCCCTTTTTTACTTGTTATTTTTTGGGATTTTCTGCAGTTGTATTTTCCAAATATGAGTAAACCGGGGCGGTCGGCTCACTTGAAAGCAGCTGTGCTTAGACCAAGGTCCAGGAACTAAAAATTCGGAATTCCTGTTAGGCCGGGCCAGATTTGTTCCAAGACCTTTTAAAATGTTACTTCTCACTTCTCTGCCTCAGTTTCTATGACTTTCATGGAATGGCAGGTTGAGATGGTAAAAATCTTCTGTTTTAGGGAAGCATCTTAAAGACTGGTCTTTGGCCTTGTTCTGCTTATTTTATATCAATGACTTCAATGAAGGCATAGATGGAGTGCTTATTAAAATGTGCAGATGGCATGAAGCTGGGAGGGGAAGCTAATGCGACTGAATGACAGAATTGGGATCCAAAAAGATCTCAACGGGCTGGAATGATGGGCTGAAGTTCATATGATGATTGATGGGAATGATGAATAATTTTAAAAATGCATTGCTATAGTCTGTTTGCCAATACTTTATTTAGTATTTTCACATCTGTATTTATTAGGAACATTGCTCTATGATTCCTTTTTTTTCATTTCTAGTGTTGTTTTAGTTAGGTTTTCAAATCAGCACCACATTTGTTTCATAAAAGGTATTGGGTAACTTCCATCATACTTTATATTTCTGTAAAATCTATGGAATACAGATATTATTTGCCCTTTGTATGTTCAAAAAGCATCAACCATGAACTCCAAATCATGGAAACTTAAAATTTCAGGACTGGGAAAGACCCAAGAGGTGAACACGTCTGTTCCATAATGAAACAGGAATACCATCTCTAGTACTGCTGACTAGAGACCATTGAACCTCTAGCAGAGGTCAGACCTTTGTAGTGAACAGGAACTCACCATCTCTAAGACAGACCATTATACTTGTATACAATGCTAATTGTATGAAAAGATTTCTTTACGTTAAACCCAAATCAGCCTCCCTGAAACTTTTATTCATTCTTCCAAGTTTTGTCGTCTAGAAGCAGTTAGGTGGTGAGACCTGGAGTCAGGAAGAACTTGAGTTCAAATCTGTCCCCCAGGAACTTAGTAGTAGCAGCACCAGTAGTGTGACCCTGGACAAATCACTTAACCTCTGCCTGCCTCAGTTTCTTCATCTGCAAAATGAAGATAATAATGGCACCCATCTTCCAGGGTGCTTATGAGAATTGAATGAGACAATTGTAAAGCACTTATCACTGTGCCCTCTACACAGTAGATCCTTAGTAAATACTTATTTTCTTCCTTCCTTAGTCAGGCAAAACAAATCTATAATCCTTCTTACCCATGACAGTACTTGAAGATGGTCAATACTTACCCAATACTTGAAGATGGTCATATTTTTATTGTCTTATATTTCAACCAATCCTCAGGTGGCTTCATCTCTGATCTTTTCTCCATCCTGATAACCATCTCTGGACCCAATTTTGTCAACATCTCCTTTAAAATGTGGCTACCAGAACTGAGTACAGTATTTTGCTCTAACTAGGATAGAATAAAGAAGAATGATTTCTTGTTCTCTTTTGAATATTATGCCTTCTCTATTAAGGCTATCTAAGACCATGTTGATCATCACCTCATACTGGTGGCTTATGCTGAGTTTGCAATAAACAGTAAAACATACAGTTTTTTTTCTCACAAATTATTGATTCATTTCCCTGTCCTTTGGGATAGGCAGTTGGCTTTCTGAATCCCAGTGTATGACTCTACATTTATCCAAATTCAACTTTAGCCTATTGAATTCAGATAATTATTCCAGATTAAACCTTGGTTGTGTCATTCAACACAGTAGTTATATCTCTCAGAATTATGCCATATGCAAATTTGACATATGTATTTTTATCTATTGGCCATCTACCAAGAATAAAAGACTTTTCCTATGCCTTTCCCTTCTTAGAATTCTGAATCATATGAGTTGTTTAGGGAAAGACCCCTTCCCTGGACTCCCTTCCATGCTCCTGAATATTTATCTGTGTTAGCCTTACTTCTCCTGCATTTTTGTTCAGTATTTCCCAATCCAGAAATTATTTTTCTTGACAGAGAAAACAAAAAACAAGGTAAAAGTTGCCTGCTATCATTATCCCATCAGCCTCAGACACTGACTAGCTCTGTGACCCTGGGGAAGTTACTTAACCTCTGTCTGCCTTAGTTTCTTCATCTGTAAAATGGAGATAGTAAGAACACTTGCCTCTTAGGGAGAGTGTAAGGAGCAAATGAAATAGTTTTGTCCAGTGCTTTTTAGTACTATACAAATACTAGCTGTTGTCATTGTCACCACCGTCACCGTCACCGTCACTGTCACCATCACCATCACCATCTATTAATGAGAATAGGCAGTTTTTTTTGAGAGAGAATGACTTGAGAAGACCAGAGCACATGTGTGAGAGAACTGATATTTGTAACAGAATGAAAGGTGCTTAAAGCCATGGTAGTTCATATGAGGAAATCAATATGTGTTAAGGCTACATGCATCAGTTTCAGCAGGTATGCTGAGTCTTGGGGTAAGTGTGAATTCAGGTCTTTCTGATTCTAGGTCCGGCACTGTTTGATGTACCGCCTACCCAGCTCTAAATAACTCTTGGACTTGCCTTAGTGTTACACAACTAGTAAATAACCGAGGCAGGATTCCAACTTAGATATTTCTGACACCAAGTCCACTGAATTCTCTACTATGCCACTTACCTGCTTCCCTGATTTAAAAGATTTTTTAAAATAAAAAGTAAGTATAAAAGATAGAGGCAGAGGCATATAATACATGCAGTAGGAACTTGGGTTATGTTCTGTGACCTCTATCAGTATTAAGGAGCTGTGATGATGAACCCTCTTGAAGTCTGTTGCACAGTCCGTCTTGGTGGCAAATTTCTGAGTTCCTTATGGTATTTGAAAGGGAACTGGAAGAACCTGGGTCTCAGGGGAAGGTTGCAAAAGGGGGCCTATAGCATGATCAGTAGCCATTAATAGCCATTCTTTCTCTGCAGATACCCCAGTGAATGATACCTCTTAGGTTGCAGCTATGATACAGCTTGGTTTCATCATCTCTGCTCCTGCCTCTAGCCTTAGTGCTGACTGAGGCTGTATGCTTGACTGCCTCCCCTTGACATGGCACTGACAGCTTCTTGAATAATAGCACTTTAATGCTTTATCTATAGTAGTCTTTCCTTTCTTTTTCTTGAACTTTCCCTGCCTTCTTTCCATTATATGACAAACTATTTAGGAGATGTTGATTGAATTTAGAGATGCAAAGGACCTTAGCAGTCATTTAGTCTAATTCTTTTATTTGGAAGTTGAGGAAACTGAAGATTAGAGAAGTACAATGACTTTTTCAAGATAATATGGATGGCATATACTGAACTGGACTTTGAAATAGGATTCACTATCCCCTCTTCCCCCA
The DNA here is from genome assembly GCA_028646575.1 of Pseudocheirus occidentalis. Taxonomy (NCBI): domain Eukaryota; kingdom Metazoa; phylum Chordata; class Mammalia; order Diprotodontia; family Pseudocheiridae; genus Pseudocheirus; species Pseudocheirus occidentalis. The sequence continues at coordinate 116,693,255 of CM053594.1, read as the reverse complement.
CCAATGCTAATGTCTTCTCCTTCTAAAAATTATCATCTGTGTGTCTATCTATCTATCTGTCTATCTGCCTATCTATCTATCTATCTGTCTATCTATCTATCTATCATCCATCCATCCATCCATCCACCCACCCACCTACTTATCACTTCTCAGAGTGCTTGGGGAAAATATGTATATATAGATTGATTCCCTAGAATACACACACACACACACACACACATTCCCCAAGTGCTCTTATTATCTCCATTTTACACATAATTTTACACATAATTCTCATTTTATACTTGTGGAAACTAAGGTAGACTGAGGTTAAAGTGACTTGCCCAGGGTCACACAGATAGCATACACACACACACACACGCACACACACACACACACACACACACTATCTCCTTCAATAGAAGGCAAGTTGCTTGAGGGTAGGGGTTTATACTTTTGTCATTACAGCCCAAGTGCCAAGCACAATACGTGGAACACAGTCAGTGCTTAATAAATGCTTACTGATTAATTAGTTACATAGAGGAAGTTGGATTTCTACTTAACACCTAACAGATATTGCAACACTTCTGTTTGTGTTAGGATTTTGGTAGAAATTTGACAAGTTTCTCAGATATATTTGCTTTGTAATGACCAAATTTCCATGAACACTGTGATGCAAACAGAAACTCCCCCAACTGTTGTCTATGAGAAAATATTAAATAAATATCTGTTTTCCATGCATATCCTGACTCTTCCTTTCTCTTATCTCTTTTCCCCATTGTCCAGACTTCAAATAGTATTGAATTCTATTCTTGGCTTTTCACTTTCCCAACATTATTTCCTGAATTAGGTGTATTTTCACACATTTAGACTAAGGGTTCTGTGGAGTAATTTATTGATGACTTGTCTCTCCTGAACTAGTCCCTGGAAATCTTCAATTGGATATTCTGTAGGTGTCTCAAATTCAGCAGATTAAAAATGGAATTCCTGGGACCAGCCCTAGCCACTTTTCTCCCGGCTTCTGTCTTTGCCCCAGAGCTTTCTTCAGTGCTCTAAGGGCCATCCATAGAACCACACTCAGCCATCCACCTCCTGTCTTCCATCATTTCTCCCAGGGCTTTCTTCACGTTGTCCCATTTTCCACAACTACTACTTCTGACCTTTTGTCTTCTCTGCATTCTTAACTTCTCCCTGAGGCATTACCACAGGCGTGCTCCTGATTTCTGCAAGGCAGGTTCCTTTGCTTCACAGGATATACCATTGCCACTTGCCATGAGGTTGGATGTGGAGGAAGGATCTTAAATAGTCTATCCACCTGCCTCCCTCACTGGATCTCTTTCTAACCAATGATACTATGTGTGGATTCATTCTTCAGTAGTTAGCATACTTCTGCTCCCTTATACTCTCCCCATTCCAGTGAGTCTTAATCACCAACTGCTGATATACAAGCTTCATTCCCCTCCTTCAACTGTCCATTCTCTTATTCTTATCCCTACCTCTCCCACCATGTTCTTCTCTAGATCTGCCTTTCCCTTCACCTGTGACACTTAGAATGTTTATTCCATAATTAACAAACTTGCTTTCACCCCAGACCTTTTCCTTTCCCACTCCTTCCATCTTCTGGCACTTGCTGAGAGACCTTGCTCCTTTCTGATGACATCATTTTTCTCACAACAAATACTGGTTGTAATTTCATTCTGGACTCATTGGTCATGGTAGGTGAATTGGAAGACTCCTTACTCCCCATTGCCACTTCTAGCCTCTCTCTTTTCCCCCTTCAGTCAGTAATATCCCCTCATTTGATTTGCATTCCATACAGACTTATCACACCTATCTAGATCCTGGTGGCTGACATATCCACCCCTACCCTTAGGACATCCTTCTTCTCTCCTCAATGACTTTGACATTTGGCTCATGGTATTTATTTCTGCCCCAACTCCTGCCCCTTTACTAGAGGACTTCAACATAGGTGCTGATCTTCCCTCAACTACCCTAATGTTTCAGTTCCTCAGTCTACTCAACACCTAAACGCTACTTCTTCACTCTATCATAGCTGCTCATAGAGATTATCATAACATTGATCTAGACATCATCTGAAAATGTTCTATTTCCATATTCATGAACTCTGAAATTCCTTTACTGAATTATAAGATTTTTTTTATCATTCCATCTTTTTCTATGCTTTAGGACCTTTAATTGTATTCTTTAACCTCACTGTGACTTCCAGTTGGCATTTCCTCTCAATTCTTTCCCAGGTCATCACCCACACACTGTTTATACTCTATTCCAGGGGTAGGAAACCTGTGGCCTCAAGGCCACATGTGTTCTTGTATGTCCTTGGGTGAGGCCTTTTGACTGAGTCCAAGTTTTACAGATTAATCCTTTTATTAAGGGGATTTGTTCTGTGAAGTTTGTATTCACCCAAAGGGCCACACTTGAGGACTTAGAGGTCCACATGTGGCCTTCAGGCTGCAGGTTCCCCACCCTTACTCTATTGCCTTCATTTACTCCACCCCTGGTAAACCAGTTCAACTCTGTGCTATTCTTTACTCTCAAATCCCTTGTCCCATCATCAATCATACTCTGCCAAATCCCTATCCTGAATTATTCCCACTATTTTCCTCCTTTCCTCCTTGTCATGTGGTGCTGCCCTTTTCTTTCTCAAGGCAAACTCCTCTACATTGATTCCACTCCTCACATCTTCTCCAGATTGCTCCCTCTTCCCCATTATCATCTCTCCCTATATTCCATGATGCCTACCACTCATGTCTCCTCCATACTTAAAAGAACTCTTGCTTGACACTGTCATCCCCGCTATCTGACTCAGCATTAACATCTCTTAAGTACAACATAATCCCCACAAAAGAGACTTCACAGTTTGCAAGATATATAACATTGCAACTTATTACCAGCAATCCAAAACAAAAATATCCAAATAAAGTTCTCATGGTAGAGGGTGTCCTTCCCCCCACACTAATGTTATGGAAATCTGAAAATCTTCCCTGCCCCTAGGCCCTTTGATAGGCTTAAGTGACTCTGAGAACCTTCCCTGATTTGAAAATATACTCTGCTCCCTAATAGGCTGAATGTGATCACATGGAGCCTGTGGTGGGAGACTTGTTTTTCAGGAATGCCCGGGTCTTGTTGCTTTGTGATTGCGCAGTGGGTCAAGAAGGCTGTGACGGTTTCTGATCCAGGAGAAGGCTATATATACCCTGATGTGAGGTTTTGCTTTGGGGCTTACTTTGGAAATACTTGTGTGATTTGGCCAGACGAGACTCTGGGAAGCCGTTGAGCCCCCTGGCTTTGAAAACCCAGACGTTGGTGCTTCCCTCTCTGGTAACTAATTAGGTATGGATGTAATGGTCAGACAGCTGGAAGCCCATCTGCTGATCTGTTTCTTGGTCTGCTTGTAACTTCTATTTGTATCCTGCTTGTATTCTCTGAAGTTCAGGGTGTTGACTTTTCCCCCTGAACTAAGTAAATAATTTATGCTTGATTGATTAAAGTAAGATTGTTAACCCATTTTGAGTTGCTTTCCTTTAGAAAAGCAGATCTAAGAACCTGTGCTAGTAGCCATCCTGGGTATGCTAGGGTGCTTGCTGATATGCTATGACAGAGCATATAAATATGTTTTATTAGAATTCAGCTAACACTTAAGAAAATGCATCTTTGTTTTTGCATCTCCCACTTAGTTGTTAGAGAATTTAGAGCTGGAAGAGACATTCAAGATTATTTAGCTCATCTCTGTTCATAAAACACTCTTGTTTTATGAATTTGAAAAACCCAGTGAGATTGGGTCCAAGCACAATTATGATATAAGAGACAGAAACGAAATGTGAACCTATGTTTTCTTATTTTGAAGTGAGTGCTCCTTTCTCTATACTATGCTGTCTGTATAGAGCAGTTGCTTCCATCTTATTTTAATAAGCAGATCATCATACCCATGATTATTTTATTGACAATTTTAAAACTGTATTGGTTTATTATAATGGAATTTTGAAATTTTATTAAACTAATGTAGTTTTGACTATTTTTTCTTGTATTTTTGTATAACTTTTCATTTATGAAATACATGAGGGATTGTTTGTTGCATATAAATTTAAAATAGTTACATATTGGTTATTTATTGGGGTTTTGACCAGTTTATAATATACTTGTATATCTTCTTTGATATTTTCTGTCTTAAATTTAACTTTTTCTGATATTATGGCCACTTTTAGAAACTCCCAGCTTTATAACATATCTTTGACCATGTGGCCTCAAAGCTACTTGTAACCCTTTAGATCAGTGGTTCTCAACCTTCGTAATGCAGCAACCCTTTAATACTCGTATGTGGGTATATCTGCACATTGGTGGACCCACCTGGAGACGGATAGAGGAGTGGTGTCTTGGTTTTATCAGAAATATGTGCTTTCCAATGATCTTAGGTGACCCCTGTGAAAGCGTTGTTTGACCCCCCAAAGAGGTTGCAATCCACAGGTTGAGAACTGCTGCTTTAGATCCTGAAGTGCAGCCCTTTGACTTAAATCAAACTTCATAGAATAAATCCTCTTAATAAAAGGATTTGTTCTATAAAACTTGGACTAATTGCAAAGGCTGCCCTCAAGGACCTAGAGGCCTTGAGGCCACAGATTCCCCATCCCTGTCTTAGACCAACTTTTCAATTATAATTTTTGTGTCTTTTTATATTAAATGAATTTCCTTTAAGTAACACAGACAGATTTAGTCTCTATCCTCTTTTTTTCTTTAAATAGGGGAATTCAGACCATTGACATTTAATATTGCAAATGTTAGATTTCTCTTCTAGTATTTCTACTTTTCCTCATATTTTGTTCTTGGTCTGAAGTGAGTGAAACTGATCTTAGTCGCTTATTTTTAGTATAGAAACTGCTTAAGGAATATATTTAGATTTGTTTTTTAAAGTATGAACTTTTAATAATTCCCTATAGCTTGATTTTCTTTTTGTTAAAAACAGTTTTGCTTTTTAGTGTTGCTAGGTTACTTTTTTTGGTAATTATTCCTTACCAGTTTTAAATGTCATTTAATTTGTAATTTCATGGATATATTTTACTGTTTATTTTTTTGTTAATCATAATACACAAACCTCATGTTTGATTTGCTTACTTTTATTTCACTTAATAAACTGCATATACCTTGTTCTATGACCTTAACTGTAGTTAGTAATAGCAGAAAGTATACTCATTTTCAGTCTTTTTTTTCCTTTCTGGGAAGATTTTTCCATTAGTTCCTCAAAAATGATGCTTGGTTTTTTTCTTTCTTTTTGATACTTTCTTGAATTCTAGTTAGTCTAATGCTTAACATTTTTACTCTATCTTCTAGGTTTTTTTGTCCTATATATGGAGTAGTTGTTTTAAAATTTTGCCTACATTATAGTATTTCTCTTCAATTATTTCATTATTAAATGCTCAACTACAACTTTCCTGCTACTTGTTAATTATATTGATCTTAACATTTATTCCATGTGACCGAACTTTTGTTAATTGTTCATCTCTTGCTTTTATGAATTAGAATTATTCTTTCTTAAATTATTGAATTATTATTAAATTTTTCCTTTGGTATTATTGTACCATGTGAAACGAGGTTTTAGTATTCATTTTCTGTAAAACTTTTATTCCTTAGGTTACTGGGTCATAAATTTAAAGGGGGAAGAGGCTTCAGAGATTTTCTTGTTGGGCGCTCTCATCTTATAGATGAAGAAACAAAGGCCTAGAGGTATAAAGCAACTTTCCCAAGGTTACATTGGTAATCAAAGCTCCTGGAGCTTTGGAATTGCATTTGACAGCTGCAGTGGAGTGGTGGCCAGTCTTAGGGTGGGAACAACATTGGTAGAGATGCAGTCAGTCAATAAACATTTATGAAATACTTATTATGTGCTAAGTACTGTGCTAAGAGCTATGCAGTGGCAAAGTATCTAGAAGATGATTGTGTTGCAGAAATGGAGGTTGAGAGTGCCTGGCTGGATGCTATGGCAATACCTGGTCTCTTTTGAACTAGAGGCATAAGGTAGAACCCACAACTATAGAGGCAGAGACTGAAGTGGTAGGGGTTGTCTGCCTTTCTTTCTGTTCTATTCTTATTAGTCTGGAATAATCTTATTTTTTTTTTCTTTTGGGTGGTGGTTTTTACATTTTTGAAGTGATTTTGGTAGAGGTAGCTCATATGGAGGTATACATTATGCAGTCCCACAATTTGTTTAGCCACTCCTAATGTATAAGCATTGCCTTAGTTTTCAGTTCTATGCCACTACAATAAAAAAGCTGCTAGACATATTTTTATATATGTGGATTGTTTGCCACCTTCTCTGATCTCACCTTATTTCTTCTAAATGTTGTATCTAGAGATCTTTAAAGGAAAACCTAGTCTTGCCATGGAAAGAACAATAGATTTGTAGTCAGAGGAACTGGGTTTAAATCCTGTTCCTACTACTTAGTACTTGTTAAGTTGCTTTACCTTTTTGGGTCTCTGCTTTCTCATCAATAAAATTAGTGGGTTGACTGACTTGAATTCTTAAAATTTTAGAATCCTGAAATTAACAAATAGTTTGTTTTTATAACACCAATATTTCTCCCAATATTCCTTTCCTGCTCCCTTCCAGCAAGCCATCTCATGTAACAAATATTTTTTGAAAGGAAAAAATAAAGAGGAAGAAGGAGAACTTCCCCCCATCTTTGCCAGCAAAACTAATCAATACACTGAAAAAGTCTGAAAAATATATGAGATGTTCCATGGCCATGGATGTCCAACTCCTGTCTTTTCCTGTCTTTTCTCTGGGATCAAGACTGTTTTATTTGTAATTTTGCAAGATTTTTTTTGATATGTTCCTTGTCATAAAACAACAATTTTATTAAATCAATTTTTTAAAGCATATCAAGGATGAAGAGTTCATGTTTCCCAAGTCTAGCTTTTATTATAGTCTGTTTTAAAAATTAAGTTTTATTTTATTTTTTCAATTAATAAGCTTAGGTTTTCAATAGGGTTTAAATCAGGCAAAATACCAGGCACTGAAGCATATTTACCTCTTATCTCTTGGATATACCTTTTAACCTTTTATAATGTGTTGCATATTTTAGATGGCGTTTTCTACCTCCTCCCCATAATAGTCAAGGTCATGTAACCACAAAGATAAATGTAAAGTCCTGCATTTAACCTAAAAAAAAATAGCAATTTGTATATATACATATAATATATATCTATATAGGATATAATATATACACACACATACACACAGATACACACATATTTATGTGTAGGATGCACATGAATGAAAAAGCGTTTAATAAGCAGTTTATTCTAGACATTGTGAGAAATGCTAAGGATACAATAACAAGCAAGCATGACAGACCCTACCCTCAGGGAGATTATATATATTTTGCTTTTTTTTTTGGAGAGGAGAAGGCAGGGCAGTTGGGGTTAAGTGACTTGCCCAAAGTCATGTGGCTAGTTAGTGTTAAGTGTCTGAGGTCAAATTTGAACTCAGATCCTCCTGACTCCAGGGCCAGTGATGCGCCACCTACTGGCCCCGAGCTTATATTCTAATAGAGGAAAATAGCACATAAAAGAGATGGAGAGTTGGTGAGGGGGAAGTGTGGTACAGTGGGAGGCTTCCATGGTTTGGGAATGTGGAAGTGGTATGGTAAACAGGTTCTGAGCATGATAAGGTAAAACTCTCCTGTCAGAACCCAGAGTACCAGGGAGTTATGTGCAAGCAGCCAAAGGGGTTTTGCTAAACTGGAAAACCAATGAGTCACAACTGTGGTGTTATAACCTTGAAAAACAAACGCAATCTTGGGTTGCACTATTAGAAATAAAATATCCAAAATGTGGGAATGTGACATCCAGCTATTTTCTGCACTAGCTATGCCTTATCTGTAACCCAGTGACCTTTGTTGGGTTTTTCTGCACTGCCTTAGAGCATTTTTGTGAGGAAAGGTTAAGGAGGGTTTCCTCTTTCTCTCACCATCCTTTATTTTTGGATAGTAGTATATCACTCTCTTAGGTTTTAGAAAGGTGTTTTTTTTAAGTTGCAAAGGGGGAAACAGAGGGAAAGTAGAGGGGAGGGGAGGGAGGAGAAGAGAGGGAGGGAGAGTAAGAGAGGATACTTACCTCCCTTCCTTCTCCCCACCCCTAACTAGGACATAGGAGCTGTCCTCGACTGAAAATGATAAAGAGTAACAAGGAAAATGGATCAGAATCATTGGGGGGAGGGGGTACGTATGATCACTGAGCACAAACTGCTTTGTAAGTTTTTGGATGCAATGTGTGCTAATCTCCTTTATTGCATGTTTTCTGTATGTCCTCTGAGCTCCCTTTGCTGCCATATTGCCAGCATCATTCCATATCCTGGACATTACTATTGCCTTTGGCCTCTGTTACATTAACATTTTAAGATGATTAGTTTGTTTTTCAGCCTTTCCCTCTTCTTTATAGCAGTCTCTCATAAAAGTGCTATGTGGGTAATAATGTAAATATAATATCCTTGTTTGATAGATGAGGAAACAATATCATAGAGGTGAAGTGACTTGGCTATGGCCAGTGACAGGATTTGAAGCTAGACATCATAATTCCAGGTCAAGGGCTCTTTCCGCTGTACCATATTGTTCTTCACAAAAAGACACTGCCATCCGCTGAAATAATACCACCATAGATGTGGACCAGCTTGGCTTATCAGATTCACTCTGTCTGATATGGTCCTGAATAAAGTATACAACAATAGATGGAAATTTCTCACAGTTTAATCCTTATTACAAGTGCCATTTGCAACGGACTTAACTGTATTTTTTTTTTAAACTTTCTCTTTCCTCTCATTTTATGCTTTATTGCCTTAGAGAGTTTTTGGTGGCTCCTTCCTTCTAGGGGGAAAGGTTAAAAGGATTTCCTCTTTCTCTTACCTCCCTTTATTTTTGGATAGTAGTATATCACTCTGGCAGGTTTTGACTTTGATAGCAGCCCAGTTCTTATTTTTGCTAGATTTGGCTGGCCAGGTCTAGAGTCTATTTTTATGGCTCTCAGCTATGCGAAAGGAATTCTAGGTCTTATATTATAGCTATTTGTGTAAATGTCTTATTTCTCAGGCTAGACTATAAATTTTTTTGGGTCTTTTGTCTGCTCCTCTGTCTACCACAGTGCCTTGATGATAGCAGTCCCTTAAGAAATAACTTTGATGATTACTCAATTAAATTATGCCATTCACAGACTACATCTGGCATGTTGTGTTCAGTTTTGTACACCATATTTTATAGAGGGTATTTATAAACTGTGGAGCCCCCAAAACAGGATAATCAGTATGGTAAAAGACCTTGCATTCATACTATATAAGCATTGATAGAAAGGACTAGGAATATTTAGTTTTGGGAAGAAACTAATTTGGAAAGGGTGGGAAGAGCTGATAACTGTCTTTAGGTAATTGAAGAACCTTCCCATAGAAGAAGAATTAAATGTATTCTATTAGGGCCCAGAGGCAGAACAAAGAATGGTTGAGAGGAAGTGGAAATGAGGCAATTTGAGATTCAATGTAAAAAATAAAGCAAAACAAAACCAAAACTTCAAACTATCAAAAAGTGAAATGGATTGCCTCAGAATGTAGTGGTTTTCTTTGCAATGGAAGTCTTCAAGGAAAGTTTGGATGATTTCTCATTTGGTGTGTTGCACAGGGAATTTCTGTTGGATTTCTGTTGCCACAATAACACTTATATAATTAAAAAGTTTCTTTGCCATTGCATGAAAAACCAAAAAGGTGGGATGGATTACAGAGAAATGCAGACCGTAGAAAAATGCCATCTTCTCAGGTATGGGTGGATTAAGTGGCTGTTTCTAATTCTGAATTTCTTTGATTTTGTAATATAAAACAAAAACATGATTGATCAAGTCTTAATCCAAGTAAATGAACCCTGACCTCAGCCTCCCCACCTCCAGCAAAAAAAGAAAATAAAAGCAAAAAACAGTTTATGAAGATAATTATTTGTATATTCAAATAAAATGAAGGATTATAGAGAGACTAGAACCTACCTCTTATATTGGGAGGATTTAATGAGATAATATTTGTAAAGCTATAAGCATAGTGCCTTATAGCATATGTGTGTATGTATATACATACATATGTTTCATGTAACCAGTACATTCACATATAAAGAATAGTCTGACTTCCCACTGCTAACATTCTATCCAGGAACAGCCACAGAGAAGATGGCATTTTTCTACAGTCTGCACTTCTCTGTAATCCATACCACCTTTTTGGTTTTTCATGCAATGGCAAAGAAACCTTTTAATTATGTGAGTGCTATTGTAGCAACAGAAATCTAAACTAGCACAGAGTTGCCTGTGAAAGTTCTGATCATTGGGTAATGAACCCAAAGGATAAAATAAAATCATATTCCAAGAAGGTGAAGGCCCAAGTTGTCGCATCTCCATGGCAACAGAACAGGCTGCATTTACATCCTTATTTACCCTGCTACTCAACCAAAAAAACGCATGGCATTTGCCATGGTAACCCCTCTGCCACGTGTACAAGTACCACTACAGATACGTGGACTGCTGTCTTAAAAAAACAAACACATACCAAGACGTACGCGTCATGTGAACTTCTATTCATTTTACAATGTTTTGATGGAAAACTATGTCCTGCTGGACCTTGACATCTCTTTCTCAAGGACTGCTGTTTTCCTGCGTCAGTGGTTGAGAATCCAGGTGTTGGAGACGGCTCTTTACTTTGCCCACTGGGGCCAGAGCAAGGATGATATATGTGTGTAATCATGGAGGGTTATGGGAGGAAAGCCAGGTGCAGAGTCAGGGTAGGGCCAAATATGAAAGAGCTACTTTATTTATTTATTTATTTATTGGTTGGCCTGGGCTTCTGATTTCATTGATATATAAGGAGCTCCTAGCATGGAAACTCTCTCTATGGATACTGGTCACCAACCTGTTTATAACTCATAGTCTTGGACATTGTCTAGAGGTTAGGCGACTTCCTCATGGCCACACAGCTAGTAGATGTCAGAAGTAGGACTTGAATCCAGTCCTTCCTAACTTCAAAGTTTGGCCTCTATCCCTTAGGCCATGTGGCCTCCCAGAACCAAGGACAAATGCAATCTTTTTATGTGTTTATATTTTAATTTATAGAATATTCCTGTATATACATGTAATGTTCCCTACTGGAATAAAAGCTCTTTGATGACAGAGGCACTGCTTTTAAAAGTCTTCATCTTTACCCTGACTTTCAGCACAGAGGATGGTTTAAATGAAAATGGGTTCCAGGTTTTCTGACATAGCTCAGATTTTAAAAAGTTTGATATTAATAATAATAATTTTCAAAAAATAGTCTTCATACATTTATTAATTTTTAATTTGGAAAATAAAGTCATGATATAATTATAGACAATTAAATAAGTGAACCACAGAATTGAGAGTCAGAGGGTATCTCAGAGGCTTTCTCATCGAACTTCTCTATCTCTCTGTCTTTATGTAAATATATACAAATATATATATGTGCATATGAACACACAATCTATATAAGTAGATATATATATACACGTATGTGTACATACACACATGCATGTTTTTTGAATGAATGCATTTTTAAAGAAAAGGGAAGATGTCTTCTGATCTGTGGCCTACTTCCCATCAGGATCAGTTTTCTACATACATAGACTGATTGGGCATTCAGTGTGATATGAGGGCCACTGAAAGGTCTCACCATCCGCCAAATAATTCTCTCACTGGCCTTGTAACAGTGTGTTAATTTTCCACATTATTTACTTCTTGGTACTTAAGATAAAGAAAATCTCTGTTAAAACAGAAAAATGACCTGGGAAGTATAGCATGGGTCCATTATGAGCCATTAATTTCATTGTACAGTCATTTTTCAGTTGTGTCTAAGTCCTCATGACCCCATTTGGGATTTTCTTGGCAAAGATACTGGAGTGGTTTGCCGTTTCCTTCTCTGGCTCATTTTACAGATGAGGAAACTGAGGCAAACAGGGTTATGTGACTTGCCCAAGGTCACATATTAAGTGTTTGAGGCCAGATTTGGACTCATAGATGAATCTTCCTGATATCAAGTCCAGCACTCTATCCATGGTGCCATCTAGCACCCCCAGTCATTAATACATTAACTCCTGTGAATTTATCAGGCTGTTTAGCCAGTAACTTAGCAGTACTCATCTTCCAGCAAGAAAACATCTCAAACTCATACCTCTTCAGTGCCCACACTGTTCCTTGCCACCTCCTCCTTCTGACTGGAAAGGTGGAAGGTGATTATAGGAGAACTCCTAGTTTCTCTGTTTAAGGAAGGGACCCGGGGTAGACATCTCCGTAATTTCCTACTTAGCTATAGGATAGCATTATACATTTTGGTACTCTCCCTGCTCCTTCTTTATAGATTTTTTAAAGTGTTCTCTTCTCCGGTTGGGCAGCTAGAGGGGTTCAGTGGGGTGTATGGAGTGTTCCAGGAAGACTAGCACCTCTGGTATAAGGGTTTGCTGAGCTCTTTTCGGGACTGCTCATCCACCTTTGCTGTCTACCTGGCACTCAGCTCTCACTTGTCTTCAAGAAGACAGGGCAGTGACTACACCCTGGTAAACCATCTCAGCAGAAAGGCTAAACCAGGTTGAGGGGTAACCAGTGGACTTCATTTCTGTGGTGAGTGAGAGGGGGCATCTACTCTAAGCACGTGAAGACTTCCCTTTGCAGAATGGATGAGTGAGAACAATTTATTCCAGTGACTATGAAGGTGGTTGAAGCAGGCGCTGTGGAGCACTCAGAGCTTGGTCAGACATTGAAGACACCAAGGTCATCTGTTTCATCTTGGGTCATCATCAGTCATTCTGACTTTTGTCTTGCTACTGGAATTTGATGACTCTAGAAGAGAGAGTGAGGCTGATGGTTTTGTATAGCTCTACCTCATTTAAATCCAGTTCATGCCCAAGTCAAGACACTACCCTGTGATATCATTGGTCCTCTTCAAGAACAAAGGACAAACAACAAGGTGGCTCAGTGAAAGAGTGCTGGGCCTGGGATTAGGAAAACTTGAATTCAAATCTGACCTCAGATACTTACTAGCTGTGTGACGCTGGGCAAGCCACTTAAACCCTGTTTGCCTCAGTTTCCTCATCTGTAAAATGAGCTGGAGAAGGAAATGACAAACCACTCAGTACCTTTGCCAAGAAAAACTCAGATGAGGTCACAGAGAGTTGAACATGACTGAAATGATGGAACAAAAACAACTTCCCCCATTAGATTGTGAGTTCCTCGGGGCCAGGGCATGGACGTTTTGACTTTGTATCCTCAAGCACTTAACAGTTCCTGGCACGTAGTCGGCACTTAATGAATATATATTGACTGACAAGACCCTGTAGGAGTAGGACCAGATACAGCTAGGTTCTGATGGAAAAACTAGAGAGGGGAAGATGATACATGGAATACTTGATAGGAGATAAGTCTCAGTGGTGCCTCTTCATTGAAAACTTCTCCCCAGTTGGATTCCCACATTCCCCCAACCCCAAGTTTGATACTTAATCAATAGTTCTAAATATTTTTGTTACCGTAGCTTTTTTTATTCTAACAACCTAATTTGATTTCCACTCAGAATACTATTGGGGAGATAATTAGCTTACCTAGGCAGAGAAGCTGTATGGAATGGAAAGGACTTAGGCCTGAGGAGCTGAGAGACTCAAGGGTTGCTGCTGTTGTTTTACTTTTTTAAAAAAATTGGTTTTTTCCCCAGCTTTGCCACTAATTAGTAATGTGACAATGGGCAAATAATTTACTTTTTCTAGACCACAATTTCTTTATCTGTAAATTAAGTGTTCTGGAGCAGGTGATTTTTAAGATTCCTTCCATCTTTAAACATTAGAATCTCTTAACTTTCCTCAAAACTCAGTCAAAATACCACTTCATTCCATTCAGTTGCTATTAGCTCCTGACATTACTGTGTTTACTCTGAGACAGTTAGGTGGTACAGTGGATAGAGTTGAGGACCAGGAGTCAGGAAGACCTCAGTTCAAATCCAACCTCAGATACGTCCTAGCTGTGTGACCCTGGGCAAGTCACTTAACTTCTGTCTTTCTCATCTAGAAAATGGAATAATAATAGTGCCTACCCCCCAGGTTTGTTGTAAGAATAAAATGAGATAATGTTTGTAATTTACAAACCTTAATAAGCATTGTATAAATATTAACTGTTATTATTTGTACATAATTTTATTTACTTATATACATAGAAGTTGTTTCCTCTGATATAATATAACCTCTTTGAGTCACTCAATGAGTCAACAAGTATGTATTAAGTGTTTACTATGCCATTGTTCTAAGCACCCGATATGCAAAGACAAAAAGTATAGTCCCTGCCCTAAAAGGAGTTCACATTCCAATGATGAGGGACAATATGAAAACCATTAAGTACAAACAAGATTTATTTATCCATGAATGAGTCCATACACCCACACACCTACCCATCCATCCACCCATCCATCCATCCATCCACCCATCTATCATCTATCTATTTATTATCTATCTTTCTGTTGTGTAAATGGACAATAATACCACAAAAGTACTAGCCTTGGAAGGCTGGGAGGGGCCTCTTGGAGAAGGTAGGATTTGAGTTGAGTCTTGAAGGAGGCTAGGGAAGCCAGGAGGCAGATATTTTGTCTTGTCTCTGTATCCTCATTGCCCACACATTGCTGGCACATAGGAAGCACTTAATAAATGTTTGTTGAGTGAATGAATGAATAAACAAATGAATGTCCTATGACTACGTCCTGTGACTCAATAAGCATATTTTTCAATATACCTTTTTAATAAATAGGCTTCTGTGGGTTTTGGGTGGGGCTCTTGGGAGAACCTGCTTCTCCAGACCAGAAGAGCTGGCAGCAACTGGGTAGCTTGGACCTGACTTCAGATGTGGTCTCAGGCACTTGCTATCTGTGATCCTGGACAATTCATTTAATTTTTCTACATGTTAGTTTCTAGTTTCCTTAGCTGTATAATGGAGATAATTGTAGAATTGACCCTACATGTTTGTTGTGAAGATAAAAGAGGCAATATTTATAATGTTCTTTGTCAAATTTAAAGTGTTCTATTTGCTATTACTATTGTCATCATCGTCATCATCCTCTTCCTCCTCCTCAAGTAGAATTCAAGATTGAACATGATGCTTGTGGAGTGGAAAGTGTTCCGGATTTGTAGGTCCAAAGAACTGAATTCCAACTGTAGATCTTGGCTGTGTTACTTCCTACTGATGTGACTTAGGGAAAAACTCTTGGGTAGAAATTGTGTTACACTTGGCCTCTCTGGGCCTCAATTCCTTTTTCTGTAAAACAAGGTAGCTGGACTAGAAGGTTGAAACTTGAAGGTTCCTTGAAGTTTTAAATCCATTATCTAGGGGTTTCTAAGATGTCTTCCTTCTCTGTATCTGTAAGATCCCATAAGGCAAAATATTTTGGGCACTATTGTTCACTCCATTGGTTACAACCCTTCTATACAACCAGACTAATGTCCAATGTGAAAGTATTTGCAGATCCTGTACTTGACTGCATGCCACCATAGATGGGGGGGAGAGAGAGGGGAGAAAATTTGAAACTCAAGGGATTATGGAACTGAATCTTGTAAACTAAAAGCAAATAAACAATTCAATTAAAAAAACAATATATTGGGGGCAAGGCCAATGAGGATAAGGTGAAAATGTCACAGGCACATTGTTTGGGTGTGGAAGTGGTGGTGGTGAGAAACCGTGGCTGTCACCATCTCCATAAATGTTGCCATAACAGCCCAGCTCAACCCAGCAAGAGCAAGAGTAGTGGTTGAGACCTACCTGGTAAGAGTGGGATCAATTTCCTTCTTCCTTTAGCATGGAGGGAAACAGGATTTAGAGCAGGAAGAGACATTTAAGATTATCTTAAAGATCATTTACTCCAATGCCAGGGATGTGTGTGTGTGTGTGTGTGTGTGTGTGTGTGTGTGTGTGAGAGAGAGAAACATTTTTTGTGTCTGTTGTGTCAGACTATGCTATGCTAAATACTTTACATATATTATCTCATTTGAGACTCAAAATAGGTGCTGATATTAATCCCATTTGACAGCTGAGGAAATTGAGGTGAACAGATGTTAAGTGACTTACCCAAGGTCACATGGTAAGTTTCTGAGGCTAGATTTTAACTCAGGTTTTCTTGACTCCACACCCAGTGCTAGCTGCCTATAAGTAGCAAGTGTCAGAGCAGGGGTTCAAACCTAGGTCTTCCATGTTCAGATCTATACCACTACTATACCATAAATCTCATGGTTCCTCAGGGTGCAAGAATTACTTGCTAATCCTATTCCTAGGGCAATCCTTGTCCTGTGTTCAATGTTATGAGCTTTATTTTCATGCCCCATGATGATATAAAATACTTTATTGTTTTCTGTCAAGTTTTGCTGACAGGCAGCTGGATGGGGCGGCTTCCAAGCTGCCTTCATAGTCAGGAAGGCCTAGGTTCCAGTCCTACCTGTGACATGTACATGTAATAGCAAGTTATTTAACTTCTCAGTCCCCCAGGCAAGTCTTTACCTTCTGTAGAGAAGGAAGAGGATGGGAAAAGCATTTATTAGGGGTCTTTTGTTCCATGTGGGCTCAGTGCTAAGCGCTTTACAAATATTATCCAATTTGATTGTCTTTGGTCAAGGCAGTTCTTCAGTGGGAATTCCCTATACTAATGGAATCACAGGCCTGGTCCAAAAAGTAAAAGTCTGGCCCTTGGAAAGAAAGCTAAGACAATTTAAGGTAGTTTTCCACACATTTTTGTGTCAGAGTCTTCAGAGAATTCCATGATCTTAGGTTGACCTTTGTCTTAACAATAATAGAACTTTCTTCCACTAGAGTAGCTTGTGTGTGTGTGTGTGTGTGTGTGTGTGTGTGTGTGTGTGTGTGTGTGTGTGTGTGTATGAGAGAGAGAGAGAAACAGAGAGAGAGAGAGAGAAGAGAACAGATTGGAAAAGAAAATCCTATCCCTTTGGGAAAGAGACAGATTTTGTCTGCCCTTCCCTCACGGGAAACATAACACCAGGCTTAGTGTTACTAGGTGTGGTTTAATGAAGTCAGCTGGCTGAAAGTTGGATGGGATCCCACTCTTTTGGAGAGTAATATTCATGTGCTAATCTAGTATGGTAGTCAATTTCCTTTTTATGGAAGAACCTCAAAAATGAAAAACAAACACACACACACACACACAACCCAACCAAACCTCAGCATTTTTCCTTCTGCATCAAAGAACACCTTTGCATTGGGGAAGATCCTTATGCTATATACCCTCCTGTGCTCAGTGGGACCCACCCCCTTAGTTGCTGCCTCTGTTGCACTTCATTCTCTCCCCTGCAGTCTATCCCTGAGCCAAGGTCATTGCTACTCAGTGACTGGCAGGTTGTACAGCCACAAGCTGAGCTTTTGTGTTTGCTCCTTTAGCTGACTTAGCTACCTTGGCTCCTTCCATGATGACAAATGATCTGGGTTGCCTTGTAAAGAAAGTCCCGGGTGCCTCTTGGAATGGCCTGACCTTCTGGAGCAGCCTCAAAGGCAGTAAAAATGATTCTGAGGCTCAAAGGATTGAGAGAAGTCCACCAAGTGACCAAACTAGGGATGTGAGAATTGCTCATCAAAGAGAGACGACTATAAACACCAATTGCTATGGAGAGCTTGTCTTAGCTTAACCCCTCTGGGCTTCGCATCCTTTGTATATAAAATGAAGGGATTGGTGAGATGGTCTCTAAATCCCTTCCAGCTCCAAATCTGTGATCCTATGATTGTCAGGTGGGGATACTGAGAACAGGTCTAACTCTTCCCAACAGGCTAGGTTAATTTCTGTGATGGCAAATCAGTAACTGTAGCTTTTGGGGGTTGGCATCTAGTTGGGTTCAAAGACATTCCTTACATGGGACACTAGAAGCTTGGCTTTGAAGAGTCCTAGGAAAGTAACAGAAATTAATGGAATTTTAGAGTTTGAAGGCTCCTTAGATAATGATGATCAAGTTGAACCCCCTTCATTAACAAATGAAGAAACTGAGGCCCAGAAAAATGAAATAATTTGCCCAAGGTCACACAACTTGTTAGAGGCAGAGCTTTGACTAAAGCCAAGTTCTCTTTGCTAAAGAGCAATGTACTTTTCATTGTTCCTTATGCTACACCATGGGGCAGCAGAAAGAGTTCTGACTTTGGCATCATAGTACCTGGGTTCAAACCTTGTCTCTTCCATTTACTACCTGTGACTATGGGCAGGTCTCTTTTAAACTCTGAGTTTTAGTTTTCTTATCCTTATATTGAGAGGGTTGGACCAGATGGCCTCTAAGCCAGCTTCAAATCTGTGTGCCTATCATATCAGGAATTAGTCTTGGGTACTTAGGAGTGAAAGCTAACCATTATGGATTTCTCCTCTACCCTTCCTTAAAAAAAAAAAAACGGTAAAAAGCTTAGAGTGAGAAACATGTCTGTAGGGATCACAGGACTTCCTAGGCAGAGAATTAGCCCATCCACTCTCCACTGCTTCCCTAGGAGCCCGTAGGAAGATCCATGTGACATGTCCCTTAAAACGGCAAACCCCTTCTCACTGAAAGAAATCAGAAATCGAGTGGGTAGAGGAAGGTGTTTATTAAGCTTCCATGGAGAAAGTGAGTGTGGTGCTCACTGGGAACACACCCACACTGATACAGAAACCAGAGTGAGGTTATACACTTCTGTCCTTCCTGGTTAATTAGAGTTAGTTGAACTTTGTCAAATTTCTCACTTTATTTCCCTACATTCCCTCTTTATGCAGATTACATAGGTATGGTAATGAGGAAACTTGTGACCCAGCTGTGATCTCTGGGGTCTGAGCTGTTTGTCGCACCCCTACCTTTCTAGTTGCCCCTGGGGCAGGATGGCCATTGCCTTAGTAAAATAAGATAAGCAGCTTCCCCACAGCTATTGATTTTTGTGGGAGCAAAGCAAGATGTCATCATATTCCGTCTTAAAACTGTTTACTCCAAAGGGTCTTGGACAGAGTCACAGAATCTCAGAATTAGGAAGGAGCTTGGAGGTCATTTCATTTAATTCATACTTGAACTAACTCTACAATGTCCATGACTCCATGACAATTGGCCCTCTGACCTCAACTTGATGAACTCCATTGAAGGGTAACTCATTGCACTTTTGCATACCTTCCTCAGAAGCTTCTATATATGCTTCTATACATCCACCACTAGTTCTACCCTCTGAGTCCTCACTGAACAAGTCAAATCACTCTTGACACAGTTGGCCACCCATTCTTCCCTGATGCTCTTTTCTTCCTTGGCCTTTATGCCATTGCTCTCTCTTGGCTTTCCTCCTACTTATCTGACAGCTTACTTCTCAGTTTCCTTTTCTGGATCAGTATCCATCTCCTTCCTGCCAAATATAAACCCTTCATGACTCTATTCTGGGCCTTCTTTTCTCTCCAATTCTCTCTCAATGATCTCATTTGTTTTCATGGGCTTAATTATCAACTCTGCAAAGGACTCCCATATCTACATATCCAGCCTTAATCTCTCTCTTGAATTTTAGTTCTTCATGTCCCAGTTAAAATTCTACTTTCAACAGGAAGTCTTTCCCAGACCCTCTTATTTCTAGTGTCTTTCCTTTATGGATTACTTATAGTTTGTACATGGTTATTTTACTTTATTTTATTTTTAATTTATTAAATAAAACAAGTATTTCTATAGCATAGTAGAATAAAAAAAGATGATTGTACACAAAGCTTCAAATCTCTTACATACATGCAACTTCCTACTCCTTTTAGATATATAAAAAAGTTATCATGTAACTTTTTTCTTTTTTTCTTTCCTTTCCCTCCCCCTGTCTGTAAGGGTAATGGGAATTTGAAGATCTTCTCTACCCCTTAATCAACCTAAGGGAATTTGAAGACCTTCTCTGCTTTGAAAATAAACTCTGCCCCCTAATAGGCTGAATGTGATCACATGAAGTCTGTGGTGAGAGGAGTCTGCTCAAGGGTGGAGCAGAGCCCTCAGGAAGCTAGGAGTCAGAGCTAGCTAGACTGAGAGGAGGAGAGGATGTGTCCCAGGGAGTCAGGCTTATGAGTAAATATTGGTTTGTGGGAAGACTAAAGGATGGTGTGTGGCTCTCTGTGCTGTTATGGCTTATTAACTTCATTGCTACTATGATAGAATCAGCTTATTGGTTTTGAGATTTGGTTTTCTGGTGACTGAATAAATGTTTTGCTTCTGTCCTCTATATGGGGAGTCTGTTGTATTTTGTGATTAAGCACCATGTTGTATATTTAGAGTGACCATGGGCACTGTGGATATTGCATTGGCACTATACTGTTCTAAAGATGGTTACCATTAAACACCAATATGTATGTGTGTCTGTCTATCTGTCTATCTATCTATCTATCTATCTATCTATCTATCTATCTGTCTATCATCTATCTATCTACACACATATGTCTAAATATATTTATGCACATATAATGTAAAATCATTCTATATGTGCTTCTATTTATCAGTTCTTTCTTTGGATGCAGACAGCAGCTTCCATCATAGGTCCTTTGGAGTTAATTTGGGTATTTATAATAGTCAAAATGACTTAGTTGCTCAAAGTTGTTCTTAAAACAGTGTTGCTATTACTGTATACAATGTTATCTTGGTTCTTTTCATTTTGTTCTTCATTATTGCACGCTGTCTCCTTCATTAGATTGTGGACTTCTTGAGGTCAGGGACTATCTTTTACCATTCTTTATATTCCCAGCAGTTAGCACAGTGACTGGCACATAATAGGTACTTAAAAAATGTTTACTGCCTGACTTACAACTGCCTGTCAGACATCTCCACCTGACTTTTCCTTTTGGCATCTCAATCTCAATATGTTTGAAGTGGGAATATTTATTTCCTCACCTAACTCCACCACACTTAATTTCCCACTTTCTCTTGGGAGAGCTCCCTTATCCTTTCGCTAACATAGGCTCACAACCTAGGATTGAGTCTTCCATATCTTCCTCACCTACCATATCTACGCCATCCCTCATATCCATTCCCTTCTTTCTACTTGGTTTGTCACAACCTCAGTTTAGGCAGTTGATCATCTTCTACCTGAACAGTTATTGAAATATCTTCCTAATTCACCTCTCTTCTCTATCTATCTTCTGACTCAGCTGCCAAAATGATATTCCTAAAACACTAGTTTTATCATGTCAATGCCCCGCCCCTTCAAAAATCTTAAGTGGCTCTCTTTCTGTAAGATAAAATAAAAACTCTTCAACCTCACATAATCTGCCTCTCATCTACATTTTCAGAAACCTTTTCATATTATTTGTCTTCATGTATGTTCTGTGTTCTAATACAGATTGCTTATTTTTATTTTAAATTCAACACGCTAGTATCTATGCCTTTGCAAACATTGTTCCTTGTGTCTGGAATATATTCCTTACTCATCTCTGTCTCTTAGAATCTCTATCTTTCTTCAAGAATCAGTTTAGGGCCCTTGCTATCCCCTAGTCCTTAGTGCTCTCTTGGTCCTCAAATTATCTACCAACTCTGGGTATTTTTCATGGCTACCTTTCATATCTAGAAATCCCTCTTTCCTCATCTCCACCTCTTGGGTTTCTGGTCTTCCTTCGAGTCACAGGTAAAATCTTACCTTCTACAAAAAAACCTTTCCTCATCAGCCTTGATGCCATTTCCTTCGCTCTGTTGATTATCTCCAAAGTATTTGATATATATATATATAATATATCATATATATATTATATATATATAATACTTCTATATGTATACATAAGTATATATATATATATGCATATGATTGTTTTTATGTTGTTTCCCCCATTAGATTGTGAGGTCCCTGATAGCAGGGAATGTCTTTAACCTTTCTTTGTATCCCTAACACTCAGCATGATGCCTAGCACATAGTAGGTACTTAATAAATTCTTATTGACTGACAGCCAAAGCTTGAGATCAAGGTATCTTTTTAGTCTTTATATTCCTAGAATTGAACATAGATCTTTGCATATAATATAGATTCTTAATAAATATGTGATCAATTGTTGAATTGAACTCTACATGAGGGCCTTTTCTAGTGCCTTAAAGAACTTACTGGAGGGTGGGGAGAAGATATGTATACACAGTAGAATTTAGCTTGGAGGTGAGATGTCAGGGAAGGCTTCATGGAGAGAGTAATATTTGATTTAGTATTTGATTTCTGAAAGATGAAGATGGGGACAGTTGTAGAGAAAAGACATTGTAGGTGAGGAGAGAAAAGTGAGCAAAAATCCTGAGTCAAGAAAATACTGGACAACAATTAATCCAATTCGGCTCAAGTATAGAAAATGTTCATCTGAATAATGGGGGAAAAGGAAAGAAAGCCTGTGAGTTTGAGAGGAAAGGCAAAGTGCAGAGGTCCATGAATGCCAGGTTAAGGACTTTAGAATTTATTTGTGGGTAATAGTCACTGAAGAGTGCGATGACCTCTTAGCTCCCTTCCAACTCTACAGAATCACAAAACTTTGAATTTGGATAGGAGCTCGGAGGCATCAAATCCAACCTTTATCTGAATCCTTTCTATCACCCAGTCATTCAGTAAATCAATAAGGACTTATTTAAGCTTGTACTTCTATGTGCTAAGTATGACGCTAGGTCCTGAAAATACAGTTACTAAAGTGAAACTCTCCCTGATATCAAGCAGCTTATGTCCTAATAGGGGTTTGTAATGTACATAGGCATATATGGGGGAGAGAGCTTTGATCTCAGCAGCTACAGTATTTGGGAGTGCCAGTAGATTGTTACACCATTTCCAGTAGCAATGGTCATTTTGATTTGGTTATTATTTCCAGAGTAAGAGCATGGAAAATGTGTGTGTCTGTGTGTGTATGAATGGAGGGTCTAATGGTTACAGGGCAGATGACAAGATCCCTCTGTTGGGTTGGCACTGGTGTCTTGGCAGATGACTGGATATGATGTGATGCATTATTTGGGCCTGGCAAGATATAGTAGATTGAGGTGAGTTCCCATTCACCTCAACTCACCCACTAATTAGGACAACTCAGTCCCAGGGGAAAAACTTCCATTTCATACTAATGACTCATACAGAACTTGTAGTTCGCTAAAACCCACACATAGATGGATTGCTAATTATGCCTTTTCACTTTGTACAAGTTGTTTTTTTGCATCTGTGAAGGACTTTACATCTATGCCTATCAAATGTCTCCTTAGTAGATATGGCCTATCATTTCAGTCCAACATTAGACTGCCCTCTTGGATAGTTCTACTTTTCAGTAGAGCTTTCAGGATGTGCACTCTTTTAACAGTGATAAGCTCTCAAGGCTCTCTGGGCTGAGCCCAGGTTTGATATTGGAGCAAAATGTTGTTGATTATCCTTTGTTCTCAAAAAAGGACAAACAAAGGTGATGTCTTTACTTGTGGTGACTTGGATGTAAGTGAGGCAGAACTGAATAAAGTCATCAGTCTCAATCTCTTCTCCAGAGACATCACTGTCCAGTGGCAAGACAAAAGTCAAGATGACTGGTGATGGTCCAGCTTGGTGGTTCAGTGGTTAGAGCACTGGGTTTGGAATCAGGAAGACTCATCTTTATGAGTTCACATCCTATGTGACCCTGGGCAAGTCACTTGGCCATGTTTGCCTCAGTTCCTCATCTGTAAAATGAGCCAGAGAAGGAAATAATGAACCACTCTAGTATCTTTGCCAAGAAAACTCTTCAAAAACAGGGTCACGATGAGTTGGTCACAACTGAACAACAACAATAATACCCCTGGGTAAATCAGAACAAAATAAGATACTGAACAGTGGGAAGAAGGAAATGGGAAGAAGACAGGCAGTGAGGGCACTTAGAATTGATTCAGTTAAATGAAACTCTCTTGCCCAAGTTGCCCGTTGTGATCCACCTGACAAGCATCAGAGAAGATGTGTGAAGGTCTTCTTGACTCCTTTGAACTCAGGTAACCAGCAAGTAATATCAAACATACCAAATCTTTAGTTCCTTGAGCCAATTAAGTCTCAAGGATGGTTTCTATGACCTACAAGGAAAAAGAAGCCTAACTAGTGAGTCCTGGGGGCAGAGGTTAGGAGATTGCTCCTACCACAGAAAATAATTTTTCTTTTCCTTTTGTCTCTACTGTTAATTACCATAAAGAACAAGGAGCTGGGGAAAAATATAGTATGATTAGTTGAATCTCAATTCAAGGCTGAGAAATCTCCTCATCCTAAAAGATTATACCAGCTCTGGAATTCACACCCCAGAAATCCCCTTCTCCCTCTAAGTGCATGACTCCTCTTAGAACCTAGAGGGCCCAGAGTAGTCATGTCTTCATTTCTCATCAGGCTGCATTCTGGACATATATATATATATATATATATATATATATATATATATATATATATGTATATATAATTCCCCTGAGCTGGGTCCCTTCAGCCCCCTCTCCCTTTTAAGTTTCTTTTTTGGTTGTTGCTGCCTTTCCTCATTAGAATGAAAGCTCCTTGAAGGCAGGGACTACAATTTTTTTTTTGCTTTTTTTGAGGGAGAAGGCAGGACAAGGTAGAGTTAAGTGACTTGCCCAAGATCACACGACTAGTAAGTGTTAAGTGTCTGAGGCTGGACTTGAACTCAGGTCCTCCCAACTCCAGGGTTGGTGCTTTATTCACTGTGCTATCTAGCCACCCCCCAAATGGGAAGGGATTTGCCAAGGTCATGTGGGTACAAAGCATCAGAGGTGAGATTTGAGCTCAGATCTTCTGACTCTGGTGACTATGTTCTTTCCATTGTATTACAACTGCCTCCCACAGGGGCCATCTTATATTTTTATTTTTAGCACTTAAACGCCGTGGTTGGCACAAAGTATGTAATAAATGCTAGTTGTCTGTCACTAGCTACTAGTCCCTTCATCTCTCTGGTCCTCAGTTTTGCCATTGGTCAAATGAGGACATTGAACTATATGATTCCAAAGGTCCCATCCAGCACTAAGATTTTGTGATTTTTTGATTTTCCTCTCAAGGTCTTTTCCAACTTTTTAACTCTAAACAGAGATGTGTAAGAGTATTGAGTACATGTAAGAGTATATCTAACAGTGAAGAGGAAGAGGAGAAGAAGAAGAAGAAGAAGAATGAGACTGAATCCTAGGAGAGGGCTTTTGGAGTGAGTAAGCCTTCAGAACGCGGAGTGGTTGTTCTGAGATAGGAGCCGTCCGCCTTCCTGCTTGGATCATTTCAATCAACCTTGGATGCAGCCGTAGCAAGTATACCTTGGGGATCAATCTTTTTTTGGCAGGGGGCAAGTACAAGATGACTTAATAAATCTTTTCCATCTCTTATTTCTATGATGCTGTGCAATGAAAACATTAGTCATAGACCTCCTAAAAAGCAGGCTATTTCAGAGCTGGCCTGATCACAGAGATCAGAATTGGATTCAAATTTTGATATCTAGATTTAAAAATTTTGCAGCTTGTGGATGGGTATAGAAGGAAGATAGGAGGATTCTGGAATCTCAGAAACTGGATGGTACAATGGAAATTCAGGAAGACCTAAGTTCGAATCTAGCCTGGGGAAGTCACTTAACCTCTGACTGCCTCAGTTTCTCCAACTGTAAAATGAGAAATGATAGTAGCACCTATTTCCTTGGTTGTGATAGTATTTGTAAAGTGCTTAGCACAGTGTCTTTCACATAGTAGAGCTTAATATTTGTTTCTTTCCTATTGCTTTTCATACAGTCATTTTTTCATTGTTTACTGTTGAAATGAACCTTGGAGATCATCTAGTCTGATGGAATAAAAAATTTAAATTTGAATAAAAATTCCCCTCCAAAATATCACCAGTAAATGTAACTCTTGGTCAAATATTTTGTAGTCACTGGAGAAGAGATTAGTAAGCATTGAATAGTTGGGTCTGGGCATCTAATCTATCTATGCCAGGGTGGTAAGGTCTGTCTCAGGATAAGGACTCCAAATGATTCAAGAACCTGGGAATTATCTCTGGCTCAGAAGGAAAATAAGAAGCTCTCTATTGGATTTGATGGCTGTCCTTGGAGCTGCATGGTTAATGACCAGCTACAACTCTGTTGGATGGTTCAGATATCACTGTGTTTCTTTTAAACTGAGAATGCTTGTACCCTTGTTCTTTCTACTGTTACTCAAGGGTTCTGACATTTCTCACTATCTCTTATTCTGCTGACACTATCTTCCTCTCACTTTTTTTTCTTAAATATCGTAGAGAATGTGGTTAAATTATGGGAAGTGGATAAGGAGAAAAAAACTAAAAATCTGAAAAGTGTCTAAATTGAGTAACTCAGCTGATTGGAACACACTGATTGATGCACTGTTTGGATAATACATATAGCCAGCACTTAAATTCTTGTTGAATGACGGGGTCCTATAGGTCATTTTTCAGAACTACCCTGGCAGCAGTCTGAAATGGGCTCTCACTCCTGGACATTTCATGATCTCCACAGTGTTGGTAGCCTGGTCCTTTTCATCTCTAACACTTGTTCATTAGCAGTCCTTGTCTTGCTCATCACCAAGAAAAAGAAAGGCTTGATCTTGTTGGTTAGTGCCCTTTTGAATGGAAACTCATTTCTGCCTCAGCAGCCAACCATAAGTCCTTTTTTTCACCACACAGTAAGTAGACAGGAAAGCAGTTATAGAATACTTGTCCATGTGCCAGATTCCATGTGGGGAATGGCATCAGGAACATTTCACTATGAATACTCAAAAGGACTGGGCTTTCACTGGCCAATCTCCTGTTGTTTACAAAAGAGCCTTCATTGACCAAGCATTTTGAGTTGTGGTGTTACATGCCATTCACGTTTACTTCTCATGTAAATTCCTATTTCCAGACCCTTAGGGCAATGGATGACTGTTATAGGAATACATGTACAGGTAGGATTCTTATTCAGGGACAAATGGGGCTGGATGGCTTCTGAGGACCTTTATAATATGGAGATGCTGTGCGACTTCCAAAGTCTTGCGATCAAACTCTATCATGGAAGTATTTTATGCGGAATGAGAGTGCTGGCTCAGCTGCCAAATGTGTGCTGTCTTTTTATGTATGTTACAAGTATTTTGTACCCATTATGGATTGAACTGTCTTATTATGGTTGCGGGTCTGTAATTTCCTTAAGCAAACATTTCTATTCCATGACAGGTGTGTTAAGATAAAAGTTTATGAAAATGTACCAATTTTGTATATCTTTTGCATCTATCTATACACACATACATATATGCATGATGGAATGCAAGTTTCTTGAAGACATACAGTTTCATTGTTTTTATATTCCCAGTGCCTAGTAAACAAAGTACTTAGTAAGTAGATGCTTCACAAATTCTTGATTGACATCTAAAAGCTATGTATCTTCATGTTGGCCACAGTGAACTGAGGGAATACTACTTCCTTGGTTCCTTGTCCTGGCCTTAGTAAATGTACCATGATCCAATCAGCCTTGTTACTCACACCTCATCAATACCCTCTGTGCTGCTGGAAGGCAGAGACATAAACCGCTCCAGTTAAAGAGAAGGAACAACACTAACATTTCTGGCCATCTCCTCATTTCCCATGTGGCAGTGAAGATCTATATGGGTGAATTTCCCAAAGTCGCGTTATCATCATTGTGTCAGAGATAGGGCTGACTTTAAGTTTGGTCACAGTAGAACTCCATACACAATAGTGAACTTCCTCCTGCATGGCACATAGTAGGTACTTGATAAATATAGATTAAATTAAATTGAATTGAATTTGTACATATAGCCCTGAATATTTGGTTGGTAGCTAATTCCCGGAACTCTCTCATTTCACTTATGCCTTTTCTAGGTATTTATCTATCACATTCTATTTGATATTGTCATTATTTATGCTCTTGTCTCATCTCTTCTCCTAAATCATAAGGTTCTTAAGGCCTGGATCATATCTTTGGATCCTAAATAGGCCAGTATACTACACAAAATCAGAGAAGAAGAAATATTTGTTTAATTGTTGATGTTGTATGAACATTGGTAAATGCCTAGTAAACTTGAGGTGAATGAACTCCTTTTGGTTACTGAGTAGAAACCTGGAATTAAAATATTAATCCTAGAGAGTGAACTTCTGGAGAGTAGATCACCAGCAGCTATGGCGGTTTCCAGAAATATGAACCCATAAATGCCAAAGACAAAGTAAAAGGCTAGTGGAACTCTGTTGGAACCAAGGGGAACTAGGAGAACAGTCTGGCCTCTGCCCCCGGAGTGAGAAGCCATGGAAGACCACGGCCCGTAGCTGTGTAGCTGTCTTCATGTGGCTGCTTCAGGGCTCCTGGCTTGCAGATTGTAGGGGAACCAAGTGACCATTCAGAGGTTAGTCCCTCTTGCTTTAACTTGCTTGGATCCAGATCACTGTCTTGAATGGTGGTCCTGAGGTGTGTGACCAGTGAGCCAGAGCTTGTGGGGTCAGCAGAGAGGGCACCTAACTAATAGCTCCAGAAGCTACAAAATCCCCAGTGATTTGGGACAAAGCTCTCCTCTCTGGAAGTAGAGTTCTGCTGTAGTAAGGAGCTCAAAACTCAAGCAATTGAGTAGCAACATGAGCAAGTAAAGGAAGCAAAGCAAGGATAGCAATCCAACTTTAGATTCCTTATTTTGGGGACCAAAAGGATGAAAGCATGGAGCAGGAAAAAGACAATGAAGTCACAACTCCTGCGCCAAAAGCTTTCAAGAAAAATATGTATTGGTTACAGGCCATGGAGGAGCTTAAAAAGGACTTTGAAAATCAAGTAAGAGAAGTGGAGGAAAAATTGGGAATAGAAATGAGAATGATGCAAGGAAATCATTAAAAGAGAGTCAACAACCTGACTGAAGAAAATAACACCTTAAAAATAGACTAACTCAAATGGCAAAAGAGGTCCAAAAAGCCAATGAGGAGAAGAATGCCTTAAAAAGCCAAATTTGCTAGATGAAGAAAATTTCAAAAGCTCACTAAGAGAATAATTCCTTCAGAATTAGATTGGAGCAAATGGAAGCTAAGGACTTTATGAGAAATCAAGATACTATTAAACAGATCTAAACACATGAAAAAATAGAAGGCAATGTGAAATATCTCACCGACCTGGAAAATAAATCCAGGAGAGATAATTTAAAAATTCTTGGACTACCTGAAATCCATGATCAAAAAAAGAACCTAGAAATCATCCTTCAAGAAATTCTCAAGAAAAATCTCCGTGATGTTTTAGAATCAGAGAGCAAAAATAGAAGTTGAAAGAATTCACTGATCACCTCTTGAAAAAGACCCCCAAAAGAAAACTTCTAGGGATATTATAGCCAGTTTCCAGAGTTCCCAGAGCAAGGAGAAAATATTACAAGCAGCCAAGAAGAAACAATTTGTATATCGTGGAAACACAATCAGGATAACACAAGATCTAGCAGCTTCTACATTAAGGGATCTAAGGACTTGGGATATGATATTCCAGAGGTTAAAGAAGCTAGGATTAAAACCAAGAATCACCTACCAAGCAAAGCTGAGTATAATGTTTCAGGAGAAAATATGGTTATTCAATGAAATAGAGAACTTTCAAGCATTCTTGATGTAAACACCAGCGTTGAATAGAAAATTTAACATTCAGATACAAGAAGCAAGAAAAGCATGAGAAGGTAAACAGGGAAAAGAAATCATAAGAAACTTATCAAAGTTCAGCTATTTATATGCCTACATGGAAAAATGGTAATTGTAACTTAAGAAACTTTTCTCAGTATGAGGATAGTTGAAGGGAATATAAATGTATATATATGTATACATACATATATGATGTGTATATAAGGGTATATGTGCATATGAATACATATGTGAGTATGTGTATGTATGTGTACAGGTATACATAGACAGAGGGCACAGGATTAATTGAATAGGAAGGGGTGATATTTAAAAAATAAAATTAAGAGGTGAGAGAGGAATATAATGAGAGGAGATAGGGAAGGACAAAAGAGGGTAAATTATCTTATATAAAAGAGGCAAGGGAAAACTTACAATGGAAGGGAAGAACAGGAAGGCAAAAGGGAATTGGTCAACCTTACTCTCATTGAATTTGGCTCAAGGAGGGAATAACATACACACTCAATTGGATATCTTACCCTACAGGAATGTAGGGGGAAGGGGGTAAGAGGGGGGATGAGAGAAGGGAGTGTAGATGAAGGAAGGGTAGTTAGAAAGACACACTTTTGAAAAGGGACAGGGTCAAAGTAGAAAATAGAACAAGTGGGGGTGGGCAGGATAGGATGGAGGGAAATATAGTCAGTCTTTCACAGTATATCCACTATGGAAATAGTGGAATGAAATGTTTTGCATAACTACAAATGTACAACCTATATTGAATTGCTTATATTCCCAGTAAGGGTGGGTGACAAGGGAAGAAGGGAAAGAATCTGGAATTCAAAATTTAAAATCAAATGTTTAAAAAATTTTATAATTGTTATTTTTACATGCAACTGGGAAATAAGATATACAGGCAATGGGGTATGGAGATCCATCTTGCCCTACCAGAAAGTCAGAGGGGTGATGGGGGAGGATATAGGAGAGATCAGATTGGGGGAGGGGGTATACAGTAGGATCACTGTTTTGGAGTGGTGGATAGGGGAAAGATGGGGAGAAAATTTGTAACTCAAAATCTTGTGGAAATGAATGTTGTAAACTAAAAATAAACATACAATTTAATCAAAAAAATATTAATTCCAGAGCCCATGGCCCAGATCCTGAGGAGGAATGAATGAATGTTGGAAGTGGGATGGGGTATC
Organism: Pseudocheirus occidentalis; assembly: GCA_028646575.1. NCBI lineage: Eukaryota > Metazoa > Chordata > Mammalia > Diprotodontia > Pseudocheiridae > Pseudocheirus > Pseudocheirus occidentalis. The sequence goes on along the minus strand of CM053594.1, from coordinate 116,662,509 downwards.
TTTGTATGAAAATCTTGTTTAAATTTGTTGTTTAAAATTATTCTAAGGAGAAGATTACAAAGTCTTTCAGAAAAAAAATCACCATTGCTAGAGTGATGCTAAGTAAAGTATCACTGTGTATCATTTTGAGTCAAATCCAGCTAGCAGCTTCCAGCTAGAAAACTATTTGGAGAGTAGAAGTCTACCCTTTCTCTTCCCTCACCCATTGTTCTTTCCTGTCAATTTATTGAAACACATGTTGTTATTTTATTATTCTTTTTTTTGGAGGGGGGAAGGCAGGGCAATGAGGGTTAAATAACTTGTCCAAGGTCGCATAGCTAATAAGTGTTAAGTGTCTGAGGCCAAATTTGAACTGAGGTCCTTTTGACTCCAGGGCCAGTGCTCTATTCACTGTGCCACCTAGCTTCCCAATCATTATTCTTTTTACAAGATTCCTGTGTGTGCTTTCAGCTAGAAAACTGTTTGGAGAGTAGAAATCTACCCTTCCCCCTCCCTCATCCATTGTTCTTTCCTGTCAATATCTTGAAATACCTGTGATTATTTTATCATTGTTCTTTTTATCATTTTATCATTATTCTTCGTGTGTGTGTGTGTGTGTGTGTACCCACATATTAATAACTTGATGAGTTCACAGGCTGATGAACCATTGTTTGGGACTTTGCATGGCATCTTCCTATGGAAGGCTCGGACATACCCTTTGGCACATCTTAGAGCATGAGACTTTTTACTTATGGTTGAGTTGGTTGGTTTGGATTCCTGCTCTAGGCATAGGCGAAAAATTAAACATTTTGAGCAGAAGAGTGAACAAGACCAGTTCTATGCCTGAATAAGATAATTGTTGCAGATGCAGGAAGGATGATTTGGAGGAGAAAGAGATTGAAAATGGAAAGAAAACAGAATGGATGATGAGGAAGCAGAGGCATTAGACAAAGACTTCATTCAGAATTGTGGAAGTGAAGGTGAGGGGACAGAAGAAAGTGTATCTGGATGATATAGAAGGCTCAAGAACAGTGAGGAACATTCCTTTGTCCAGAAAGGAAAGAGTCAGTTGTTTTCCATTGAATCATCAAAGAATTCACTCTTATTGGCCTCTCATATAATACTGTTTAATTTTCAAAAAAGTATTATTTATTTTTAATATTCTTTTGAAAAAATTTTGAGTTCCAAATTCTCTCCTTCCTTCTCACCCCTCCTCTCCCCATTAAGACAGTGAGTAAAATGATACTTATTATACATGTGAAATCATATAAAATATATTTTTATATTATCTATATTACAAAAATACAAAAAAGCAAGAAAATTATGCTTCAGTTTGCACTCAGTTCATCAGTTCTCTCTCTGGAGGTGGATAGCATTTTTTCTTCATGAATACTTTGAAATTGTCTCAGGTGATTGTATTGATAAGAGTAGCCAAGTCTTTTGCAGTTAATCATCATTACAACCTTGCTGTTACTATGCACAATGAAATCTCCATTGTTTTCACTTCACTTTACATTGATTCATATGGATATTGCCATTTTTTTTCCTGAGACCATTCCCCATTTTCATTTCTTATAGCAGAATAGTACTCACAATCATAAGACACAGCTTGATCAGCCATTCCTCAACTGATGAGCAGCTCCTTAATTTCTAATTCTTTGCCACCACAAAAAATAAAGTATTATCTAATACTATAGATTCCTTTTCTTTTTCTTTGATCTCTTTGGGATGCAGACCAGCAGAGGTATTGCTGTGTCCAAGGATATGCAGTTTAAAAACTCTTTGGGCATAGTTCCAAATTGTTCTCCAGAATGGTTGGACCAATTCACAATTCTACTAATCGTTTATTAGTGTGCCTATTTTTCTTTATCCCCTCCATCATTTGTCATTTCTAATAGGTAGGAGGTAATATCCCAGAGATGTTTTGGTTTGAATTTCTCTATCAATAGTGATTTAGAGGATTTTTTTCATTTGATTATAGATCTCTTTGATTTCTCCTGTTCATATCTTTTAACCATTTTATCAGTTGGAGAGTGGGTTTTATTTTTATAACTTTGACTCAGTTCCTTATATATATATGAAGAATGAGATCTTTATCAGATAATTTTGCTGTAAAATATTTGATATTACTTTGTTATCTCTTGTACTTTTTAGCAAAATGTAGTTTCCATGGTCATCTCTTTTATTTAGACTTTAGATAAGCTACCCTTCATAGGCAGCACTTGGTGGCAGCTGGCTGGAGTGCACAGGAGTTATTCCATTTACTTAAGGCTAGTAGTCTCTCATTCTTTATCCAGTCTAGTAACAGAATAGTAACAACTAACATTTATACAGCACTTGGAGATCAGCAAAGTGCTTTACATTATTTCATTTGAGCTATTATTATCCCCCTTTTAAGATGAGGGGCTTAAAGACATATCCTATCAAGATGGGCATGTGCTTCTTTAAAAGAGGCCTAAAATGCCTTGGCAGAAGCAAGAATACAGACTATTTCATGTACAAACGGAGAAGAAGCTGATCCAGAAATGTCAGTCTAGCAAATTCAAAGATAGTTTTTTTTGGTTTTATTACTATTTTTTTCCCTTATAAAATGAGGAACAAATAATTTGTCTTTTTTCCTTGCAGCCCTGATATTTGACAATAACGTTTTAAGCCAGCCCTCCAGATGTGAGAAGAAGCTTTCAGCAGAGGTCTCCAACATAGTTTGATCTTTCTGTTTTTTTCATATTCACTAGCAATCAATCTGATATGGTGACTAACTAGTAAAGAGTTCAAAATCAAATGGTTTTTATTACTTTCAGCTCATTCGTGCTTTAATCTTTTTTTAGTTTTCTCTTTCAATGAATTTTATAATCATAAAATGTTAAAATAATTCATAAAGAACATTTCTCATTATTCTCAACCCTAGTATGCTAATGAGCATTATGAAAGTAGTCTTTTTTTGACTGTGTTTACTTATTACAGGGCTTTTTTCCCCGTTGGGGAGGGAAAAGTTGGGAGGGAGAGAAAATAAGTTTGTTAACTGAAAAATAAATGGAAAAAACTAGAGAAGTTTGTAAACCTTTATCTGTAAGGAGGTGAAACATTCCTCCTATAAGCTTATTTTAATATTGTTAAAAATGTTCTGACCCCCCACCCCCATTCCCATGTAGAAAGGTAAACTTTGGTCCAAGGTACAATGTATTAATAATTATACACATAATTACCTAGTAAACTTGATTTATATCCCCTAAACTGGAGTCTGACTTTCCTCTCTTGACCCTGCCTACCCTTACCTTACTTAGTGATCTATGCTCTCTGCCCCTACCCACCTATGTTGATGTCTCATTATAGAGTAGAGGTGATTATAAGTTCTCAAATGCTAGGTGAACGAAAGAGTAGGGTGTTGGCTATAGACTGTGGGACCTATCAGAGATCTCAGCGGAGCTTGTTGTCAGAAGATGGGCCACTAAATAATGAATTCATTTGTCATGGTAACCAATGAGCCACAGAACTATCCAGAGTTCCAAATGGAACTTATAGGATGGTAATACTCCAGAACAATAATGTATCACAATTTGTTTAACTATTCTCCAATTGATGGATGTCTCTCCCTTTTCTTTCTTTCCAAATTAGTGAGGCTAGCCTCTATGCTTATTAATTCCTCTCCACTGCACAGGTGTAAATGTGGTCTTGAGAGATATTGAGCACTTTGAATTTTCCCAGTGCATCACAAGTATGGAAGAAAAAGAAAAAAACGTGCTAAATAACTCTGAGTTGACCTACTGTAAAACTCCCAGTACCCGATAGCTCTTAAATTTTTATAATAGCTCTGTTACCTTTTGGTGGTCTATTTACTAGGCTTTAGTTATTGTACTTTGGGATTCTAATGGATAAAGCATGTGGTAACATTGCTTTAACATTTCTTAAATGAGTTAATGCCTGGGAGTTCCCTTTATCCTTTTTTTATTTATTGACAGCATTCCTTTGCTTCTTTAACTTGCATTGAACCCAGTTAGGAGAATGAAAACTCTTCAAGGGAACAACAACAAATTATTTAAAAGTCATTTAGAGAAAATTGAAATTGGAAAATGAACTTACCTGAGATACAAATAATCTTCCCTATATTCCTGACTTCCCCCAACTTCATGCATGCTGGTACCCCAGCCAAACTCATCTGCCGGTTTTTGAGTTATTTTCAATGTGATTGGTCAGACTCTAAACATCCTTAACCCTCCTGACTTATAGTAAGACCGTACATCTATAAACTATGCTTGGAAAAGAAAGTATAATATAAAATGTAAGCTTTTTGAGGGCAGGAACTGTTTTTAAATTTTGTCTTTGTATATCCAGCACCAAACATAATGTCCTGTACATAGTAAGAACTAAAATGATTTCTTTTGGATTGGAAGGAAAGGCTATTATCAGGTCAGATATTAGCTGACCAGCATCAATGGCAATAAAGCTTATAATAACTAGTCAATTAAAGCTTGAGTTTTTTTAAACCGCAAACTATTAAGTGATGATCTCAAATTTCTGTTTTCTTTTTTTAAATGTCTTGTTCATAATCTTTTGCTTTTTGCATCATTATAGTTTCTCCTAGTTTCTCCCATCTCTCCCAGAAAGCCAGCCCATATAAGGAATAATAGGTTTTTGAAAGAGGAAGAGAAAAAGAAGAGGAAAAAAATCAGCATGACTGATCAATGCACTGAAAAAAGTCTAAAAACACCTATGATGTACCATACTCATGACTTCCCACTTCTGCAAAACGGACAGCTGAGAGTGTCTCATATCTCTTCTTTGGAGTTATGCTTTTTCTTTCTAATTTTGCTCAATTCATTTTTTTGTGGTTCTGTTTTTAACTTTGTGGTCACGCTGAACATGGTTTTCTTGACTGCTGATTTCACTGCATCAATTCACACAGCTCTTTCCATACTTCTCTGTATTCATCATATCATACACATCATTTCTTTTTTAAAAAACATTTATTTTTTTAGTTTTCAACATTCATTTCCACAAGATTTTAAGTTACAATTTTTTTCCCTGTCTCTTCCGTACCCACCCTCCCCCATCCCAAGATAGCAAGTCTCCTGAATATACCTTCCCCCAATCTGTTCTCTCTTATATCATCCCCTATCTCCTCCTTAACTTTCTTCTAGGGCAAGACGGATTTCTATACCCCATTTCCCTGTATATCTTATTTCACAGTTGCATGTAAAAAAACAATTTTTTAGCATTTGTTTTTAAAACTTTGATTTCCAGACTCTTTCTCTTCTTCTTTCCTCACCCACTGTCACTGGGAAGGCAAACAATTCAATATAGGTTGTATATGTGTAGTAACATGAAACATTTCCGTAGTAGTTATATTGTGAAAGACTATATTTCCCTCTATCTTATCCCGCCCCCCCATTTATTCTATTTTCTCCTTTGACCCTGTCTGTTTTCAAAAGTGCTTCTAACTACCCTCTCCCCCAATTTGCCCTCCCTTCTATCATCCCCACTCTTATCCCTTTTCCCCCTACTTTCCCGTAGGGTAAGATACCCAATTGAGTGCATACACATCATTTCTTATAGGATGGTAATACTCCATTACAATAAAGTATCACAATTTGTTTGGCCATTCTCCAATTGGTGGATGTCTCTCCCTTTTCTTTCTTTCCAAATTGACAGAAGCCTTTCCACCCAATGATGTTGACTCACAGAATACTTTCTAAATTTTCTGAGTGCTTTTCCTTTTGATACAATGGAAAGAACTCTATTTGGAGCTGGAGCACTTGAGTTCAAATTTACCTCTGTGTGACCCTGAGGAAATCCTTTAATCTCTTTGGGCCTCAGCTCCCTCATCTATAAAATGAGGCAATTGGACTAGATGGTGTCTGAGTCATTTTCAAGCCCAAATCTACAATCCTATGATAATGTCCTACCAATCCTATGATTTCAAGTCCTTCTGTTGGCCAGAGGTCTTTACCAGGCTTCCCTAGTTGGGGTATTGTTACCTCTCAAAGTACTTTCACCTACTTTGTCTGTATCTTGAAAGTACCTATTGATTTACATGTTGTCTGCCCCACGAAGCTCCTTGAGGACAGCAACTATTTTTACTTTTTTAGTATCTCTAGTGCTTAGTACATTGCCTGACAGTAAGTACTTAATAAATGTTTGTTGATTGACAATTGTTTGAAAAAATTATTATTCCTGTTTTTACAGGTGGGGAAACAGAGGCCCAGAGATCATACGAATAGTAGCAGCAATTAAGTGAAGGAGCCAGAAAGCTGGCCTTGATGCTCAGGGTGGACTGAGTCCCAGCTTCCCAAAATTCCCTTAAAGCTCTAAGGGCAATTTTGTCTGGGCATGCAAAAGAATCAGTTACACTTCCACTGCCCAAAGTGCATTCTTATTCCCATTTGAACCCACATGGAGGACCACTTGTCCAGGGTAAAGAAGTTTCAAAACTCCACTGAGATGAAACAATAGCATCTCTCCAGCTGCTATTGTTTCAGGAAACCTGGCTTCAGGCTCAAGGAGAAAACCTTGAATCAATTTGTCTCATGGAGGCCTGTTGGGTTGGCGGCTTGCCCTTCACAACTCGTTAAAATGAACACTTAGACTCTGGGGGAAAGAGCTGAACCTGTGGGGTGATCCTCACCCCGTGATCCTCCTGGCTGATTTTTTTTTATGGTGTTGGGAGGTCAGTGTCCTTACTCTGGGGCTAAGCCTCCCATCCCCTTTTGGTCCCCTTTTAATGCTTTAAAAAGTAACACTTTGCATTTTCTGGAACTCAGCCCAGGCTCCTTTCTTTCCCTGCCAGACTCAAACACTCTCCCTAAGTTGATCCTTTGAGACCTGAGCTTCAGAACTCTCCTCTCCACCTCCCCACAACCCCCACTCCCCTTCTTCCATCTTCTCTAGAGTGATAAAGACCCAGGTCATATAGACATCAGATAGGCCTCCTCATTAATTGGGAAGATCAGTTCTCCTGACTAATGACCACCTGGATTAGTCAGGAAGCTTTGTTTTACTTTATATGGAAGCTGGTTGAAATTAAGCATAAGGCAATTTCTTTAATAAATCCAAGTAAGGACCCTGAACATGACTAAAAGTAAAAGTTGCTCCCTTGAGTGTTTGGGGGCTTCCCCAAAGTACCCAGTTCATCCAAAGTGAAGGAATTAGCATTTACACAGAACACATCATTGGTGGGGAGGAGGAAGTTCCAGGGAATATACAGATAGGCCATTTGGGTACTTTGCTCCCATTCAATCCGTTCCCCCATTTCTGTCTGTCACTGGGAGATTGGCAACCAGCTTCTGGGTTTTGAAAGATTATTGACTTTCGAGTGTGAGAGAAGGGTTTGGTCAATAGTGGCAGGAATGGCAGCTAGTAAGGTCATCTACTTTCATCACAGAGTGTGAATGGCGAGGTGGTCTGATGGGGTGGTGGACTTGGGTGGGATTCTCTGTTGTTAGGGAATGATCAGGACATTCCTAGGTCATAGATTCAGGGTTGGGAGGAACCTTGAGGCCATCTGGTTCAACTCTCTCTTTCCACAGATTGAGGAAACAAACCCAGAGACAGTGAAGTGATTTGCCTAAGGTAAGACAGTAAATCATTGGTCCAGCTGGGATTTGAACCCAGGATTTTGAATCTAAACAAGCATATCTCCTGTACCACACTGTTTCTTCTAAAAGAATAATGATATTCCTCTCATACTTCAAGCATCTATGCCTTTGATGTAGGTGGTGTCCTCTGCTGCCTCCCCTGCCCCTCATGCTTTGGTGGAGATTTTCTCTAAAAGTTACCAGGAAAAAAAAGTTATCAGCTGGTAGCCAGCCTGATGGTTATGAGCTTCTCTGAATGCAGCTTGTCAGATAACAGATTCAGAGGTCATTACCAGGCCCGTGCTCTTTCCTTAGCAGCAGCTTTTAAAATCCTTTTCATCCTTCAAGGCTTAGATCAGGTGCCATCTCCTCCTCACATACCCTTGTCCTCTTCCTCCCTCCCAGCTGACCATGTCCTTTCTATCCTCAGAATATCCCAGGGTGCTTTGCCTAGTCCTTGTCACACTCTATCCAGGCCCACCTCCATTCCAAGATGAAATGTCTAAGTAGACTTCAGTGGAGGAAAGACAAACCAAACAAGGTATGAAACCCAACCATAGGAAAAAAAGCGTGTATGTATATGTATGTGTGTACATATGTACATATATGTATATGTGTGCATATATGTATATGCATGTATGTGCATGCACATATGTGTCGATGTCTATGTCTATGTGTGTATGTATGCATATATGTATATGTGCACATATGCATATGCGTGTATATATGTATATGTGTATGTGTGTATATACACATATGTGTGTATACACACACAGAAGTCAGAATTAGAAAGAACCTTTGAGGTTGTTTAACTCAACTCACTGTTCAAAGCATGAATCTGTGAAATCTGTGACAATCTGTCATACAGACTCCGGGACCTAGTGAAGGGATACATTAAAAAATAACAACAAAATATCCTAAATCACCAAGACATCAAATTTCTGTTTTTTTTCCCCACTAAATCAGGTAATGCGAAGCAGAGGAAACCAACTGCAAAGAAGCTGTCTTCCCTTTTTCCTTATTCAGGTTTCCCCTCTCTCCTTGGCTCAGGCTCCTTCCCACTGCTTATGGGTCTGACCTATGAGATATAGCATCTGGGATCTGCTCAGTTCATCCACCTGCATATGAGTGAGCAGCTGGATGCTTCACCAGGCTGTGTAAGTCCGTGTCTCCCACTGAGCAGACCTGTCTGAGGCATTAGAATGTGTCTGCCCAGCAAGGGAGAGAGTGCTTTCCAGAAGTCCAAGATTTCAGGGAAACTATTAGAAATAGTGGAAAAAAACCTCACCAGCCATGATTGATTGCATCTCTCCTGCTGTCAGTTGCAACTTTGAAGCTGCTGTGGCTGGAGAAATAAACCTGAATGTTTCAGAAAGGGAGATTTTTAAATAACAAACTTATTCTTTTTTTTCCCCTGGGGATGTTTTAAGGTCTTAAAAACTCAGCTTGGCTTGGAAAATTGTTCATGGTTGTTTGAAAAACTGTTTTTTTCTTTAACAAACAGTCCAGTTCCCCTACCAAGCCAAGACAGTTTCTATGTTGAACCTTCCAAAAGAACAGAAGTGGTGGGAGTGTAAAGTAAGAGGGCGTTTAAAAACCTGTCCTGGGAGCCTACCAGTGAATGCTCTATACTCAAATGAATTTGTAATCCAGTGACACTAACTGTAACCTGTCCATACCCACACATCCTGTGTGACTCTGTCCACGTCCTCCCAAAAGGTGTGTGAAATGCCCTTCCATGTAGCCAGAGAGAGGATTTATTTTTGTTGCTCTAATTGGAATATGTAGGGGTTTAATTACCGGTGATGTCTAGCAGAGAAGAGTTAGTGACTTCTTAGTTTAAGAGACAGACCATCATAGAAAGGGATTTTACATGTATTCTCAGAGAACTTTGCTATTCTGAAGAGAGGGAGAGAAAGAGAGAGAGTGCAAGAAATAATGGAGAAGAGCTTTTGGAGCAAGGACAGCAGAGAGACCAGCATGGTGAGAGGACTGAAAATGCTTCCCGAAAAGGGTTGGTTGTAGGAACTGGATTGTTAAGCCAGAAGAAGAGAAGACTTGGGGGATGAGGGAGTGGGGAACATGCTAGCTGTCTTCAAGTATTTGAAGGAATGACATGTGGAAAAAGAATTAGACTTGTATTCTTTGTACTAATGGGTAAAAGTCATTGAGAGGCAGATTTGAGCAGATCCTGAGGAAAACTTCTCTAAAAATGAGAGCTGTCCAGCAGTTAAGTGGGCTGCCTCAGGTAGTGGGTTTCCTGTCTTAGGAGGTCTTCAAGATAACCTTGGAGGTCTCTCCTAACTCAGGAATTCTGTCACAGTTTTACTTTCCATAAAAAATTCATCCTGGGGAGAAGCAGCGAATATACTCTCTATATACACAGCCATAGTTGAAGGCTGAGTTGGGTTATTAGAGTAAGGTAGTGAGTGAGTAGTTCAAATTAAATGAGGAAAGATATCAACTCTTTGTTCAGAATTCATCCAAAAAACATTTATTAAATGTCTGCTATGTGCAAAGTATGGTGCTAACTGCTGAGGGTACAACAATGAAAAAGAAAAGGCCCAATTCCTACCCTTAAGGAGTTTTCAGTCTCCTGGGGGAACATGATATATACATTTAATTATTATTTTCCTCCCCATAGGACCTGCAGTTTTATTAGTATAGGGAGCTCTTAGGATTCTGTGAATGTAGACCTGCTGCTGCTCTGAGACAGCATAAGCTATAAAGCCTTGTTAGGTACATTTAAGGGTTGAGTGACTTCCCCAAGGTCACATAACCAGAATGAGGAAGAGGAGACAGTATTTAAATTCAACATCATCCTGACTCTGAGGCCACCTCTTTATTCCCTAGTTCATGTATAAGACAAGGTATAGAATGTGATAGGAGAGATGCAGTCAGAAATGTTGGGGTGATGTTAGGAGGGGTGATGAACTGAACCTGGAAGAAAGAGAAAGATTCCAAAGGTGGAGCTGAGGCAGGCAAACCTTCCAGAGAGAGAGCTGTGTCTTTAGTAATAAGTTTAGGATAAAAGCCTATAAAAATTAAAGTAACAAAAAAGAGGGAAAATCTACAACTTATTCTTGTTTCTTTTGTGAGACCATGTTTGACTGGGCATGCAAATTCTCAGAAGCTACGAAAAAGGACATGGCCCTGAATAGTGGTTTAAGTTTCATTTCTGGGGAGTCCCCAAACACAATATTCCTGCCAGTACCCCTTGCCCTTTTGAGATTGTAAAATAAACAGCCCCCTCCCTGAGAAGCACCTGTGGCAATATGAAGGCTGCCTGGATGGGTTACACTTCAGCCTGTGAAACATATTTAGACCTGGCACAATCATGCTCCATTTCCCGAATGTGTGTTTTTTAGTCCATTGGGCTTGGTAGGCCCAAACCCAGAGGCATTTCTTTTCTTTCAGTTTTAGGTCTACACGTGTTTAAAAGGGCATTGCTGCCGTGTATTTTAGTTTATTTACATGTAACCCCTCCAACATTTGCTTTGGGAGAACAATGTGTGGTTGCTCAAGAAAATTTGTAGTCCTATTTTTAGAAGCTGAGATGCATGTCACTATGAGTGTTTGCTCATTCATCCAAACCCTGAGCCTTTGTGTGTCCAAACAATGCCAAACCATCTGGGTGAAAAAGAAAATTTAGTCCCTTCTTTGGATATCTTTTCTACACTACATTAAATTTCCAGATATTTGGAAATCATGGCAGATGTTTGCCCTAAGACTGACCCTTTCAAGCTCTCCACCACCTTTGAGCTGGTCTTTACATATTGACCAGATAATCTATGTAGTATTCAGGGGAGAAAATGGATGAAGATCACATAGGAGAACAAAGTATGGATGGAATAGGGCACTGGCGCCCACACCAATAAGATCATGCATCCCTTGAAATAAACATTGCCTTATACCTCTCAGACTGGAATCTCAAAGTCATTTTTGATTCTTCACTCTCACCCTACAAATCCAGTCTGCTATCCAAACTTATTAGGTCTAACTTCACTATATCCCCTTATCCACTCATACAACCACCATCCCAGTTCAGTCCTCTCATCACTTTTTACATGGACCATTGCCATGTAACCATCTAACTGGCCTTCTTTCCTCAAAGTTCCTCCCTTTTCCAATATATCCACTATTCAACTGCCAAGGTGATTTTCCTAATGACCATGTCATTCCCTTTCTCAACGAGTCCCACGGCTGCTGATTACTTTTAGGGTCAAATATGAGCTCCTCTTACTGACATTGAAAGAGTTTCATAACCTAGCCTCTTCTTACCTTTCCAGTTTTGTCACATTTTATTCTCTTCCAGATACACTCAAGATCTAATGACTGGCCTCTTTGCTATTCCTCACACACAACATACCATCTTCTGCCTCCAGGCCTTTCTATTGGCTGTCCCTCATGCCTGGAATGTTCTCCCTTATTACTTATGCCTCTTATTTTCCCTGGATTTCCCCAAGATTCAGCTCAAATGAACATTTCTCCATCTAGCTAAGTGTTCATTTATCTCTATCCTTTATTTATTATCTCTAAGCCCATTCCTATGCATGACAAAACATTTTATTCAAATCTATTATATCACAACAGAATTGTATCTCTTTTAAAAAATTGACTTTGTTGTGTAACACAATTTTTGGGTGGGGTGGAAAGGGGTAGGATCCAGATTAGTGATTTTGTCACTTTATGGACCCTCCAGTTCCTCCCAGAAACTGAGTTCCTTGACCAGTGTGTAGATAAGTAATTCCCCTGAAATTTATAGTCTGAGTTCCCTCGGGCACTAAAGAGTTAAGTGATTCGCCCTTGATTATATAAATTAGTCTGTGACAAATGACAAAGCTATGACTTGGACACAGATCTTCCTGACCAGCTCTCTATAGACCATGCATGCTGCCTCTCAGGGAAAGTGAGGACACCACTCAATGTTATTGTCTCACTGGTAGAGAGGAATGCTGAATCAAGCTTGGGACAGAGGCTAAAACGGCTTAGGAAAATCTGGATGGAAGCTTAGAGGCCTTCTAGTCCAACCTGTCTAATTTTTATAGATGAACAAACTCAGCCCTCAAAGTCATAAATAGAGTAAGTAACAGAAGTGGCTCTGAATGTGTCTGACTCCAAACCCAGTGATCGTCCACCTTCTTCTACCATTCTTCTGTGTTTGGAGGTAAGTGTAGTAGACAAGCCCAGAAAACCTAGGGGGAAGGACTGGCTGCCACTATCTGGCTTTTAGTGATTGTATCAGGAATTCAACTGAGCTTCTTAGGAGCAGAAGGTCCAATAGAGAGATGAATGCTTTGGCCTGAGGGCCCTCCAGCCGGGGACCATGTGCATTTTAGCTCACACTGGCAAGACAGCAGCTTGGGCAGATGGATTTATACTTCAGAAGACACTTGGCCCCTTGGTAGAACTGTGGGCCTGTGGCCAGAAGACCCAGGTTCAATTTCCAGTTAAGTCATCTCTGTTTACTTCTCACAAAATACATATTTAAAAAATTCTGAAATTAAAACGTCATGGTTAAAACACTCTACAGTAAACAGAGGTCTTTAGAAGAAGAGCCATTGCCAGCTTTTCTTTTTGTTAAAGCTGCAACCAATTTGAAGTTTATTTTATACCCGGGACGCAGAACTGTGCTTCAGAGAGGTCTGTGAGAGTAGCTGCACATCTGTTCATGGACTAATCGGATCCTTCAGCTGACATTCACTTTGGACATGACACCCTTGAGATGAAGAGAACTCAGTTGCTTTGGTGGCTCATGCATGAGTGTGTGTGTGTACCTACACATGCACTAGAAGAGATTCAAATGCATTTTCTTGGAACCTTTTCCTTTTATTGATCTCAAGCCTACTCACAGAAAAGGGACAAAATGACTTTCTTGAGCTGTGTTAACTCCTTAAGAGAGGTGTAGCTTCTAGATATAAGGAGATAGTTGTCCTGTTGTATCCTTCTTTGGTCTGGAACATTGTGTGCTGTTTTGGGCATCCCATTTTGGGAAAGATATTAATAAGTTGTAGGGTAACCATTTTGGTGAAGGGAAAGCCTTGAGTTCATGTTATAGCTTTGGTTCAATTCAATTCAAGAAACATTGATTGCCTGCTCTGGAGAAGGAGCTATGCTCGGTCCTGGGCTGAGGGAACTGGGAATGTTTAGCCTAGAGAAGAGAAGATTGCAGGAAGGGAGGAATATAATAGCTTTCTTCAAGTATTTGAAAGGCTGCTAAGTGGAAGAAAGATTAAATATGTTTTTCTTGGCCCCACTGGGCAAAGCTAGAAGTAGTGGGTAAAAGTTAGAGAGAGGTGGATTGCTATAAAGAAAAACCTCCTAACAATCAGAGCTAACTTCAAATGGAAAGGTCTGTGTCAAAAGATAGTAAGTTCCCCTCACTAGAGAATGCCCAATAAAGGCTATATCATGACTCTTAAATGAATTTAAGGGGATTCTCATCTGGTTTGCGCCTTAGACTAGATGGTTACTAAGGTCCCTTCCAATTCTGAAATTCTGTGATTCCTTTAATTAGGTGAAAATATGGGGAACATTAGGGATTAAACAGTACTTTCCCCAAAGACATAACTCTCTCCTCTCTTTACTCAATAAGCTTTGGTTCTGGTCTAGTCAAGGATGTGGGAACTGGGAGTTTGGATGCATGTACATATATGTATGTGGGCAGTGGATAAAGTGTTGACTCCTGGAGTCAGGAGGACTCATCTTCCTGAGTACAAATCTGGCCTCAGACACTTACTAGCTCTGTGACTGTGGGCAAGTCACTGAAATCTGTTTGCCTCAGTTTCCTCATCTGGAGAAGGAAATGGCAAACCACTGGAGTATCTTTGCAAAGAAAACTCCAAATGGGATCACACAACAGAAATGACTCAACAACAATATATGTATATTATGTATATATGCATGTATGTAAGTATACAAGAATAAATGAATGAAAACCACTTTTAAGGACTTTCTATATTTAAAGTGCTAGGACTACAAATATAAAGACAAGATAGTACCTGTTCTTAAGGACTCTATGTTCCAATGGAGGAGGTAATAGGAGATTGGTGGTCAGAGTAGGGAGTAATGCTGTAGAAATTCACAGAGGTGACTATTGTAACAATAGGGTGGTGCATTGATCCCTTAGGCATTGGTAGTATTGATTTGATTACAGTTTTCAGAGCAGGAGGTAAAAAGTAGAGAGACGAGACTGAGGTCTAAATGGAGTAAAGAGGAGGCTTCCTGGTCTTAGGGACAGCTTCCCTGAATGGCATAACTGCTTCCAGCATGGATTCTGGAGGTCCTGTTTGGACGGTGGAGAGGCAGTAAAGGTTGGCATGGTAGAAACATGATGAAGGAGAGGAAGAAGCTGGATGATCCCAAGGATCCAGGTCCTGCTAGGTCAGGGGGATTGGTGTTGATGATGGAGCTCTATGACCAGTTGGCAGACTTGAAAGTGCACAGGTCTCAGCCTCTTAAACAAATACTTTAGAGTCTCTTGTGAGCAAGAGATAAACAGGAACTGCTAAGCATTAGGTTAATTTCCCTAGCTTAATTTATTTCTATAAATGCAGACTTGAAGAATAACCTGGCAAGTGGTGGCATTGAGATTGACCACACAAAAGAACTCGACAAATAAATGTCCCTATCCCTTCAAGTCTTCTAGGAGAAATGGTTTTTAATTTATTTTGCAGCCCCATACAAAAGCTTAGGATTTTATCTGAATTAGCAGTTCTCTGAGCCATAGACAGAGCCAAGTAGAATTAAGGGCCCATTCTAATTCACCATCACCTCCTTTCCTTTCCTTTCTGGTTTGTGAAATCTTCACTTGCAAGAAGTTTTCCAGAATCATTGGAGCTTGCACCCACTTTGGGTCTTTTCCATTAGTCCCTGCAGCTTGGGTCCTGATCCTGCCAAAGGTAAGGGAAAGGGGTGTATGGATAAATAAAGAATTGAATGAATGAATAATATGACCATGTCAGCATGAGACCCTTGGGACCGAAGCCTTAGCCTTAAATGAAAGGCAGAACCTTTAAGGGTCTGGTGCTTAGCACAGTGCCTGGCACCTATTTGATTGACTTCTTCTTTCTAGTGTTCTGTTCTTGGTGATGATAGGGAGCAGAGCTTCTCCATATGTAGAAAAACTGCTAACCATAGGTCAGCTTCAGGAAATGTAGTGGTGTAATCCAAGCTTGGGCACCTTCAATACCCCGTTATAGAATGTAGCCCTGGAGATTTTCCCATCAGGCACTGTTTGGTACTGTCAGGACACCTACATGAGAGCAAAAAAAGGAACTTTCTGGGCTTTTTCTTTCTACTGTCTTTTTCTGTCTTCTGGAATGGAAAACTACCCAAAGGATTGCCAGAGAGTGTAGGGATTTATGCCATCAGTAGTGGAGAATGTTTTGGGGCAGGTGGAGGAGTGGTATACTTTAAAGACCTTTAGGGAGAATCATTTAACAGTACACACATGAGGTAATAGTTTATAAACAAGCCTGGTGGAGTAAATCATTTCCATTGCTATCACAATATAACATAAGCACATAGCTGCTCTCCAGGGTGTATGAATTGTCTGCTGCTAGGGATGAGGTCTGGCCCAACTCTTCTGCAGCCATTGGAGACCTTAAGGTGTCCTAGTCTTTTCAGGGGCACACAGGGTGGCCTATTTTCTGTTCATGCTGCTTCTGGACCCAGGTTGCCTTCAAGCTCTTAGATAAATCTGCCTCTTTAGGGATCTTAACCTGGTTACTTCAACTGCTCTTTCAGACCTGCAGCGCTGGATGTCCTTTTTATCCCTAACTCTTTTAGCCTCCCTCCCCCACTAGAAGGGGCTACATTTCTTTTTCTAATGCTGTCTCCTTGCCCTTACCTCCACCCCCTCCAAGCTCATAAGATCTGAAGTTTCCATGAATGACATCCCAAAAGAATGACTGTAACTTCTTTGGGGGCAGGAATTGTTTCTTCCTTTTTTTTTTTTATCTTTGCATCTCTAGCATAGACTTAATAATGCTTGCTGAATTTAATTGAATCATAGGTGCTATGAGTATACACATACATATATATTTATTGAAGTGTATAAAAATAAATATTACCCCCTTCTGCCCAATATACAAGTGACACATGGTTTGTGTACAAGTATGGCACTTAAACAAACATAAGGAAGTTGGTATCTCACTCTTAAAAACAGGCTAGCCTGGGGTGGGGAACCTGTTATCTCAAAACCATATGTGGCCCTCTAGGTCCTCAAGTGCGACCTTTTGACTGCATCCAAACTTCACAGAACAAATCCCCTTAATAAAACTGCTAGCTGCCAGCTGCTTCCCTCCCCTCCCCAGTCTTTGGAATACCTCCCTCCCCATTCCATTGTGCACAAACTACCCTACATGCATAGGATTTCATTGTCTTCTTTCTAACTTGTCTTTATCATTCTCAAAAGTTCCCCTGGTAACAAATCTTCCCTCAAAACCCTCTCCATTGGAGGCTGATGCTTCTCTTGTTCCCGACTCAAAGGGTTAGGAGCCAGAGACAGTATCCTCTGTGATCCCCATTGCAGGTTTTAGAATTGTTCTTAGGATTGTTTTTAGAATTTTACAATTGTTCTTTCATTCAATGACCTTTCAATGACATTCAATGACCCTTTCATTTTCGAAGTCTGACTATTTCATGTCACATTCTCCCTGTATTCATTGCTGTCTTCTTCTAACCTTTAGGCCATGATCTACTTCTTTTGGTGAATTTAGCACATAGGAAGCGTGTAATAAGTGCTTGTTGACTGATGGACTGGTTAATTCATGGTTTTTTTTTCTACCTCATTCAATATCCCTATTAATGACTATTCCAACACAGTGGACTCCTATTTCCTAAATCTTCTCAATTCCACTTCAGTCACCCACAAGAAAAGTCAGACCTTGTACTCTATCTCTCAGAAGTACTTCACAGTTAAGATCTGGAACCCTGAAAAACCCCTTCACTGACCACAACCACCTCTGCCATTCTCTCACTCTTACGCAACTGATCTTTAACCTCATTAAGTCCATCACTTCCACATCTCTTCTCACAGCCCTTCCTTATTTCATAGGACTCCGTGCCTGAGGGTAGTACGGCATTTCAATGATACCTTCGTTAGCACCTTAGAACCTCTAGTCCCCCTGAACTTCTGTCGTACCTTTCCTGCCAACCCTGATACATCACTAAACCCCACCATCTGCTTTAGCCATTGAACCTGCTAGATGTGTTATTGCTGTAGAAAATTAGCCTAACCATGCAGAATGGCTCCATTACAGACTGATGCTATCTTTGTTTAATTGAATTCTTACTGTTTCTTGGTAGTCCTTTTGATTCATCTCTGTTTCATTGCTAACGTTTCTGATTGCAAACCCTTTTCTTTTACCTTGAGCCTTCAACTCTACTTCTGCTTCTCTTGGCTCTCAGAGGGTAGTTTTACCTTCTATTTTGCTGAGCACATCATATGTAAACTCCCTCAACTTCTTGTCACTCTTCTCCTTTTTTGGTGTCTCAGAGGAACAAATGTCTCTCTTTCTTACCAAAGCAATTCTCTCTACCTATTTTCCTCCTTCCACTTTCTCCAGAACCTTGCTCTATTACTGATTCCCTTTTTAATAAATTGCATCTCATTTTTTCCTTCTCTACTTACTGGGCTGTGAAGGCCTTTAAATTCCATGCTGAGGGATTTTTATTTTATCTATAAGCAATAGGAAACCAATAAACATTCTTGAACAGGAAAATTTAAATGGTCGGATTTGTGTTTTTGGAAGATTATTTGGTCAGCTATCTAGAGGGAATATGTACTGTATGCATGTTCATAAAGGGAAAGGACTGATAATTGGGAGTCCAATTAGAAGGCTGCTGCCACTGTCCAAGTGAGGCATGATGGAGACCTGATCTACAATGGTGCTAATGTGATTGCAGAAGAGGAGACAGATGAGAGAGATGGTGTAGGTCAGTGGTTCTCAACTTGTGGGTTATGTTCAATTTGTAACAATGAAAATGCATCCTGCATATCAGATATTTACATTACAATTCATAACAGTAGCAAAATTACAGTTATAAAGTAGCAAGGAAAATAAGTTTATGGTTGGGGTCACCACAACGCGAGGAGCTGTATTAAAGAGTTGCAGCATTAGGAAGGTTGGGAATCACTGGTGTAGAGAATCAATGAGATTTAACACTTGAGTTTTTTGGGGGAGGGTTCTGAAGGAGAGTGAAATTCATTGAAGGATGACTTTGGAGTTATGATCCTGGAGACTTGAAGAGTGATGGTACCATGAGCAGATATAGAGAAGCTTGGAAGAGGGGTAGGTTTTGTGGGAAAGATGATAAATTCTATTTTGGATATACTGAATTTGTGATGACCATATAGTACTCAGTTGGAGATGTCTAGAAAGCAGTTGAAAGTGCAGGACAGGATTTTGGAGGGAGGCTAGAATTGGTTAGATAGATCTAGTGGTTAGCTGTATAGCATGGACAATTGGACCCATGGGAGCTGATAAATGTAATTACAGCATACTGGCTATCTTGGTATTCGTCATACACAACACTCTACTTTTTGATTTCTTGGCTGATTGATTAAAAAAGGGTTCAGGTTAGATGGTGGGACATGAATAATGATCCAAGAAGGGAGAGTGACAGGCAGACAGATAGGAGGAGCATCAAGAGAGAGCAGAGTCATGAAGAAGCAGGGAGAAGAGAGGAGTTGGGATAAAAGTGATAAATAGTTTTGGGTACTGCAGAGAAATAATGGAGGATGAAACCTAAGAAATACCCAACAAATTTAGCAATTAAGAGAACACTGGTAATCTTGGAGAGAACACTTTCAGTTGAAGGATAAAGTTTGGAAACCAAATTGCAAGGAGTGGGAGGAGTGGAAATATAAGTTTTATCTGGGAATTTTACTGTGAAAGGAAGATGAAGATGAGACCCAAGTGAAAAAAGATGCTTAAGGATGGGGGACACCTGAGATCATTTGAAAGAAAGGAACCAGGGGGCGGCTAGGTGGAGCAGTGAATAGAGCACCGGCCCTGGAGTCAGGAGGACCTGAGTTCAAATCCGGCCTCAGACACTTAACACAAAAACTAGCTGTGTGACCTTGGGCAAATCACTTAACCCCAACTGCCCTCCAAAAAGAAAAAAAAACAAAAAAAAGAAAGAAAGAAACCAGGAGATTGAAGATTAGAGGAGATGGAAAAGGATTATAAAGGGGCAAGTTCCTGGAGGAGATAGGGGACTATGGAGTCAAAACACACTCAAGAAATGCCTTGTAATTCCCTGGATTAGCTTTCCCATTTGAAATAGTAATACCACTCATTTCTAGAATCATATACTTATGTTTGCTATGTGGCTTGACATTTATCTATCGCCCCATCTGGTGACTCTCCATCAATAGACTACACAATAACTTTAAGTGAAAATAGAGAAGTATTTAATCAAGATGAAGTAGTGAGCAAATATCATGGGATAACACAAAATACAATTATTTAGCTCCCCTACACAGCGAGAAGCAACCTATTCCCACCCTTTTCCTCCTCACTCTGTAGCCTTCCATACTGATGTGGGGAGGGAACAAATTCCCAGAAAACTCACCCACGTGGATAGAGAAGGGAGAAGAGTCAGACTTTCTACATCTTCTTTCATCTTTGTTTTGGTAGCTGGCTTAAAAGCTACCCTATAGCCATGGTAGGAGCTCACTCTGTGAAACATTTACTGAATAACAGAAAGAGGACTAGAGCACTGGAAGACCCGAGTTTGAATCATGGCTCAGTTACTTTGGATAAGTTGCATTTCCTCACCTATGAAATGAGGGGATTGAATTAGATGGTTTCTAAATTCCAGCACTGTCTTATGAACATATGAATTGAAAACAAATGCCTCTTAAGTAGGAATTTAAAAAGGTGTTGTTGAATTATGCTTAATTTATCCTACAAACAAGAGCAAATTTATTTATTCTAGGAAGAGAATGTTTGCAGAATCATGTTACAGAGCTGCAGAGGAAGAACCTGAAGAATTATGTAAAGAGTGGAAATCTTTGTTTCAGGGCTACCAGTGATTAAGGATTATCCAAATTTTCCAGTGGAAGCTGTTTAGAATGCTCCATCGCTACTAGAAACGGAAACAAAAAAGTCAGACAGCTTCATCAGACCAAAAAACCACCCCAAAACACAAACAAAAAACCCAACCTGTTTAGTAACCATTACACAGCACCTTTCTTTCACTCAAGAAATTCCAAATACTGCGAGAGTAAGCTCTTGCATATCCTTGCACAGCCTTCCAAGGAAATAAGGCTGAGGTGCTATCACTCCTGAGCATTATGTTCAGTTCTGGTCATCATTTTTAGCATCATTCTTGTATGCTCTGGGAGTCCTTATCCTAACTACTTAAGATATCTTTGATTGATTGAAGGAGATGACTCATTCCTCACCTAATGATATAATTAATGTATTCTCATCTATGTGGTGAAAATGTGTTAGATCATCTGTACAAGGGCTAAATGGAGCAGGATGACTTTGACCTGACTCTTACATTAGGAAGGATATTAGATTATGAGTTCCTTGTGGGTAGAGATTGTTGTTTACTTTGTTTCTCTAGTGCTTAGAACAATGATTGGCACATAGTGGCTGTTTAATAAATATTTATTGATATTTATTGATTTACTGATAAATTATACATAGAACATCGAGAGCATAGCAAGTAGGGTGGTGAAATTTATGCCTCATGAGGACAGGCTGTGGGGGTGTTTAACTTGGAAGAGAAAACACTCAAGGGACAAATGATGGCTATCTTCAAGTATTTGAGAGACTGACACCTGGAATGGAGATTAAACTTGTTCTCATTATCCTCAGAGGAAACAACCAGGACCAACTGGTAGCAATTGCAAAAAGTCAAATTTAGGATTGATATGGGGAAAAACTTTCTGGGCAATTAGCATTCCCAAACTGGAATGAGATACCTTGGTGAGTACTGGGCTTCCTCTGACCTGGGGGTAGGGGGATGTAGTGGGGAGGTGACAGCTTCTGAGTAAAGTCTATATGGCCATTTGTCTGGTATGTTTGAAGGGAGATCTAGGTATGGTCTAAGTGGTCACTAAAACCCCTTCCAATACTGAGAGAGCGTGGATTTCCAAGGTCCTCTGTTGTCCTGTCTGCTTGAGAAGACCATCTGGCTTAAGGAGCACAGTAAAGGTTTCTGTCCTCACCACTCTGGCCATGGGCTTCCTCTGTCAAGGGGTTCTTTCCACCAATGTTCAGGATAAAGAATTTGCTTTTCTAGAAGAGGCTGCTCGAGCTGGGATACAATGGCTCATCTGGTTTAATTTAAAATGCAAAATATTTGAAAAATTGGTATTTTCAAAATAAGTGCCCTTATCCTAAGCTCTGGTTCTCATTAGCATGGATAAAGTTAGCGATGATAAGTTGGAACTCCTAAAATACCATCTTAAAGGGCTGCTCTCAGGTGTTCTCATACTATCTGCCTTCCCAGGGGTCTGCCTCTGACAGAGCTGCATTTTGATAGAGCCTCATTGAGGCCTGGTGTTTTCCTCATTTGTGCCTTGACTTTTTTTAAGGGGAGCTGAGTGGCTTAATTGGATGTTTGGGTAAACTCTGTCTACCTTGTTGAAATGCATAGTACAGGAATGACAGCACTTTAGGCCTCCATTCTCCACCTCCCACCCCGTCTCTCCTGCTGAAACCCTGTGGGCTTTACTGTCTCCCCCTGGTCCCCTATTCCTGACTTCTCAGCCAGATTCTTTACCTTCAGTGGGAGTTGCAAGTGAATGTTTAAGGGCAAGATTTGGCTCAGGCCAAGTATTCATCTAAGCCTGATGGAAGTCCATCCAATATTCCAGACAGCTAAATATAATCTCTGCACCTGTTCTAAGTCTAAAACATATCATGCAAAAAGACATCACATAGGCATGCAGAGGGTTTTTTCCTCCAAACGAAAGCCTTTTATCCACCAAGTTAAAAGCTCCTTACAAATATTAGCTCATGCATGGGTTGCCCACAGTAATTACAAAACAGCTGATTTTTTTTTAGCACCTTACAGTTACAGAATTTTTTAAAAAATAATTTATTTAGTTTTAGTTTTTCACCTTTACTTCCATAAGATTTTGTTTAAAATTTTCTCCCTCTCCCTTTTCTCCACCCTCCCCAAGACAGCATGCAATGTGATATAGGCTCTACTTATACATTCATATTGAACATATTTTCACATTAGTCATGATGTAAAGAATAATTAGAACTAATGGGAGGAACAATGAGAAAGAAGAAACAAAACAACAAAAGAAAGGAAGAGCAAATAGTGTGCTTCCATCTGCATTCAGACTCCAAAGTTCTTTCTCTGGATGTGGATAGCATTTTCCATAGTGACTATTTTGGAGTTGTCTTAGATCCTTGCATTGCTGAGAAGAGCTAAGTCCATCAAAGTCATTCATCACAAAATGTGGCTATACTGTGTGCAATGTTCTCCTGACTCTACTCATTTCAACTCAGCATCAGTTCATGTAAGTCTTCTCAGGTTTTTCTGAAGTCCTCCTGCTCATCATTTCTTATAGTACAATAGTATTCCATTACGTTCATGTGCCATGACTTGTTCAACCATTCCCCAATTGATGGACATCCCCTCAATTCTCAGTTCTTTACCACCACAAAAAGAGCTGCTGTAAGTATTTTGCACATGTGGGTCCTTTTCCCTTTTTTATATCTTTGACATATACACCTACCAATGGTAATGCTGGGTCAAAGGTTATGCACCATTTTATAGCCCTTTGGGCATAGTTCCAAATTGCTCTCCAGAATGGTTGGATCAGTTTACAACTCCACAAACAATGAATTAGTGCTCCAATTTTCCCACATCTCCAACAGCCATCATTTCCCTTTTCTGTCATATTAGTCAATCTGTGTGATTTATTAGTCAATTTTATTAGTCACACCTATTAGTTAATAGGTGTGATGTGGTACCTCAGAGTTGTTTTGATTTGCACTTCTCTAATCCATAGTGATTTAGAGTATTTCTACATTTGACTATAGATAGCTTTAATTTCTTCCTTCCTCTGAAAACTGGAATTTGAGTACCTGGGTTAGTTGTATCACAATAGACAAATGATTTAACTTCTCTGTGCCTCAATCTCCTAATCTGTAAAAATAAGCATAATTCTATTACCTACCTGAAAGGTTTGTTGTAAGGAAAGTACTTATAAATCTTCAAATACCCTAGAAATAAATGTGAACATTCTTCACGTTGCAATAAAATCTGGGTGAGCCAGGAGACAACACTTATCCACATGTCTCAGTAATAGCAGTGACTTTGTGCATTTGCTTTTTGTCCTGAAGCCAGTCACCTTCAATGGCCTGGCTTACATTTTGGCTGCTCAAGCCAAACTAGAACATTTTTATTTGGCTCTAAGCTCTTCGTCTGTGAAGTGCCTCTATCTACCTGGAAAGTTGGCTTTTAAAAAAGAGCGTCTGGAGAGGCTGTTGCCTTTGTTATGTACAGCAAGGGGCAAAGAAGCAACTTGAGCGTGAGTGCCTAGAAACCATCCAAGTGAGATTGCAGTGGAAGAACAGGAAGGCAGGGTTTGGATGGAGTGAATTGCTGCTGGTTTTGGGAGCTGTAAGCTGTGCTTTCAGTCATGAGATTTGTAGGAATGACTTTTTTTTTTTTACATTAAAGTGAAGGGCAGGGGCATAAAGAGCATTTTTTTTTGCCCTTTTTTATTTGTTTTCTTGTTTACATCATTCATTTTCATGAGATTTTTTGAATTACAAATTTTCTCCCCATCTTTCCCCTACCCCAACTCCAAAACAGCGATCCCACTGTAAAGCCCCTCCCTTGATCTGCTCTCTTACTTTCTGGTA
>CM053594.1:116601856-116637606 GCA_028646575.1 Pseudocheirus occidentalis | reverse complement strand
AGTGGTTTTTTCAAGGAGATATTTCACATTGCTTTCTATTTTTTCGTTTTTTTGTAACAGTTTAATAGTATCTTGGTTTCTCATAAAGTCATTAGCTTCCACTTGCTCCACTCTAATTCTGAAGGAATTATTCTCTTCAGAATGCTTTTGAGATTCTTTTTCCATATGGGAAATTTGACTTTTTAAGGCATTCTTCTCCTCACTGGCTTTCTGGGCCTCTTTTGCCATTTGAGTCAATCTGTTCTTTAAAGTGTTTTCTTCAGTCAGGTTGTTGACTCTCTTTTCATGACTTTCTTGCATCATTCTCATTTCTCTTCCCAATTTTTCTTCCACTTCTCTTATTTGTTTTTCAAAGTCCTTTTTCAGTTGATCTGAAGGGTTTCTTCTATCTTTTCCCTTCCTCCCTCCCTCTCTTCCTCTGTTGCTTCCTTCTACCCTCCTTCTCTCTCTCCCTCCCTCCATTCCTTCCTTCCTTCCTTCCTTCCTTCCTTCCTTCCTTCCTTCCTTCCTTCCTTCCTTCCTTCCTTCCTTCCTTCCTTCCTTCCTTCTTTCCTTCTTTCCTTCCTTCCTCTCTCTTTTTGAAAGTAATTAGGGTTAAGTGATTTGACCAGGATAACACAGTAAGTATCTGAAGCCACATTTGAACAAGTTCTCCTGACTCCAGGGCCATGCTCTATCCACTACACCACTTAAATGCCCCTCAACCCACTCTTTCATACAGGAGATGTTTTACCTACATTTGTGGAGATATAGCCATAAACCATGTCAGAGGAAACTGAGTGAAGGCATCATGAATATAGGAGGTGACATTTCTCCTCCATTATCAATTCCCTTACCCCCTTGATCATCCCTCATTTTTCTCATCTAATCCTAAAGCCTGTGTAACCTCTACCATCTGCCTTCTGAATTACTCCTCCTAAACCATGGTGCATTATGCATAGTAGGTGTTTAATTTAAAAAATGCTTTTGTTGAATTGAGTTGAATTTGAAGGGATTTTTTTCCTGAGAATCTATTTTTTGGAGAATTATTCTAATACTCTAGACCACAGACTTAGATGGGGCTCAGAAGCCCCAACACTGACCTAAATAAAATGGTCTCTATTACATGCGCGAGAAGTAGTCATTCATCCTTTGCTTGGATAGCTCTCCAAAGGAGAAGGAGCTCATTACTTCTTTTTTTTTTTTTTTTTTTTTTTGCTTTTTGGAGGGCAGGTTGGGGTTAAGTGACTTGCCCAAGGTCACACGGCTAGTTTTTCGTGTTAAGTGTCTGAGGCCGGATTTGACCTCAGGTACTCCTGACTCCAGGGCCGGTGCTCTATTCACTGCGCCACCTAGCCGCCCCTGAGCTCATTACTTCTTAATGCAGCCCCCTTGACTTTTGGACAGGTGTAGTTGTTAGGAAGATTTTCCCTCCATCAAGCTTATGTTTACCTCTGAAATTTCACTTTTCTCTGAAACTTTGCTCCTGGTTCTGCTCTGTGGGGCCAGAACAAGTAAAATCCCTCTTTTCTACACAAAGCAAAACAAAACCTTTCAAATACTTATAACATTGATTTTGACCTCCCCATCCCTCAAGCCAAAAGCTATCCATTTTATTTGATGGATCCTCACAGGGCATCATCTTAAACCTCTTCATTTTACTGATCATCTTTTTTTCTTTTTTTTTGGAGGGGGGAAGGCAGGGCAATTCGGGTTCAATGACTTGTCCAAGGTCACATGGCTAGTAAGTGTTAAATGTCTGAGGTTGGATTTGAACTCAGGTCCTCCTGACTCCAGGGCCAGTGCTCCATTCACTTCACCGCCTAGCCACCCCATATATTGATCATCATCCCTGAAATAAGTTATTTGTAAAAAAAAAAAAAACAAAAAACAAAACCATCTTTAAATGGGATTGCCTCCCCCGTTTCCTACTCCCTCACCCCTTTAGCCCATATTTGGGGGGAGGGAGAGGAGGCTCTTAGAAACTCTGAGGTCTACAGCTGGGGGAGAGCTTTGCCATATATAAATATATAAGTATATATATATATATATGTATGTATAAATAGACTTTTTTAAGCATGGGAGAGAGGACAAAAGGAACTGCATTATAAAGAACCCAATATACAAAAGAATATGCACAATTCAAGAAAGATGTAGTTAAATTCAATATTTTTTGTCTTGTCTTTTGCATAACTGTATGCTCTTATTTCATAATGTGCCTTGCTTCCTGATTGTGTGAAAATATAGAGATATATTCAGTACTACTGACCATGTTTTCATTATACTGCTAGATTAAGTTATTTTACTGAGTCACTCTCTTACCTATTATTGTTAGTAAACTATTGTAATGGCTTAGGATGGTGGTCATGAGGCCAGTGTAAATTTTTTCTTTTACATGTTTCCATAATGTAAGTTTATTGAAACCTTAATAAAGTATCGGCTTCATCTATATGTGGGTTCCCCCCCTCCCCAAGCTGATCTGCAAACGTTCACATTCCTAAATGGCAAAATAACTGGTCCTTATACCGTGATTTTTCCTCAAGGGTTAATTCATTTTTTTGCTTTTCTCATGCCAATAACAGGTTGTGAATAAATATAAATGGACATCCTGGAAAACAAAAAAACAAAAAACAAAACCAACAAACTTTTAGCACAGTGCTTGACACATAGTAGGGGTCATATAAATGCTTATTCCTTTCCCTTCCCCTTTCTTCTGGAGAGTCTGTAGCTTATCAGCCCAGATGAATGAATAAATGATGTATTTATTAAGTGCTTACTATCAGAGAAGCCCCGGGGATACCAATAGACAAATAAGAAGCCCCTGCTTTCAAGGAACTCACATTCCAGACCTGAACACCAGACTCTAGATGTGAACTGACAAGAGTGGGACGAGTTCCTCTCTAACCCTTGCCCCCACCTCTCCTCATGCAAACTGAGGCAGCATTTAGTAGCTTTTTGGGTTCCCCTATCATACTATCAGAAAGTCAGCCTTGGAGTCAGGAAGTCCTGCCTATGACACATACTAATTATGTGGCTCAGGGGTAAGTCAGTCTCTCTAAGACTACAGGCTGAAGAACACCTGTAGATACATATTGGTAGAAGGCATTTCCTTGGAAGGAAGGAAACCAGTATTTATTAAGCACCTACTGCATTGTGCTAAGCATTTTGCAAATATTGCCTCATTTGATCCTCACAACAACCCTGGGAGGTGGGATCTATTATCTCCATTTTACAGTTGTAGAAATTGAAGCAGACAGAAGTGACGTGCCCAGGGTCACAGAGCTGGTGAGTATCTGAGATGGATTTGAATTCAGATCTTCCTGACTCTAGACCTAGTGTCCTGTCCACTGAACTAGCTTTCCTTCCTTTTCAAATTGTTTCCTACAATAAGAAACCTCCAAATGGGGTCATGGAGAGTTGGATGTGACTGAAACAAAGAATGACAACAATAATGAAATCACAAATTCAGACTAAAAGTAATCACGTTGTTGACACATTAAGCTTTCAGTCCACTAAGGCCTCCAGGTCTTTCTAAGATAAACTGCTATCCAGTCATGTTTCACCCATTTTGTGTTTGTGAAGTCTGCTTTTGAACTCTTCTCAGTTCATATTTATCTGTATTAAATTTCATCTTATTAGATTCAGCCCAAGACTCTGGCCTATTGAAATCTTTTGATATCCTGTTTCTATTGTCCCACATGTCAAGAACGCCACCTGTGCTTAAATATAACTCATAGGTAAAATTGTTATTCAGTCATAGATTTCTGAGACATTCTTCTAGAGACCTCTTTCTAATAAGGCATTATACTGCATTGCTACAAAACTAAAACAATGACTAAAAAAAAAAGACCACAATTGTATTTGGGTGACCAGATCTCCATTCTTTTAAAAACAATTTTATTAAATGTTTTTATCTACTTTTAGTTTACAACATTCAGTTCCACAATTCCTATACCTTGAGTTCCAGACTTTCTCCCCCTCTCCACCATGGTGGCATGCAATCCAGTATAGGCTCTCCAGATACTTTCTCATTAAGCATTAGTCTGGTTGTAAAGAATTATAACCAGTGAAGTGAACAACAAGAAAGAAGGAGCAAAACAAAACAAAACAAAACACAAAAGAGAGAAAGAGCAAGGAGTTTGCTTCAATCTGCATTCGGACTCTGTAGTTCTTTTCTCTGGATGTGGATATCCCTTTCCGTCATGAGTCTTTTGGAGTTGTCTTATAACCTTGCATTGCTGAGGGGAGACAAGTCTAGCAAAGTTAGTCATCACAGATTCAATGTGTCTGTAATTGCATACACAGTTTTCTTGGTTCTGCTCTCCTCACTCAGCATCATAGAAGTATCTCCAGGATATTATGAAGTCTGTCTGCTCCTCATTTCTTATAGCACAATAGTATTCCATTACTTTCATATTCTACAACTTGTTTAGCTATTCCCTAATTGATGGGCACCCCGTTGATTTCCAATTCTTTGCCACCACAAAGATAGCTGCTATAAATATCTTTGTGCATATGGATCTTCCTCACACTTGTATGATCTCTTTAGGATATAGCCCTAGAAGTGGTATAGCTGCTTCAAAGGGTATGCACTTTTTTATAGCCCAGTGGTTCTCAACCTTCCTAATGCTGTGACCCTTTAATACTTATATGTGGGCATATCTGCATGTGGGCGGACCCGCCTGGAGACAGATAAAGGAGCAGTGTCTCAGTTCCTAAGACCATCGGAAATATGTGTTTTCAATGGTCTTAGGTGACCCCATTTGACCCCCAAAGGGGTCACAACCTACAGGTTGAGAACCACTGTTTTAGCCCTTTGCACATATTTCCAAATTGCTCTTCAGAATGGTTGGATCAGTTCACAACTCCACCAACAATGCATTCATGTTCCAATTTTTTCATATCCTCTCCAGCATTTACCAGATCTCCATCCTTGAAAGCACCGTCTTGAGTTATAAGAAATATTGTATGGACAGAAAATTACTCTTTTTTTTCAAGTACAGTTTCCAGTATAGGTAAAAATCCATCTTTATCTTAGGCATTCATATTTGATAACTATACTCAGAAGAATTTTTCCTTCCTGTATGGAAGGAGAAGGGCTAATAGGATAGGAGAAGCAGGTTAGAACATTGTGAAAAATACTCTAAGAGAATCAGGGTGGGAGCAATCTTTCTCTTGGAGGAAAAAGACTACCAGAACTGATTTTTTGAAAGAGGTGGAGATGCAGAGGGAAGGCTTTGCTGATGTGAAGAATGTAAAGGCAAAGTCAGGTTGGATGAATTTTGTGAATTGGGAGTAGTGCAATTTAGCTGTAGTGTTGAGTACTGAAGAGGAGTAGTATAAGATGAGACTAGAAAGGTAGGCTGAGGTTATGGACAGCCTAGAAGATTTTTTTTGAAGGTGATACAGAGCCTTTCAAGGTTTATGTGACATTACTAGAGCTGTGAATTTGGAAGATCTATTTGCTTTATTCTTACGTGTAATTAACTCTAAAGTGGAGTACACAGACTTTCTAAATGAGATTGTTTTATCCCTGGGTGTTGGGGAAAATGTCTGAGCCAAATCTTTCTAAATGAACCCATTGAGAGATGAAGCATAGAGTTATTCATCTGTTTGTTTGCTCATTCCACACAATTTTGCTCATCTAGAAAGCAATGGCTGATTGAGAAAGATAGGGCTTCTTACTTATTTGACAGAAGATGTGGGGCGGGGGGGTTACAAGATATTTCAAAGAAGACTAAAAGCTGGAGAGGTAAAGATAACAATAAAAAGAAATGTGTTTCTAATTTAATACGCTCACAATAGTTTACACATGGGGCTGTAACTAGAACATGTTGGAAACAGAATAAGTAAAATAAAAGCTTGAAAAACAATCTCATTTTGTGGATTGAAACATTTTGGGGAAGTATTTGCTTTAAATTAATTCCAAGGCTCTACGACAAAAATAAAAAAGAGAAACTTTTCTCTGTTTCTCCATGGACAGGGGGGTGGTGTACAAACATGGTAAAAATGGATCTGGAAAGAGCTTTGAAGAGTGGAGATTCAAACCAACTCTGTATGGAATGACCCATGGGGCTTGAAAAAAAATCACCATTTGGCAAATTTTCAAAATAGTTATTCTTTCATCTTCCCTTTCCTTCTCCACCACATTCTTATTTCTGGGGCA
This sequence comes from Pseudocheirus occidentalis, assembly GCA_028646575.1. Classification (NCBI taxonomy): domain Eukaryota; kingdom Metazoa; phylum Chordata; class Mammalia; order Diprotodontia; family Pseudocheiridae; genus Pseudocheirus; species Pseudocheirus occidentalis. Next base: position 116,631,461 of record CM053594.1, on the reverse strand, counting down.
TGAATGATAAAGGCCCCCACAATGCCTGCTTTTGGAACACTATGCCGAAGAGGAAGAGCTCACAGCTTTTGGAGGTAACCTGATCAGGTGAATTTCAGTGGCTTAGGCAGGTCAGATAGGGCTGGGAAACCAACCAAACCACTGGTCCCTCATCAGAAAAGAGGCAAATGGCCACACCTGCTAAAGTTTATGAAAACACTTTCTCTTCCTTTTGCAAGCAGATTATATATGAAAGCTCAGCAATAGCAAGAAAGCTATTCTCTCTCTGCCTTCCCCCCCTTTCCCCCATTCCCCCATCTCATCACATGGAAAGCAGCATCTTCTCTCTTGCTTGGGGTGGCCATTGTACAGGTAAGGCATATTCACCCCTGAGCTCTGTTTGCAATATATGTTTCTACAAAAGTTGACTCAAATATAGGCTTATCTAGGCATGGAAGTCACCTGGGCTTAGCAGAAGGCCCTGGAGGTAAGTGTTATTTAAGATTTCAGTCATCTTTTTATTCATTTTTTTCCAAGTCATGACACTGTTGCCCTTGGATTTTCTCTGTCTAGGGCTTCTTAGTGTTTTCCATGTGCAATTGAAACAGGTTCTTTTCAAGATAAGGGCTCCTTGGTTTTAGCTCTGTTTTCATTTGATCTTCTTGTTCACATGGGTTTCTCAGAATATTAGTTCTGGGAGACTCCTTGAACAAAAGAAGAAAATTTAAGGAACCAACTTTCTCTCCATTGTACAGTGGGTTTTCTCTTATGAACTGCCAAAGCCTGAGTCAAGTTACCCACAAACATCAAGATTAAAATAATTTCAGAAAATGTTCAGAAATTTTATAAAATGTTATGGATGATGCATCTATAATGGGTTCTTTAAAATGATTATTGCCATGAGCTTGATAAATAACAAATATCAATAATTTCAAGTACAAAGGACTTGAATAACAACAAAATAACAACAAAAAAGACTGCATATGAAGCTATAAATCTCCACTATGTAGATTTTTAATTTAACACGATAATTCCAACAACGCCCTGTATGTCTGTATCTTTTTCTAACCTTTCTCCTGTTCTCTTTTGTTTATTTTTAAAATGATTATTGGTGCTTTTTCTTCCATTTTCTTATATACATATTTGTGTGTGTGTGTGTATATATATATATATATATATATATATATATATGTACACACACATATATTGAGAAATAAGAGTGTGTGTGTGTGTGAGAGACAGAGAAGAAGAAGGAGAAGGAGAAGAAGGAGAAAAAGGAGGAGAAGAACAAGGAGAGAGAGCTCACATATTGACTTCTCTCAGGGAAGTTAGGGAATAAGTTTTTGAAGTTAATTTAATTGAAGACAAATATGCTTCTTCATACAATGATCCTCAGCTACATTTAGAGACAGAATATTTGTGCTAGCTAGACTACTAATCTAACCAAAAATAATATATTTAAAAATGTGAGGAAGTAAACTAAGAGGATATACAATAATTTAGGAACTGTTGAGTAAGTTGTGATATGTTATTGTATTGGAATAGCATTGTGCTGAAGAAATGAAGATATAGGTGATTGCAAAAAGACATGGAAAGACTTATATGATGCTGAACAATGCAAGTAGAAACAGAACAGTTTACACTACAACAACAATATTTTAAAAATGACCATTTGGAAGACTTTTAGAAGTAGAAGAAAAACTAAGAAACGAGCAGAACCAGGAGAACAATTTACACAACAGCAATCACACTCTAACAACAAACGACTTCGAAAGCTTTAAGTGAAGACCAACAAAATGACCGTTCATGATCCCGGGGGACTAATGATGAACTTTATGCCATCATTACAAAAAGGTGAAGGACTTGGGGTGCAGAATGAGACATATATCTATATATCTACACCCACATGCACGTGTAAATATATACTTATAAATTTGCTTTGCTTGATTATGCATGTTTATTACAAGTAATTAGGGCAGCCACGTGGATATCAGTGGAGAGAGTGCTAGGCCTGAAGTCAGGAAGACTCCTCTTTCTGAGTTCAGATCTGGCCTCTGATACTCACTAGCTGGGCAAGTCACTTAACCCTGTTTGCCTCAGTTTCCTCATATGCCAAATGAACTGGAGAAGGAAATGGCAAACCATCTCGGTATCTTTGCCAAGAAAACCCCAAATGAGGTCACAAAAAGTCAGACACAAATAAAATGATTGAACAATAGCCAATTAGTGGATTTCTTTTCCTCTGTAGGGTGGGGGAGGTGTAAAGGAATGAAAATAAATAGATTTCTGTTCGTTTAAAAAAACAGAGAGATGGTGGTGGTTGATTGTTGTCCTTTCTCTAAGAGGTCCAAAATGACATCACTGTATTAGAGTTGAGTTATAGTGTGTCAGATTGTGACTGATCAGACCAATACGAGCTCAGAATGCTCTACCCCAAGTCAGGCACAAATAGTTCTTGTGACCATTTGGAGTGGATTCTCTAAATTTGCTCACCTTACATTTCTTTTGAGCAACTTCAATTTTGCTTTGTTCATAGAGTAAAACAAATATTTTTTATTGACTTGTTTGTTTACTTTTAGTTTACAAGATTCAGTTCCAGAGTCACTTGAGTTTCAGATTTTTCTCCCCTTCCTCCCCACCCCTCACCCCTACCATGGTGGCATACAATCACGTATAGGATCTACAAACTCTTTCACATTGTACAATAGTCTGGTTGTATAAGTGTTGTAGCCAATGGAGTGAACAATGGTAAAAGAGAAACAAAACCAGACATAGAAAAGAATGATAGCACGCATTGCTTCAGTCTCCTTTTAAACTCTGGTATTTCTGAATCTTTCTCTGAATGTAGATATCTCCTTCCATCCTGAGACTTGTAGAGTTGTCTTTTAACTGTGCGATGCTGAGAAGCGTCCAGTAAAACACCTTTTCTGATGAGGGCACATAGTGCTGGGTGGTCCTGTGCCAGAGTCAACCAAGTCACACAATCAGTTCCAAAGTTAAGAGAGACCTTGAGAGTGTCCTTTTACCACTTCTTCTGACCACCAGGTGAGTGCTTGCCCTGTGTGACTTCTCCATGAAATAGTCTTTTTGATAAGCACACATTTTGCATTTTAACAACATGGTCGGCCCGTTGGAATTGTGTTGAGAAGGAGTGAAAATAAATAGGTTTCTGTTAATTTAAAAAATATAGAGAGGTAGAAGGCACTAAGGATGTGAAATGTTGTACAAACTATAAGATCAGGCCACTGTGTTATTAATTTTACTTAGCTGTTTTGCTCTATTACTTCTTACAAAGTGGGAGTAATCTATAACTGTGGTGTAAAGATGAAGCACATTAATAAAACTGGGGGAAAATAGGCAGTGTAATAGAAAAGGGTTCTCTACTAGGATTTGTAGTAAGATTTTAGGCTTAGGCCCCAACTCTATCACCTACTGGCTCAGTGGCCACCTTACCAGGTCTGAGGTCTTCTTCCACGCCTCTTCCTCACTACTACCACATCACTGTGCCATCTTCTCTCTGGCCATCATCCTTATCTCCCTTCCCCAGCCCTAACCAGGCCCTCTCTGACACTTTCCAGCCATCTCATACCATGCTGTCTCTGGGGAACCTTTCCCATTCCCCTTCACCATCTCCTATGAGAATGAGTGTAAGCTCTTAGGGCAGGAGCTATCTCACGTGTGTTAGTATCCCCAGAATTTAGCACAGTGACTGGTTGTAGGAAACAATAAATGCATGTTCTTTGTCTCTCTCTTTGTGTCTGTGTATGTATGTGTTTTTGTCTTCTGAGTATAACTCTGTGTGTGTGTCTGTCTCTCTATGTATGTCTCTGTGTTTCTCTTGCAGTAGAACTTGTCCAAAGAATTATTGCTAGGTTGTAATCATCAGCCTACAGAGATATGGAAAAATTGATTTGTTTTATATCTCTCTATCTAGCTATATCTCTATAGTTGTATGTATGTATATATGTGTATTATATCTATCAATCTATAATATAGACTCACTGTAGACAAAACCCAGTGAGTCTTCAGGAGCAGTTTTAACACTCTTAGATAGGTTTTAGTTCCATAGGTGGGATGAGCACATGAAATTTTACAGACAGCAGAAGTAGTAGGTAATGATTTACACATCAAAGAACAGAGAGCAGAAGGGAGAGAGCTAGATCCAGAAAAACGGGAAACTAGTCAGTAAACACCACGGTTATAGTTGGAATTTGCAAACTAACCATTAACACCATGTATAGTTTGATGTCTGAGATTGATTTTGCAGGTTCTATCTTAGTTACACGACCTAAAATCTTAATGGTGGTAAGAGAATCAAGTCATAAATTCTCTTAATATACTCTAATATCTCTTTCTCTAAACCTTTCTGGATTTCAATTTCTTTATCTGTAAAATGGCAAATAATAGTTACTCTATCTACCCTCAGGGTTTTGGGGGAATGATATGATATAATAGAGAGACAATGTGATGTAGAGCATACCAGATCTGCTTCAAAACCAGGAAAGCCTAGGTTTAAGTTCTGTCTCTGTACATGCTGGCTGTGTGACCCCAACCGAGATACTCAACTAGTCAGGACTGCAGACTACAGCGAAGGCGCTGAGCCGCACTTGTAGAGGGCATTTCCTCATTTGGAAGGGAGTTGCTTATTCTGATGGAATCACAGGCCCAGTCTTTATCCATTTTTATAAAGTAATAGAGTATTGCTTTGTTAATTATAAAAAAGTCATACTTTTGTAAGTTAGTTTAGTTTTTGATTCCCAGATGACAACTCTTAGTTTAGAAAAGAAATTCTTTATTCTTGGGAATTTGCATTACACAGTACAAGAGAGTATGCCTCAACTTTAATTTCACTTGTTCTCCACTCATTTTTTTTTTCTTTGTCAGTGAAAATTATGCTTCAAGTACTTACCATCTGTGTGAATCTGGGAAAGTCACTTAACCTTTCTCAGTCTCAGTTTCCTCATCTGTAAAATGGGGATAATGATAACACCTGTCTCACAAAGTTATTATGATGATCAAATAAGGAAACTTGTATAAAGCATTTTGGAAACCTCAAAGCACTATGTAAATGTGAGTTATTATTATTATTATTATTAAATATCCCTCACTGTCATGAGCACTTCTCTCCCTAATTTACTTTGTATTCACTTGTTGTATGTGGGTTCTTTTTATCTACTATTCTTGTTCTTTTAGGCAATAACTCCTCCCTATCCTATTATCCCCTTCCTGGTGATCAATCCCTCTTATTGCTCTTTATAAAAAAAATAGACTCCTCTTCCTCAAACATATGTAACCTTGGTTTCCAGCTATGCCTGGGACATTTGGTTTGCTGCATATTTGGAAGGAAAATTTGAACTGGGGGGAGAGAATACTGGTATAATGTTATGTGTCTACTTGAGGGGCAAAGTTGAAATGTCAAGGTTTGGAGAGGATAGGAAACAGAAGTGGTTCTAGACTCAGTGTGTGTGTGTGTGTGTGTGTGTGAGAGAGAGAGAGAGAGAGGGGGGGGGGAAATGGAAGGAAAAAAGGCACATAGAAACAGAGAGATGGACTTTGGAAGATGCAGACATGTAGAGGAAGTTGATTCCTTGATGTATCACTAGAGAGTTCAGGAAATTTTCCTTTGAGATATCTTGTTCCCAGTAGGAAAGCTCATTCACTCCATGTATTTTCTTGTATGTTTTAATCTGTAGAACTCTGATTTCTATTTATCATTTGTTTGGATAAGTGAGTTTACTCATCCACTATTTGTGATCATATAGTATAGTGGGAAAGAATTAAGCCTCCAGGTATAACTTTGGTATAATTTACCTCCTTAGGAGTAACCATGGAAATGAGTTTTTGTTTTGGACCAAAATCATTGCTCCTACCTAGACCATCAATATTTAAAATAAACACAAATACAATTCCGGTCTAATATGCCTCTTAGCAAATGGAGACCAGAATGGTTGGCCTCTGTACCTTTCTCTTGTGTCCTGGGGGGCAGGAATTTCATTCACCTTTGGAGAGCAGTTGGCAAGATTCCAGAGGTTCAACCCCCCACTCCATCCCACAATCTAGAATCTCCCCCAGTATGTACAGCTTGCAAAATGTTGTTTGGGAAACTGGGGTTACACTTTATATATGTGCCCAGAGATTGTCTTCCCCAAGTGTGCAGGGCAAACTCCCTTAATTCAATGTCTCTAGACCAAGTTTCTAGGAGGGGCAGGTTACAGGTTGCTTCTTTTCTCCCTTCTCTTAGAGGAGGATAAAAAAGGTCCCTAAGTAAAGTAAATATATACTTGTTCTGTGGGGAAAACCTGTTTTTACCCTCCAAGTTCATCAATACCAGGCTACCTCATTACCAAGGTTCTGTTGAAATAATGAGCTTCTAAAGGTTCAGGGACCCAAGGATTCTTAAAATAAAACAACACCAAGCCCCCTATTTTTGCCAGATGATGTTGTGTTTAAGATATTCAAAAATATAATCTTTTCAGGCTATATGGGTACAGTCCCTGCTTGGAGGTGGGGACAGGGTAGGAGGATAAGAAATGACAAAAGCCTTTGCTTCCTGCCAGTTAAAAAGCATCAAATGGGCAGCTCAGCCATGGTCCTGACAAGCCTCACTCACTCTTTGGAGACTGATGGGAGTGTACCAGGTATGTATATAGAATTTCTGCTTGTCTAAACAAAGCAAAAGCACCACCTAGTTCTAGGAATGATGTCAAGCCCTTGGTAAGAAGCATAGACTGACTGAACCTCTCAAGAGTATCTCAGAATTGCTCTTCACGCCCCTCCCCCAATTTTGCAGCAGCGTTGTATGATGTGGGTTGACGATTATATGATGTAAGTTGAGGTGATATAGTCTCAGAAGCATCCAGGGTGTGGTGGGCAAAACCCCCCAGTGTAGCCAAACTGGATAAAAATGTAATTGGGAGATATTTAACAAAGCAAAAAAAAATATGATACAACAGAGATGATGTTGATTGGTGGTTTTCTATGTCAGGGCACAGCCTGCAGGGATCTCTCTCCACTTGAGTTTGACACCGCTGGTTAGTGGATAAAGCTCTAGACTTGGAGTCAGGAAGACCTGAAAGCAAATTCTTCCTTGAGTACTTACCATCTGTGTGAACCAGAATAAGTTACTTAACCTTTCTCAGCCTCAGTTTCCTCATCTGTAAAACAGAGATGAATAATAGCACCTATTTCCCAGGGTTATTTTGAGGAACAAATAAGGAAACCTACATAAAGCATTTTGCAAACCTCAAAACACCATATAAATGTGAGCTATCATTGTCATTTTTATTAGAATCCTTCACAATAATTGGAACTTCTCTCCCCCAAATTACTTTGTATTTACTTGTCATATGTGTTGTAGGGGAGTCTCAGCCTTTTAGTAGCATGCTTGGGTTGCCTTTTGTGCTACTTTCAAACTTATAGGGAACAAATTTAAAGTCACTTGTCCCATTGGCTCCCCTTTATGTATGTGTGTGTTTCTCCCACCCCACCTCACAGAAGAGCAGAGGCTCCCTGAGGGCAGGGGCTGTTTCAGATCCTTACCACCTAGTACGGTATCTGACACATATAGTAAGGGCTTCTTAATAAAGCTGTATCTATGTATATACAGGTATATATTGATGTGGAAAATATGTATTAATATGGAAATATCCAAATATTCATATAACAGTATATATTTGGTATATTATAGAATTAATATAATAATAATATTAATAAATTATATAAATATAATATACAGCATAACATGTATAATTAATAATATATGATGCTTATATTAACTTACATAGTGATGTTCATGGTAACTCTCTAAGGTAAGTGCTACACGCATTGTTACGTTCATTTTTGTAAACCAGCCAATCCAAACCTTATTAATACTCTACCTTTGCAATGGGGATGCAAAGATTAAAATGAAAACAGCCCTTGTCCTCAATGAGCTTACATTCTTTTGGGGGAGGACCAGAGAGGTTAAATTACTTGCCTGTGGACATGTAACTGATATAACTAGAGGTGGGTGAATGAATGAATAAATGAATGCAGATGCATTGTTTACTCTGTACTAAGTACTCGGGATATACCTACAAAAGTGATATATAATCCCTCCTCTCGAGGGGCTAACATTCTGATCAGGGGACATGGGAGATACATGAAAGTTCAGGTATATGAAAAATGACAAGTCCAGTCATCCTTAGGGTATAGCATAGGTGTTCTTAATCTGGGGTTCATAAATGTGTTTAAAATAGAGATAACTTTATTTTAAACTATATCAAATGTTTTTCTTTTAAATCTTTGGTATTTTATTAATTTGAAAACATTATTTTGAGAAGGGGTCCATAGGATTCACCAGACTGCCAAGGGATTCTGTTAACTATGACAAATTAATGAGCTGCTATGAACTTGTTAAGAACTAGGTGGAGACTGAGGTTCAGGAGTCACTGGGGACATCTGACAGATCAGATGACTTTGCCTGATTGAGGGTACAGGAGCAGTAGCAGGGCAGGTGATGAAGCCCATTCAGGTATCATTTTTCTGAAGGAATGGTAGCTGGTAACTCACTGCTCAAACAAGAAGTATGAATGATCATGTTCTGGGGTCAAAGTGGAAAAATGGCAGGTTAAGGCTGGGAGAGTCTGGCCTACAGCTATTGGGAGACAGGTAAGTGGGGTTCAGATCCAGAATGGTGGGGAAGCTTCCAGTCAGGAAAGGGTATCTAATACCAGTTAGGAAGTAGGATGTTGGGGTTGGGACAAGGGAGGGAAAGATCTGCCTCTGGTGCCTGTTGGGGTAGTAGTCAAACCAGAGGTGTGCTGGCAAATGTTTTTCTGTGAACTCTCTGAAGCAGGACACACTTTAAAGTTTAATCTGCATCCCTAGCATTTTCTCCATCCCTTTCTTAAGTCTAGACCATCAACAAAACAATAAATCAAATATTTGCCTATTTCCAACATGTCAATGTCACCCTGGGAAATTTAAGGATCATGTCTCACAAGCTGGTTTGAGCTCGTGAGAGCATATTTCTATTTAAATCTTGATAGAATCTTAATTACAAATAAATCATTCTTTCCATTATACTCTTTACCTTCTCTTCATTTTTTTTTGTGACAAAAGAAATATATAATGGTGTATTGTAGGCTTTGATTTGGGTGATTTCTTCTTTATCTGTACATGCCACTACGTACAAACTTTTAGGGTAATTATAAAATGTAAATGGATAATATTCATCTTTATCAAATGGATTTTAATTTAACCATTATTATTTGCAATTGCTCTTTTGGGATTGCTAAAGCTATGGTTATTAAGCTATTGCTGAAACAGCGGATAGAGTACTGGACTTGGAATCAGGAAGAACTGAGTTCAAATCTGACCTCAGACTCTTACTAGTTATGTGACCCTGGGCAAGTCACTTAACACCTATTTGCCTCAGTTCCTCAACTGTAAAATGAGGACCCACTGGAGAAGGAGCTGGCAAATCATTCCGGTACCTTTGCCCAGAAAACCCCGTGGACAAATCTGTGGAGTCGTTACAAGTCAGACACAACTGTATGACTAAGCAACTAAACTATTAATTTGCAAGAAGCCAGAAAGGTATTGGTTACTTCAAAGTCCCAGTTTTATATTTTGGGTAATGCAAAGTAGAAGCTGAACTGCCCATATTCACCTCCTTTTTAATAGGGAGAGAAACTTCTATTTTCCTTAGATCAGCATTTCATGGCTAAAAGTCAGAGTTTTGCTTATTTGACCATCTGATATCATTTGACCAGCTCTAGGACAAAGCCAGTCCTCCTTTTCTATCTAGTCAATAGCTTAGATCCCTGGACCTTAAAAATCTTTAATACTGACTAAATTCTTGGGGTGAAAACCTGTGAAAATCTTACATGTGCTTGTTTGATGGAAAATCATGCTATTGCTCTACATGTAAAATCTCTCATAGTTCCACCTAAGCTATCAACTAGATAGTAAAGGAGGACAGCCTTTGTCCTAGAGCTGGTCAAATCCAGGGTCATATGATCCCTGCAAGAGCAAACATGACTAAATTTCACTGGGTTTAATGTTTAGCAACTTTGCTTTTTCTTCTTAGAAAACAAAATCTGGAAAAGACAAGAAATGGTAAGAAAGCAACTTTAGTTAGATTAAGTAAGATGAACAAGAGACCTATTCTATGTATTTGTAGTTTGTGTCACAGTGGACCTTTCACTTTTTTCCGCCTCCTGGGTCTTTTAATTCCTCTGGTTGCAGACCTGTGAAGATACTACTCAATGATATACCAGTGAAGAAGGAGATCAGAATTTATTTTGACCTATATCACACGAATGAAATACATTTAATTTTGAGTGGCATTCTTTCAAAGCTGAACAGCAGGATTTCTATAACTTGGGCATATTTGGTGAATTTTTGTTGGGGGCTAAAAAGTGAATTTGCCTCTGTCCTAGTGCTGTTTTATGTGGCAAGGACAGGAAAAACATATCACTGCTTTACAAAGCATAATTTTTAAAATTTAAGATTGTGATATAATTTCAATTTCCACATTAATTTAATCTCCTACCAAAGAAGACCATTTAAGTCATGATGAATGCCAGTTTTTTTTATACTCTGCTTTGGCTTACTGACATCTGTCCTGATAATTCCTGTAAGATAATTCCCATAAGTCTTAGAAATAGCAGGCTGAAGAGAGACAATGTTTTGTGAAAAAATTTTCCAAAGGCAACTAACTATATTGTTTTTTTTCCCCTTAAAATGAATGAAAAACTTTGATCTATCAACTGTGAAAAGTAAGCTGGGTGTGACCTTCCATCATCAGCTAATCATCTCACTTAATGACATTTCTTAACTTTGCTCTGATATTAGGTCATGGTCTTTCTTTGTACTGTCAAGATTTTTCATCCAAAGGCTAATTGTTTCCGTTTAGGTGTATAAGGATAGCTTGGGAATCAGACTGTTTAATATGAAGTTCATCTTTGTGTCTCAAATATCTGACAGTTCTTTGTGTTTTCTTGTGTCTGTCCCAGGAAGAACATTTTCTGTAGGAAATAAATGAAGAAATAAGCGGATTCAATAAAAGTTCAATTCAACAAGGGAAAGAAATTCTTACCTTTTTTGTGCCCTGGACCCCTTTCACAGTCTGGTGAAGCCTATGGACCACTTGTCACAATGATGCTTTTAAATGCATAAAAATAAAATATATAGGATTAGAAAAGAAATAAATTATATTGAAATAGTTACTAAAATATTAAAAAAAAAGGACCTGTGCTTTAAGGTCAGTATTAAAATACCCATTTCCATGCTACTGTAGCTCATTTTCTTTGCAGATTAGATTTTATTGCTCATTCAATCCAAATAAATAACCACCTCCACTCTAACACAACAAACATTAGAAATGAGTTAAATTGTACATATATTATTATGGCTTTTCATTAGGTATTTATCCCAAAGAGAGTCAAGAGAGCTGCAAAAATAAATTATAATTGTATTTGTCCTATTATTATTGAAATGTCTGCAATATCCTGGGGTTATATATATTAGATTCTCTCACAATTTATATCTCATATTGGTAAGAAGATGATACTTTATTGCTTCAGGGTCCAGAATGGTGTCTGCTGGTGCTCTAATGGAAGTGAATCCATTCTACCTGTGCCTTTGCATTCTATGCATTTCTTTCACATAAATCTTTCAAGAGAATCTACCCAGAACACCGGAGCATTTTGTATAGGCATCAGGGCAACGCTGAGTGTGTCCATCTCTTCTTCTTTCTAAAGGGCCATTCTAACTCCTTTTGCAATCATACTCTTCTGGGAGAATGTTTCAGTCTAGAGAGTTCATCTTGGTCCAAAAGGTTTCCACTTCAGAGGTAGATTGACTAATATGGAGACTACAATCATTCCATGATCTTAAAACAACAATAACAAAACCAAGATGTCTTGTCTTCATTCACTCTTGCCATGTGCACAGAAAGACTTTGTATCCAAAACATTATATATATATTACAATTAACTATTGAGGCAGTTAGGTGCGTGATGGATAGAGAACTGGGCCTGGAGTTAAGAAGACCTCAGTTCAGATCCAGCTTCAGGTACTTACTAGCTCTGTGACCTTGGATAAATCACTTAACCTCTGTTTGCCTCAGTTTTCTCAGCTATAGAATGGGGATAATAATAGTACCTATTTCCCAGAGTTGTTGTGAAGATCCAATGGGGTAAAATTTGTAAAGATCTTAGCATAGTACCTGGTGTGTAGTAGGCTCTATATGAATGCTAGCAATTGTTTTTTAATACACTATAGCATGTTTACTTAGACCATGCATCAGATTCAATGATAGAAAATGACATAACCTTTTAACATGAATGGTTGGTGGGTGGTACATACAGTCCTACTATATGATACTCCCAAATGATTAAGATCTGAAAGGGCAGTATAATTTTATTTTGTGTTTTTCATTGAAGGCCATAGCTTTGGATACTTTCCCTTAATATTCCTATCTTTTAAATGATATTTGAATTTTAAGTTTCATGCTGTAGTCAGCTCGACCAATCTTTAGTGATCAGTCTGAGGCCAAGAGGGATTAAACGGCTTACTCAGGGTCATGTAGGTAGTGAATATAAGGGAATTGGATATGAATCCAAGTTGTCTACCTCCCAAATTAGTGCTATTTCCATTGTACCACATTATTTTCATATTTTATTTGAAATATTTAGAAATTTATACTATGCATAGCTAATTGTTAAAATATACTAATCCAACCTTGCAAATTGATTTTTGAAATTATTAAGGCAATAGTTCTTTTGGCTACAGATTTGAATTGGCATCCCACACATTTACCATTTTTAGCTTCTCTAAAGCTGACTGGGAGGCCAGCCTCCCCTTTTGCTCCCCCAGGCTAAGAGAACACAGATATATCTGCCTCTGGCCAACCTACTCGGCATTTCCCCCCAAACTCAACTTCCTAAGAAAATATTACAGGAGATAGGAAAAGGGAAACAGCCTGTACTCAGTTTCTTTTTGGCCTAAAGTATATAAGCTGATGGTTTCATGGCTAAATTAATGTTCACATTGGCTTCATTAAGCCACTAAAATGGTTTAATTCAACATATTTAAATTGTTAAAAATTCCTGATCAGTTTTATTCTATTTTTTTGGGGGGAGGGGTGAGATGTGCAGGGGAAGAGAGTTGTTCAGGCCTGGGATTTCATCTATATGAGGAACTTGTAGTATAGAAGCTTCATCTGCCAACGTAGATTAGCCATTTATTTACAGTTTAATAGTCTTAAAGGTTGTGTGACTTGCCCATGCCTACACATCTGGAATGTGTTAGAGGTTATCTTGAATTAGGTCTTCCTGAATCCAAGGCTGGTCCTCTAAGCACTTATACAATACCATGCAACTTCTCATTCTATTCTATAAAATTCAGAATGTGATAAATGAGACCCATTCAAGAAATCATATTGCTTTTGTTGGAGCTTCCTTGGGAGTCAATGCTAATGACCCATTTTTTTCCCTGTTAGCATTAGTGAAGTGATTGGATCAAGAGATTTCCTAGTTTTTTGGGGAAGAGGAGGATTTTTCATGTCAACAACACCTTAATTCTTGAATCTCCCCAACACATCACTAAGAAACATCTTTCCTTTTCTTACATTTCACCTAGCACTTTGTGACTTTCTTATACATTTATTATGTCCTATATGTTGTTGTTTGTCCTTCATTTTTGAAGAGGATCAATGACATCATGGGTGATGTCTTGAGTCATGCATGAATTAGATTTAAATGATGTAGAGTTGCACAGTCATTAGTCACGCTCTCTTCCAGAATCATCAAAATCCAGTGACAGGACAAAAATACAGTGGATGACTTGGTGTCTTCAATATCTTACCAAGCTCTAAGAGCTCCACAGCACCTGCTTTAGCCACCTTCCTTGCTGTTTGAATATATTTCTCACCTACCCATTCTGATGGGAGAAGTCTTCCCATGCTTGGGGTAGACACCCTCCCACCTCACTGAGGGGTTAGAGTCCCGTTGGTTACCCTCAACCTGGTTTAACATGTCTGCTGAGAGTTTTATCAGGGTGTGGCCACTAGGCATGGCACAGCTTCTTGGAGCCATAGAGGAGAGTTGAGTGCCAGGTAAACACTAAGGGTACATAAGCAACCCTATTCCTCCATGAACAACCCAAACATCCTATCTCCTTAGTAGGTTATAAACTTTTCTAGCAGAGGAACCACGCCTATTCATCTCTGAATTCCTCCATCCAATTTTACCTTCCAGCTCTTTCTCCCTGGCATCTAGCAGAAAATTTTCACACAGACTTTAATAAAAGTTTGTTGAGTTGAATTATTGGGTGACTACTACCTTAGTCATTATAACTCAAGTTAGATCAAGAAATGATTACTCTCATTCATCTGTGATGACAACATTTGGTGTTGGACAAGTTGAAAGTACTGATGAACTTTATACTTTATTTGACCACCTAGGAGAGAAGGAGCCAGGAAAACATTTGTATGAGCAGGTCATTATTTGAAGTTTAGTTAGCAAAGTGGCTTATGTAATAATCATCCTTGTGATAACTACCTTTTACTTTTTTACTAAGTAAAAAAATGTTTTTGGTTAGTCTCCATTAGTTGCTAATAGCATATTAGATTTTCAATAAAGATGTGTAAAGGATCATGGGTTGAGAGCTGAAATTAATCTTGAAATTGACTCTGATATTCTCCTTTTACAGGTGAATAAACTGAGGGACAGATTGGCTCAGAGAGTTCCCTTGGATCACATAACTAGTAAATGTTTTGAGTCAGAATTTGAATCCAGGTCTGATTCTTAAGTCCCATAATCTAGCTACTACACCAGCTGCCTCCCTAAAGGCTGTATAAAAAAGATTAGAAACCATCTCTGCCTCCCAGGCCTTCCAGTCTTTATAATGGTGATCATAGAACTATATACAAGAAAGTGAGAGACATAGACCTTTAAGTGACTTGTCTAATGGTGCACAGGGAGTGGAAAAGATAGGATTCAAACTCAAATTGAGTGACATCAAGTTTAGAACTACAAATTGAGCATTTTGACTTAAGGCAGAGTTGAGGAAGGCAAGAGTTCCCATCAAAGGGGGACAGTGTCACTGGATTGCAAGAGTATGTGTGTGAGTGGGATGGGGTAGGAGGTTGGCACAAGGTATAAGCAGACTGAAAATACTTTAAAGCAAATATATTTAATTGGGCAGAAGAGCCACAGGAGGTTTCCCTATGGTTTAGCTTTGTTGTAAAAGCTTTAAATATGTGGTTTTTGGGGAAAGATAAAGTACTTAAAGAGGCAGTCTTTGTTCTGGGACAGTTTTTGTAAAATTCCTCCAACTGCTTACAATGCTTGACTAATTTAAGACAGATCTAACCTTGATGGATATCACAGGCTCCAAAATATAGATAAATTGAAAAATATGGGTGACAGATGCAGGTTTTCTATAGCAAATGCTACTAGCACCAGCATCTCTACCAAGATTCTCCCTTTAGCCCACATGATTCCACTTCTTCTGAAAATAATTGTCTCTCTGAGCACCACAGACTTTTACTTGGGGTGTTCACATTCTTGCACATTTGGATGCTGTCCATCTTCCCAGACACAGGCATAAGAGTACAGATTCAGCTTGGCCCAGGACTCTGTCTCTCCTTGTAACTTTTAACACCTCCTAAGTTTGGTTAAGAAAACTTTCTCATCTCTTCTTGGCTTTGAGACTTTGCTGAAGCTTAAGAGCAAAAGAGAGAAACGAAAATGAGATGAAAATGAAATATATGAGACAGATGAAAAAGAGACAAAAGTTTCTGGAAAAATTGTGTTCCTTACACAAACCATTGTGGATAGGCTGAAATTTAGTTCTAGCTTTCCCGCTTTTTGGGTGGGTCAAGTCAACAGTATTTATTAAGTACCTATTATGTGCCAGGCACATAGTGGATTTGTGTCTCTGGGCCTCGGTTTTCTTATCTATAAAATGAGGAGGTTGGACAAGATCATCTCTAAGGACTGCTCCATTCCCATGATTCTTTGGGTGTTGCTAGTAATACAAACACCCAGGGGAGTCAGCACTGAAGAGGGTGACTGATGAAAAGGACCTGAAGAAAGATGGTCTCTGGTGGCCATAGTCTATGGGCTTCTTAGGTTATGGTAATATTCACCACTCACAAAGATAGCCCTGGGTTAATATTATTGATATTTTTTGAACCAGACCTGTAATTTCATTAGTCTATGAAGAAAATCATTTGACCAATGCAGGTCTATACCTGTTCTGTAACTTCTAGACTTAAATAGTTGCCAGGGGGCATTGAGAGGTCACATAACCAACCAGTGTGTATTAGAGGTGATATTTGGACTCAGATTTCCCTGGCTCCAAGGTTGCATCTCTAACTCCTATATATAGGTGGGGAACCTATGACCTTAAGGCCACATGCTACTGAATTCAGTCAAAAGGGTGCACTTAAGGACCTAGAAATCTACAAGTGGCCTTAAGGCTGAAGGTCCCCCATTCCTGTATGCCTCTTGATAGAGTAGAAGTATTTCCACTTTACATATGACGTGGGGAACTAGGTGATCAGGGGACAGAGCACTAAGTCTGGAATCAGGAAAATCTGAGTTCAAATATGGCCTTAGATACTTACTAGCTGTGTGACCCTGGGCAAGTCATTTAACCTTGTCTGCCTCCATTTTCTCATCTGTAAAATGAGCTGGAGAAGGAAATGTCAAACTGCTCCAATATCTTTGCCAAGAAAATCCCAATGGGGCTGTGAAGAGATAGATACAACTGAACAGCAACAGATAAGGTAGCTGGCATTTGCAAAAATCATTTGTTCAAGGTGTGCCAGCTAGCAGGTGTAAGAGCTTGGACTCAAATCTTGATTCTCTGATGTTAAATTTGAAGCTCTTTCCACTAAACTAGATTATTTCCACTGATGAGGTTTAGTTAACATCTTTTCCTCTTATCTCTTGTTGGGATGTAAAAATATTTTTTTACCCTAAACTCTGAAAAAATTAAATATTACTGACAATCCCAATTTTAAGTGCTTTACTATATGTCTAATTTTTAAACTTTCAAAAATCATCTACTAGGATCTTCCCTGGGCCCAAGTCAAGTGCTGCATAATCCTCTTAAGTTAGGTAACGCATTGATAAACTCCAGTTTCTGTTGTTGTGTTGTTCAGTCATTTCAGTCATGTCTGACTCTTGATGACCCCATTTGGGGTTTTCTTGGCAAGGATACTGGAGTGGTTTGCCATTTCCTCCTCCAGATCATTTTACAGATAAGGAAACTGAGGCAGACAATTCTCTTTAGTTGGGTAGTTCATTGATAGAATCAAAGCTCATTGATAGGCTCTAAGGAGCATTCGTGTAAGGACCTCATCAGTGTTAAGTGTGATGGGAGGATTCTTTTATTCTTATTGCACCATTTATTCTATTTAATTCAACATATGACGTGGGGAATATTCAATTATGAATATACCATGAACCCATCCCTGTACAAGGTATTGTGGGGGCTATAAAGATGGATGGAGAAGTGGGCTTGCCTCAAGGAACCTAACCCCTTACATGAAATAATTAGAAAGCATTGTAATACTATATTCAATCAAGTGTCAGGTGATGTTGCTACACACAGACCCCAAGTGCAAGAGGCACTCAGAGAA
Organism: Pseudocheirus occidentalis; assembly: GCA_028646575.1. Taxonomy (NCBI): domain Eukaryota; kingdom Metazoa; phylum Chordata; class Mammalia; order Diprotodontia; family Pseudocheiridae; genus Pseudocheirus; species Pseudocheirus occidentalis. The sequence continues at coordinate 116,613,841 of CM053594.1, read as the reverse complement.
GGGAGTGTATGTTCAACTGTTGAAATATTTCTCCTACAGATTCCAGTTTGGATGCTACTTCTGCTATAAAACTTTACTTCATCCACATAGCTGAAAAGGTTCTTTCCGTCTTTCAATATTCCTAGAAAGCTTTGAATTTCTTCTTCGCCATTTTTAGACTGTCTTCTATGGCATAATTTATGTATGACTCATATCTATCTCCAGTAGACAGGAAGCTCCTTGAGCGTAGGAACTGTTGTGTTTTCTACTGTATATCCCTAGCACCAAGCACATTGATTGGCCCCTAGTCAGTGCTTAATACATTCTCGTCAAATTGAATTGGAGTTAGAATAGTGGATGAAGGCTTTGTGGAGAAGGTAGGTCTTGAGAGATGGGCAGAATTTTGGCAGACACAAGTTACACAGGTGTAACAAGATGGATTTGGGATTCACTGTGATTCCTGTGAATTTTGGCATATTTAAAGTTGCCAATCATCTCACATCTTGCTTTTGTGCAATGTTTTCCTTCTAGATATTCTCCTTTGAAATCTCTCTGATACTGACTTGATGCTAGGCTAGAGCCATCTGAAAATTTACACCATGTTACCCCAGTTTCTTCAGTACTCTCACATAATTTTTATGGGGAGAGCTGTGACTCCCACCTCTAGGAAACAACAGATCTACCTGGTTTCAAAAACAGGATGAAAAAAACTGACCTTCAGAAATCAAGCAGTGTCCCAGGGTATATATCCCAATGAATTAGGGCAATCAGTATTTCCTCATCCCATATTTCATATACATTTCAATTCAACCCACGTTTAATGAACACCTTCTATATGCTAGGTGGTATGCTTGGTGCTGGGAATACAGAGACCTGAAGCACTCTCTGACTTTATGCAACTTATATTCCAGTTATGACATGTACGTAGATAATTAGATATAAAACTCATGCAGTAATTTTGCCCAAGAGCAGCAGAGCGTTCACTAACAAAACAGAAGGGTAGGAGAAAGATTAGGAAAGACTTCATGTAAGAGGTGACACTTGACATGAATTTGGAAGAGTACCAGAGATTTTAAGATGTGAAGGTGAGGAGCAACTGCCTTTTAGCAGTGCGGAACAGTCTATTCAAAGGAACAGAGATGAGAAGAAATGTCAGGTTTAGGAAACAGTAGGGGTCAATGGATAGAGTGCTAAGCCTTGAGTCAGAAAGACCAGAGTTTAAATCTGGCCTTAGACACTTACTGGTTGTGTGACCTTGGATAAGTCACTTAGCCCTGTTTGCCTTGGTTTCTTCTTCTGTAAAATGAGTTGGAGAAGGTCATGGCAAACCACTCCAGTATCTCTGCCAAGAAAATCCCAAATGGGCTCACAAAGAGTCAGACATAACTGAATTGACTGAACACATTGTCTGGAACATAGAATGCTTGATGGAGAGGAATGTGAAATCATGGATTTAGTCAGATTGTGAAATGTTTGATATGCCAATCAGGAATTTGAATTTTGTTCTGGAGAGAAGAGGGAATCAATGAAGCTTCTAAAGCAGGGGATGAACATGATCAGTGCTATGTTTTAGTAAAATCATTTTTGTAGCTATGTGGAGAATAAATTGGAGAGGGGAAAAGATTGAAGGCAGAAAGACCAAAGACAAGAATATTTTAATAGTCCACAGAGAAGTGATGAGAGCCTGAACTAGGGTGGTTGACTATGGGAGGAGAAAGAATGCAAATTTGACAGATGTTGTAGGGAATCTAGGTGGTGCAGTGGATAGAGTTCTGGGTCTGCAGTCAGGAAGGCTCATCTACCTCAGTTCAAATCCAGCTTCAGAAGCTTACTTGCTGTGTAACCCTGGGCAAGTCACTCAATCCCGTTTACCTCAGTTTCCTCATATATAAAATGGAGAAGGAAATAGCAAACCACTCCCCATATCTTTGCCAAGAAAAGCTCAGAAGGTCTCACTAAAAGTTGGACATTACTGGACATTGCATAACAATGACAACATTTTTTTTTTTTGGTGGCATAGTGGATAAAGCGCTGGGCTGGAGGTCAGGAAAACTCATCTTCCTGAGTTCAAATATATCCTCACATACTTACTTGCTGTGTGACCCTGGGCAAGTCACTTTATTCTATTTTCCTCAGTTTTCCTCATCTGTAAAATGAGCTCAAGAAGGAACTGGCAAACCATTCCAGTATCCTTGCCAAGAAAACCCCAAGTAGGGTCAGAAAGAGTCAGACATGACTGAAAATGACCAAACAATAAGAGGAGTTGAGTAAAATGGACAAGACTTGACAACTGATGAATAGAAGAGATGAAGGAAAGTGAAGAGTGAAGGAAGGCTCTGAGTTTATGAACTTGGGTGACTAGAAGGCTGGCAATATCCCCTATAGAACTAGGGCAATTATGAATAATCATAATTGTGATAATAGTGAGAGCGTTTACAGAGCCCTAAGGTTTGCAATGTACTTTTGTCATTCAAGCAACAAGCATTTGTTAAATGCTTGCTTACTATTAGCCTGACACTGTATTAAACTGGGAGGAGGGGGGAGGGATTGAAAAAAGGCAAAACCAATATTTGCTCTCGAGGATTTCATGTCCCAGTTGCCTGACAACACGCACATCACTACATATGTACAAGATATAAACAAAGGGAGGCGATCTCCAACAGAGGTGCTAGCTGGATAGGGGAGAAGCTTCCTGCAGAAGGTAAGATTTGACCTGAATCTGGAACAAATCCAAGATTGAATAAATCTTTAATCTTGAACAAATCTCTAAGTGGAGATGAGTAGAGAAGACCCTGGGGAACAGCCGGTGAAAAGGTAAAGAGTCAGGAGCCAGAATGTCACGTAAGAAGTATGGCAAGAAGGCAGGTGTTGCTGGATCATAAAAGATGTGGAGGAGGGTAAAGTGTAGGGTGTCTTGGAAGCTAGCAAGGGGTCAATTTGTGGAGGGTGTTAAGTGCAAAAGAACACTTTATATTTGATCCTGAAAACAATAGGGAGCCAGCTGGAGTTTATAGAACAGGGAGAGGAATTAACATGGTCAGACCTGAACTTTAGGAAAATCACTTTGGCAGCTGAGCATAGGATGGATAGGAATGTGGAGAGATTTGGGGTAGGAAGACCAAGAAGCAGGCTCCTGCAGTGGTCTGGGTGGGAGGTGATGATGGCCTGTACCAGTGTGGTGGCTGTGGGGATAGAGAGAAGGGGGCATGTCCAGGAGCTGTCTGAAGGTAAAAAAAAATAAGACTTGGCACTTGATTTGGATATGTGGAGGGAGTGTGAAAGAGAAATCGTGACACTGAAGTTGTGAGTCTAAGTAACCAAAAAGGTTGATGGTGCCCTCAACAGAGATAGCAAAACTCAGAAAGAGAGAGAGGATAATGAGTTTCTTTTTGGATATGTTGAGATGTCTATGGGACATTCAGTTCAAGATGTCTGAAAGGAGACTGGAGCTCATAAGAGAGGCTAGGGTTGGATATAGACAAACACATACAATCCACATACATATATGATACATGTGTATTATATATATGTATGTATGTGTGTATACACACATATACATGTATATACACATTTTATATGTATATATAGATACTATAGATATAGATAATATAGATAAAATCATCTGCCTAGAGATAATAATTAAACCCCTGGGAGCTGATAAAATCAGCAAGTAAAGGTAGTATAGAGGGAAAAGCAGAGAGGGCCCAGCACAGAGCTTTGGGGGAATGCCAATTGTTAGTAAAGTTTCAGTTCAATATGTTACATATGCTATCTCTTTTGATCCTCCCAATAATCCTTTAAGGTAGGTTATTTTTATACCCATTTTGCAGATGAGGCAACCAAAGTTGAAAGAGCTTAAGCTCAAGCCCACGCAGGGAGAAAGTGTCTGAGGTAGGATTTTAACTCAGATATCCTTTTCTCCAAGTTTTGCCTTGTGTCTACTGTGCCATGTAACTGACTCCAAATTAGGAAGCGAAGAGTGAGTTGGAGGGAAAGAAAATGAGTTGCATATTAAACATTTGAGTTTGAGATGTCTGAGGGGCATCCAGCAGGAAGCTGGTCATGTAGGATTGTAGCTAGAGAGAGAAATAGTTGGATTTGTAATTTATGGACTCCTCGGCAAAGAGATAACAGCCCTGTGGGACTTGATTAGGTCACCAAAAAAGCATAGTGATAGAAGAGGAGAGGACCTAGGAGAAGTCTTTGGTGCACACCCACACCTAGGAAGTGACACACAGATGATCTTCCAAAAAATGAACATGAGACCAAGGTTGCAAGTAGAGGAGTTGACATTGTCAAGGAGAAAGATCATCTTTTCTTCTAAGCCTGGAGGAAAGGAAGGGAGAATGAAAGATGATGTTAAAAGTACTTGAGACACAGAAGTAGGGAGAAATGGGAACCTGTGGTGGATCTTCTCAAGGTGAAGTCCTCTGCTGACTGGGTATGGGGAGGAGTAGGTAAAAGGTACTTCAGGAGAGAAACAAGTCTGGAGCAGATTCTGTGAGGAATAGAATTGAGTCAGAAAGGATTGGCATGGAGCAGTGGGAGCCCTGCTTAGATTAGATCCAAGTTTGAGGGATAAAGCTGAGGCCACAGCAGAGGTAGTGACCTGGGAAAACAGGGAGGAATGGAGATTCTAGAGTTTTCAGTATGGGCAAAGAATAGATTTAGAAGTGATTCACAAAGGTGTAATATGATGGTAAGAGGTTTTAAAAAATTCTGGATTGTGGAGTTGGAATACTTTTAAGTGGTGATAAGATCAAGGCTATGTCTATATCTTTGTGTGGGATATATGGGCTATTCAGGGAGTACTAGCACCTCTGGTGTGAGGGTTTGTCGAGCCCTTTTCAGGGTGGCTCGTCTGTCTTTGGTGCCTACCTCACACTCAACTCTCACTTATGGCTCCAAGAAGCTATAGCATGATCGGTGGTCACACTGGTAAAACTATCTTGGCAGATGGTCTAAACCAGCTTGAAGTAACCAACAGATCTCAATCCTTTTGGCAAGGTAGGGGAATATTTACCCCAAGCATGTGAAGACTTCTTCTGGCAGAATGGGTGAATGAGGACATAGTTTTGAAGGCAGCTGAAACAGGTGCAATGTACTGTTTAGAGTTTGCTCAGACTTTGAACGTTGAATATGCCAAGTTCATCCACTGTATTCCAGACCACTGCCAGTCATCTTGAGTTTTGCTCCTGGACTTTGATGACTCAGGAAGAGAGAGTGAGGCTGATGGCTTTGTGCAACTCTGCCTCACTTAAATCCAGTTCACCCATGAGTGAAGATATCAACCACAATGTCATTGGTCTTTGAAAATGAAGGACAAGCAACAACAATATCTCTGCATGTGTCTGAAATAGAGTGAAGTAATGATCACATTTCCCCCTCTAATTTCTAAGCAATCTATCCCTCTGTCCTCCCCCAATTCTCTAACCCCCCCAATCCCTGCCACTCCCCATGATTCAAGGTCTATCAATGACCTTGAGATTCACTAAGCTCACAGAATCCTAGAATTTGAGTTGGAAGGGACATCTCATTCAACTTATCCTATAAAAGAATTCCCTTTCCAGCACACTGGACAAATGACCAAATGACTCTGTCTGAAAACCTTCAAAGTGGACAGACTTATTACCTCTTATGGCAGCCCTTTCCACTTTTGGATAGCTCTATTTATTATGCGGTTATTCCTGAAATTGACTTTTTGCAACCTACCTCCACCTTCTGGGGCTAAGCACAAGTCTAATCTTCAACAAAATCCTAAAGTCTCATTGTGGCCAGGAGATAACACTAGGCTCACCCATTCTATGCCAATGGCATCTAAGCCTTGGTAGGTATTACCAGTGGATAGAGCACTGGGCTTGGAGTCAGGAAGATCTGAGTTCAAATCTGACCTTAAACATTAGCTGTATGACTCTGGGCAAATAACTTAACCTCTGTTTGCCTTAATTCACTGGAGAAAGAAATAGCAAACCCCTCCAATATCTTTGCCAAGAAAACCCCATGGACAGTATTAGTGTGCTATGGTCGACAGGGTCACATAGAGTCAGACATGATTGTATGACTGGAGAACAAGAAGGTCTTACCAAGTTAGAAATGTTTCAGGTACGGGGCCAGCAATATTCCATATATCTGTTATCTAAAGACCAACTAATTAATTTCAGAGAAGCTCATCTCTGGGTTGGTCAAGGGGTTTGAATAATTAATAATAATAATAATAACAACAATGAATACTTTAACATTTGGATAGTGCTTTGAGGTTTGCAGAGCTCTTTACGCAACAGCCTTTTGAGGTTAGTGCTATTATGATTCCCCATTTTGCAGATGAGGAAACTGAGTTTGTCTTTCTCAGAATCACCTAATAAGTATCTGAAGGAAAGATTTGAACCAAAATCTTCCTGACTCCAAGCTCAGTGTTCTCTTCTCTCTTGTCATCCAATAGCCAATGAATCTTTTGGTCCGAATAATTCTTAAAAATCCATTTACCAAAATCACAGAGGAGTTGTGATCTGTATTAGTGGAAGGGGCACCAAAACCAATGAAAATAGATGATTGAAGAAGGCATTCTCTAATAAAACCTATCTTTGTCTCTATTTGAGGAATATTTTTCCATCTGTAGCCAAGACAATTTCCAGAACATGAACTTTCTATATTCTCTTTTGCACTGAAGAAATGCATTATGGATCTTTCAGGTGCTTACCAGTGCGTGACTTACTGTTTTTTTTTTTTTTTTTTGTAGATTTCTGCTCTGTTTTCCTGCAGCGAAGGTGGGTTACTCAAGATTTAAAGTTCTAAGGTAATTCCCCAAACTTGGTTTTGAAGGCACTTGGTAACGTTATTGTTATAATTTCTTAATGAATTCCAGCAGCCCTTTCTGATAATTAGGGAATAGGCAAAGCCCTTAACAGCATGCCAATACAGTGGAGTAATGGCCGTTAAAGACATGAGCTTTGGGACTATTTGGAAACAAATGGTCATTTCACCAGGAAAGTAAAACAAACTGCAGTTTTACTCAACTTTCCTCCTTAGGCTCTGTGCCATATTTATAGGTCAACTTCAACTAGTCTGTACTGCTGAGTTTTTTTTTCCCTCTCCTATGTCAGCTGTGTGAACTTTCAGCATCCATGGCTCAGCCCTGTTTTCACTCGTAGTCTGTTAGCAGGTACACATTTACTTTCTTTATTTAAAAAAAGGAAAAGGACAAAAGAAAGTTCATTTTCATTCTTTCCTTTTTTTGGTTTAAGCTGAGATATAATAGAAAACAAACAGTATGGGTTGAAAGGCAGTTAGCTCCAGTGTGTCCCGGAGGAAGATGGCAAGTAGAGCAATGTGGATTGTGGTTTCATGTTGCTTTTAGGCCATCACAGCATTTTGATTTTATGTGTTTATTTTGTACAGACTATTGACTTGAGTGGAATATACAGGAATATATGCAAATTTACATTTGCCCTATTTAGTGCCTTGCTTTTGGGACTTTGCATCAGTTTTATTGTCTGGAATTTCAGGGGAGAAAAGTCTCTTTTTTTGTCTTAATTTTTAAAAAAATTCCATATAATGTACCAACAAGGTGTTAAAGTGATGACAAAAATGAAACAAGAAAGGAAAAAACAGGAAAATTACTTTTTCATCTGACAGTTGGAGGGGAAATTTTTGCCTTTGTTGAAAATATGTTGGGTAATGAAATAATAAAGCATTAACGAAGGTATTGTACAGTGTGTGTGCTGGAGGAGGCAGGGGAAATAGAAAGCAGGTGGTCCCTGTCGGTATTAGGTTTATACATAGAGCTTTGTGATTTTCTTTTCTCTTTTTTGTGGGCTGTTTTAAATTGCTGTTGCATTTTTGGGTTAAGTCTAGCTGTTCTCAGTTACATAACTGCTCCCTTTAGCCTATAAATATAAAGGTCAGCTGGGGGTCAAGAAGCCCCATTCTGAAAAGAAGCTAGAGCAAATGCGACCCAGGATATGATGTGGGCTTCCATATTGGGAACTTGTTGGTCCTCTCTCTGGAGTTGTCAGTTCTGAGAACTGACATTGAGGTGAGAAGAGAAGACGGTGGCTCCATCTGGAAAAGGGGCTAGGTTAAGATGCCTCCTGATTAGACATGGCTCTCAGGTGATCCTTGGGTCTTCATATGTGCAATGTGATATTGTGTTTCAAAACCTGGTATGTGCAATGCTCATGTCATAAATTCCAGTGACATTAAGAGTAAAGTTGTTTCATGTCTTTTGGCTTGGGTACCTCTCCTTCCCACCACCCTGAAACTGGGAGAAATCTCTCTACTAGATACCCTAGGACAGTGGTTCTCAACCTGTGGGTCACAACCCTTTTGGGGGTAGAATGACCCTTTCACAGGGGTCACAGGGGTCACCTAGGACCATTGGAAAGCATGCATTTCTGATGATCTTAGGAACCGAGACACCGCTCCTCTATCTGTCTCCAGGCGGGTCCACCCATATGCAGATACTCCCACATAAGAGTATTAAAGGGTCCAGGCAGTAGGAAGGATTGAAAACCATTGCTCTAGAAGACTGAAATCAACTCCCCTCTCTTACATTGACTCCAATGCATTAAAAGCAAATTTTATTCAGAGAAAAGATCAATACATTTATCAATAAATATTTATTACATACCTATTATGTGCCAGGCCCTCATCTAAGGCTATCAGGGAGGGTTTTATGGAAAACTGACATCTTAGAAAAAGAAAGAGAAGGATTTCCTATCAGCTACATTCTAATTCACTATTATCAGTCCTCCCTCCCACCAATTCCCCCAGGAAAAGTTCATCACCAGGAAACTTGTCATCACAGAGTTTGCTTCAGTTTTGGCATTCACACCTCCTAAGTCTCCTCATTTGTCTCTACTCTGCTCCTCTGATTGGAGGGCTGGAAGGCAGAGTAAAAACTATCTCCCAAAGCCTCCATATAAAGAAGACCTAGAAGCTCAGTGAACTCTCCACTATTATCATGCTCCCATGCCAAGTACCTTCTCTCCCCCACACCTTTTGGGTTCTTTTTGTGTGTTGTCTTCCTCTATTAGATTATAAATTCCTTGAGGGCAAGGACCATCTTTTCTTTTCTTTTTTTTGTATCCCCAATGCTTAGTATGGTGTCTAGCAAATAGCAGGCATGTAATGAGTGGTTATTGTATCTGAAAGGTGAGTAGAAAGGACATTCAAGGTATAGAGGAAAGGAAATTTCTGCCAGTATGCTTTTCCCTCATGTACCTGGTAAGTCAACCTATATGATGAATAATATTTTTTAAAAGACAGCAAAAAGAAACAGAAGAGGAAAAAAACAGCATAACTTAATGATACATAGAAAAAGTCTGAAAATATGTGCTATACAAAACACTTGTGGACTTCCCACCTCTGAAAAGGGCATTGAGTTGAGGGTGTCTTCTCATATTTCTTCTTTTGAGCTATGCTTGTTTCAAGAAATATTTTTAATTTGTAAATTATAAATTTAATTGTAAATTAAAGTAAATTGTAAATTAAAGTACAAAATATACACTTACCAAAAAGACTTTATTTTATGGAAAACTCACACAGAACAAATGCTCACCTGGTGGTCAGAAGAAGTGATATAGGGACTCTTTCAAGGTCTCTCTTAAGAACTTTGGAATTGATTGTTTGACATGGGAAACACTGGCACAGGATTGCTCAGCATGTTGTGCCCACATCAGAGAAGGTGCCGTGCTCTATGAGCAAAGCAGAATTGAGACAGTTCAAAGGAAATATAGGATGCACAAATTTGGTGTATCCACCCCAAATGTTCACACAGACTATTTGTGCCCAACTCGTGGTAGAGCATTCTGAGCTCATAGTACTTTGATCAGTCATAATTGGACACGTTTAAATGTGACTCTAGCAGGGTGATGTCATTTTGGTCCTTTTCAAGAACGAAGGACAACAGTCACCAAGCTAAGACATTTGGTGTGTATAAGCTTATTATTGACATTGGTTTGTTGTCTATGGTCCCTTTCAACATAATATAGTTTTCTAGTTTTCTTGTTCATTCCTCTTGTTTTTTTGAATGTTTGTTTTTGCTTTGTTTGATGTTTGTGGTTTATTTGTCCAGTTGCGTTTGATCCTTTGTGACTTCAATATTTCCTAAATTCTGTCCAAACTCATGTTCGTTGATCCCATGACACTATCTATCCATCTCATCCTCTCCTGTCCCTTTTTCCTTTTGCCTTCATTCTTTCTCAACACCTGGGTCTTTTCCAATGAGTGACATCTTCTCAACATGTGACCAAAGTATTTTAGCTTCAGCTTAAATATTTGTCCTTGCAGTGAGTAGTTTGAATTTATTTCTTTAAGTATTGACTAATTTGATCTCCTTGCTGTCCAAGGGATTCTCAAAAGTCTTTTCCAGCACCATCATTTGAAAGTGTCAATTCTGCAGCACTGAGCTTTCATTGTGGTCCAACTCTCATAGCTGTACATTACTAATGGAAAACCCATAGCTTTGACTGTACAGATCTTTGTGGGTAAGGTGATGTCTCTGCTTTTTAGTATGCTATCCAGATTTGCTACAGTTTTCCTTCCAAGGAGTAAACATCTTTTAATTTCATGGCTACAGTTGCCATCTGCAGTGATCTTTCAGTCCAATAATATAAAATCTGAAACAGCTTCTATTTCCTCTCTCTCTATTTGCCAGGAAGGGATGGGACCAGTTGTCAAGATCTTAACTTTTTAGATATTAAGCTTCAAATCAGCTTTTATACTCTTCTCTTTCATCACATCAGGAGACTTCTTTTTTTATTGACTTGTTTACTTTTAGTTTATAAGATTCAGTTCCAGAATCACTTGAGTTTCACATTTTCTCCCCTTCCTCCCCCCATTCCCCCATGGTGGCATACAATCATGTATAGGATCTGCAAACTCTTTTACACTGTACAATAGTCTGGTTGTATAGAAGTGTTATAACCAATGGAGTGAATAATGGGAAAAAAGAAACAAAACCAAACATAGAAAAGAATGATAGTATGTATTGCTCAGTCTCCATTTAAACTCTGGTCTTTCTAGATCTTTCTTTGAATGTAGACATCTCCTTCCATCCTGAGACTTGTAGAGTTGTCTTTTAACTGTGCTTTGCTGAGAAGAGCCCAGTTTATCAAGGTTGGTCATCACACATATGATGTGTCTGTGAGTACAAATTTTTCCTGATTCTGCTCTTCTCATTTAGCATCAGTTTGTATAAGCCTCTCCAGGTAATTATGAAGTCCACGTCCTTCCCATTTCTTATAGCACAATAGTATTCCATTACATTCATATACTATAACTTGTTCAGCCATTCCCCAATTGCTGGGAATCCCCTAAATTTCCAGGTTTTTGCCACCACAATAGAGCTGCAATAAATATTTTTGTACACATGGGGCCTTTTCCCACTTCTATGATCTCTTTGGGATACAACCCCAAGAGTGGTATTACTGGGTCAAAGGGTATGCAATTATTTATAGCCCTTTGGGCATAGTTCCAGATTGACCTCCAGAATGGTTGTATCAGTTCACAACTCCACCAACAATGCATCAGAGTTCCAATTTTTCTACATCTTCTCCAGCACTTGTCATTTTCTTGTTTTGTAATCTTAGCCAATCTGACTGGTGTGATGTGGTACCTCAAAGTTATTTTGATTTGCATTTCTCAAATCAATAGTGATTTAAAGCATTTTTCCATATACTTATAAATATCTTTAATTTCTACCTCTGTAAATTGCCTGTTCATATCCTTTGACCATTTATCAATTGGGGAATGACTTGTATTCTTGTAAATTTTACTTAATTCCCTGTATATTTTCAAAATGAGGCCTTTATCAGAGGCACTGGTTGTAAATATTCTTTCCCAATTTTCCACTTCCCTCTTAATCTTGGTTACATTGGCTTTGCTTGTACAGAAACTTTTCAATTTGATGTAATCAAGATTATCCATTTTGCATTTCATAATGCTCTCCAACTCTTTTTTGGTCATAAAGTCTTCCCTACTCCATAAATCCGACAGGTAAACTATTCC
>CM053594.1:116568129-116601356 GCA_028646575.1 Pseudocheirus occidentalis | reverse complement strand
CTAAGGAATAGAGTAGTGGATCAATGGAATAGATTGGGTACAAAAGAATCAGTAGTCAACGACTACAGTAATATACTGTTTGATAAGCCCAAAGACCCCAGTTTCTGGGTTAAGAATTCACTGTTTGACAAAAAATGCTGGGGAAATTGGAATATAGTATCAAGAGACTTCTTAATTTTTCTTCACTTTCTGCTATCCAAGTGATATCACCTGCATATCTGAAATTATTGATGATTCTCTTGGCAACCTTAATTCCAGCTTTTGATTTATCCTTCCTGATATTTTGCATGATATACTCTGTATATAAGTTAAATAAGGTGACAATATGTGGCTTTGTCAGACTCCTTTTCTAATCTTTAATCATTCAGTTGTTTCATTCAGTTTTAACTATTGCTTCTTACAGTTGCTTACTGTTACTTACTGTTACTATTACTTACTGTTGCTCCTACTGTTGCTTCATATATGCCTATTTTTGCATGAAACTTTCCATTGATATCTGTAACTTTCTTGAAAAGATCTCTTGTCTTTCCCATTCTATTGTTTTCTTCTATTTCTTTGCATTATTTGTTTAGGAAAACCTTATCTCTTCTTGCTATTCTCTGGAATTCCGCATTTGGTTGGGTATCTTTCCTCTTCTCCTTTACCTTTTGTTTTCCTTCTTTTCTCACCTATCTGTAAAGTCTCATCAGATGGCCATTTTGCTTTTCTTGTTCTTTTTCTTTGTTGCTTCCTCATGCACAATATTGCAAACCTTTGTCCACAGATCTTTAGGCATTCTATCTACCCGATATAACCCCATAAATCTATTCATCACTTTCCTTAATATACATAAGAGATGTTATTTAAGTCCTATGTATATGGTCTGATGATTTTCCCTACTTTCTTCTGTTTAAGTTTGAATTTTGCAATAAGAAGCTCATGATGTGAGCCACAGTCAACTCCAGGTCTTGTTTTAACTGGCTGTATAGAGCTTCTCCACCTTTGACTGAACAGTATAAATTAATCTGATTTCTGTATTGAGTATCTGACCATGTCTATGTGTAGAATCACCTTTTGGGTTGTTTGTTATTACCAATGAGTTACTACAAAACCTTTTTAATGTCTGCTCTGTTTCATTTTATACTCCAAGGTCAAATTTACCATATTATGTCAATTCTTCCTTATTTGTATTAGATTGATGCATAATAATGTTTTTTCTATCTCTTAGTTTTATTTTATGCATGTCTTTATTTTAAAATGTGTTTTTTTGTATGCAACAGAGTTTTAGCATTTTGTTTTCCTATTGATCTCTATCACTCTTTTTCATTTTATGGGATTCTTTAATCCATTTGCATTAAAAATTATGAGAGTTAGGTTTATGTTTCCTTCCATCTACCTATAAAATTGTTTCCCCCAATTTATTTTCTCCCTCTTTTGCTGTAAACACAGTATTATGCTCCTTCAGTTGCTGTCATCTTTTTAAAAACGGCCCTGTTCCCATTGGCTCTCCTTTCCTCACCCTCTCTCATTCTTTTATGTGGTTGGTTATATATTGTCTCTCCTTTTCTCTTTCATTTTTCTCACATCAATTCCTCCTCCTTCTCCTCCCCTTTAGCTAGTCCTTTTCATTAGATTTTTAAAATTTCTTACAAACCCCTTTTGAGAAAGGATTCCTTTCACTACTTTCACTAATTTCTCTTTCTCTTTATTCTAGACCATCTTTTTCTAGTTCATGACCCTTATAATTAATTTTCTCTGTTTTCTTCATATAATCAAAGCCTCTAAGTTTTCCATTCTAGGCTCTGCCCTTTAGGAACTTTCTGCCATTTTCTTGCAGGTCTTAGTCTATAGATTCCCCTTTTCTATTTTGCCTCATTTCCATTGTGCCTTTCCCATTGTGCCTCACTTTCAGAACAATGCTATGTTAGAGAGTACAGTGCCCCAAGGTAGGGCACCACCTCCCTTACCCCACTGGTCTATACTCTTGTCAACCTTTTTTTTGATCTTCCTACATTTGCATGGAAATCATGGGTCCATGGGTCCATGCTCTCTTATTCCTCCAAGTGCCAATTGCCTCTATGGTTTCCACCTTCCCCCTTCCCTATACAGGTAGACTTTTCAGGTACTGACACCCCCAGTCCTCCTTCAGTATGGCTCATCATTCATTCCTTTCTGTTCTCCTGTTTCCCTCCCCTCTTTATATATCTTTCCATATTGTAATGTAGTCTCATAAAAGAAGCATTCACTGTAGGAAGGATGTCACCAGGTTCTGTCCACAATACCCCCTGTCTACCTCCCCACTGTTGCTTCTTCCAGGTTTTCGCCTTTACCCCTGTCTCCCTGTATATATTTAGAAAGAAGTCTTTTACTGGTCTTTCTGTTGTCACTCTGTTGCTATTGCTGTCTCTCTTTATTCACTTCAGCATTTCTGTTGTTTGGGACATTTAAGGTCCAAATAATCTCTTAATTTCTGTTTTTTTCCTCTAAAAAGGTTTCAAACTCTTTTTTATCATTGAATGTCTGTGTTTTTTTTAGTATGGTTAGGTTCAGATTTGTAAGATAGATCATCCTGGGCTGCATCCTGTGCTCCAATGCTCTTAGAAACACATTATTCCATTCCCTCTTCCTTTTTCTAGGGGATGTGGGATTGTCTTGAATTATTCAAATGTCTTTTCCTCTGTGTTTGAAGGTATTTTTCCTGATGGCTCATAAAACTTGTTGCTGAATTAGATTGTTAAATTTAACTACTATGTGTCTTGGAATTTGAAGCCTTGGATTTTTTTATTCTGGAGGCAATCTGTGACTTCTTTCAGTTGAAATTAAGTTGTCTATGTTCAAATGTCCTAGGCAATTCTCTTCTATTATTTTCTTCATTATAGTATTAAAACTTTTTGTCCTGTCTTATTTTTTGGGAGATCAATGATCTTTAAGTTGTTTCTGCATATCTTGTCTTCAAGAGTCATATGTTTTATTTGCATTGTGAACATATTTTCTTTTAACATCCTTGTTATTTGCTTCTCTTTGAGTTTTATTTTCACGTTTGTGTATTTGCATTCCCAATCGACTGTTCTCTGTTTTGTTTCTTTGGTGAGGCTTGCCATTACAGTTTGCAGCTTTTCTAGTTTGCTCATTATTTTTTGCTGCACAGGGCATAAATTCTGCTTTCATAATCCTTTTTTCTCTTTTAAACCACTTAAGAACAGCATTTTGTGGTTCCATGTTCTCAACTTCCACAGAATCTGGTTACACCAAATGTTGGGTAATTTTTCTTTGTTTTGAAATATTTATTCATAGATGTATGAACTCATTTACGAGATCTAGAAGCCATATTTCCTTCTGTTGTTACTGTTTTTCCTGATGATTTATTTGTTTATATTTAAAGTCTTTGAAATTTCTTCTTCCTGGAATCTTTCATACTTCAGTCTTACCTCCCTCCCCCCCACCCTCCACCCTGTTGTTTTCCTTATTGTTTACTTCTGACTCCATCTGAATATAATAGTAGTTTCTTGGGGTTAGATATCAAAGTATTTCAACTTTCTCCCACACTGGGAAATTCACAGATCACCAATCTAGATCTTTGCTCTAACCCACTTTTGGGTGATCAGAACTGGCCCCACCTGGAAGCTGTGCTATTCTCTCAGTTTTGATGGGGTGCTGCACGGTTCCCATACGCACAGTATCTTGTCCTGAAGACCTAATTCCTTCTGTTCTTTAGTTCTTTCATCTGGTACTGACAGTTCAGAGCTTTGCAGAATTGGTGTTTTTGGGTTGCAGCTCCCAATAGGCTTTTGCTTCTGAAGGGCTGTGGCCAAACTGGTTGTCAAAGTCTAAGAAAACTTCTATAGCCTGTACCTGGAATCTCTATGGTATTAGAAAGTTGGAGGGGAGCGGGGGACCATGGTGTAGGGGTGGATTTTAATGTAAGTCTAGGTCATGTCCTTGAATCTGCTCATGTAACCTTACTACTGGTAGCATGGTAGGTAGAAGAGGGATATTGAGTAAACTCAAGGTCAGTGAGCATTGGTTCTTAGGTTTTTTTAACCTTCTTTTGGATTCTTGTGACCCAAACCACAAAAAAAAAACAGTTGAAATTGGTTTATCTTTGGCACATCATTTCTGTTTTGGGGAGATTTGAAAGGCTGTGAGGTTTGGAGAAAATTTCTAGTCTGCCATCTTGTTGATCATGTGACCTAGGAACCAGGAGATGTATTTTTACTTTAAAAATTTTTTTTACTTTTTATTTTTTTGGAGGGGGAAGGCAAGGCAATTGGGGTTAAGTGACTTGCCCAAGGTCACACAGCTAGTAAGTGTCAAATGTCTGAGTCCAGATTTGAACTCAGGTCCTCTTGACTCCGGGGCTAGTGCTCTACTCACTGCCCTACCTGGCTGCCCTCAGAAGATGTATTTTTAACCAAACAAGGGATAGAGACAATTACAAAACACAAAATACATAACTTTGATTACAACAAACTGATAAGTTTCTGGACAACCAAAATTACTCCCCTAAGATGAATTGAGGAGAGTAGGGACAGGACCCCAATATAGTTCTTCTTGTCGCCCAACTTGAATCTCTAGAACCTACATAACATTGCCTCCAGATAAGTGATCATGCCACCTATTAGATGTTAGGAACAATCTGGAGAATGAGAGCATGAGTGCAGTTCTGATAGGGAATATCAGGAACCATTTCATGGAAGAGATGGTATTTGAGCTAAGTAAAGTATAGGATATCAGAGCAGTGGAGAAGAGATCTGAGATGGACAAATAATTGTGAGCCAAGAGACAGAGGCAGGAAAGTATGTGATGAATTCAGTTAGTTGTGACTAGCTTGGTTTGGCTGGAGATGAGAGTGAATAAAAATGAGTAGTGTGAGACAAATATGGAAAAGTAGGGAGGTGCCAAATTGTGGAGATGCTTGAAAGTAAGTCTGAGGAACTTGAACAATATTTGGGAAGTCACTGAAGATTTTCAAAAGTATGGGATGTGATCAGTTGTGTATGGGGAATATTACATACCAAACAAAGTAAATGATGTGATCAGAGCTGTGAAGGAGGAATATTATGTGGTAAATAAAAGATTTGGAGGTGATGGGTTGTCTTCAGAGTCAGGAAGACCTGGGTTCAAGTCCTAGCACTGAGGTACTGAATGACCCTGGATAGGTCACTTAACTTCTTTTTGCTTCCATGTATTTCTCCAAGGCTGGCATCTACAGGACAGCTGCTGATCTAAATAATTTGGTTGATTTAGATTCAGATTTAGACCATTTTGATGGTCATTTCATCAAAGGGAGCTCCCTACACTAATGAGAGTGTAGGTCTAGATCAAAATATTTTGAAATTTATTTATCTGTGCAAATATGTTCCCCCTCAGCTTCTTGAGAGCAGGCCTATTATATTTGTTTTTGTATCTGAAGTTCCCAGAACATGGTAGACATTTAATCAATTTATGTCAAATTGAATTAAATGATAAGTGATCAGTTTTTTGGGGGAAAGAAATCAGTCCAGCCTTTTTTCCGTCTTTTGGAATGGAAGTGGAAGCGTTGAAGTATCCACTGAATGAATTCTTTTTTTTTTTTTTTTGGCTTTTTGGAGGGCAGTTGGGGTTAAGTGACTTGCCAAAGGTCACATGGCTAGTTTTTTGTGTTAAGTGTCTGAGGCCGGATTTGAACTCAGGTACTCCTGACTCCAGGGCCGGTGCTCTATTCACTGCGCCACCTAGCCGCCCCTGAATGAATTCTTATAAAGCATCTGCCCTGCCAGGAGCTCTTAGATATTTTAGAGATCTAATCTTGCCAAGCTTCTAATTCCAAAGAATTCAAGATAGAAATTGCAGATACTTTGACCAAACACGTAATTCAGCACCTATTTGAATGAAAACTCTGCATCTGTGCATCACTTTTTGTATTGGA
Source organism: Pseudocheirus occidentalis (assembly GCA_028646575.1). NCBI lineage: Eukaryota > Metazoa > Chordata > Mammalia > Diprotodontia > Pseudocheiridae > Pseudocheirus > Pseudocheirus occidentalis. The sequence goes on along the minus strand of CM053594.1, from coordinate 116,595,469 downwards.
AGAACACCTGTCTTCTAGACCTACACTCTCATTAGTGTAGGGAGCTCCCTTTGATGAAATGACCATCAAAATGGTCTAAATCTGAATCTAAATCAACCAAATTATTTAGATCAGCAGCTGTCCTGTAGATGCCAGCCTTGGAGAAATACATGGAAGCAAAAACACTATGGTTTAACCCTGTAAATCTTCCCCACAGCCAGATGGAATGGGCAAAGGGCTTGAGGCATCTCACATTTTAAAATACAGAGATAGAGAGTAAGCAAGCACCAAAGGACTGAGAGATGATGGAATTCAGAATGCATGTAGGGGTAAGATACATGGAGAAATATGGGTTTGGGGCAGGGCAAGGACTGGAATTAGGGTCACCCATAAGCATAGACTTCCATTTCAAGGTATTCTCTAGTCCTATTTTAATTCATTAATTCTTATTTAGGTTTTCCAAGTATGATTTCCTGAGATGGCTAAAATTGAATGCTTGGATTTGTAGGCACTGAAGAAACAGAATGTGATAAGCCAGGGAGCCAAGTGCGGACCCACAATTTACCTAGTAAACCTGTGACTAGTGAGGCTGACAGTGGTATGTCCCTTAAATAAAATTCCTGCATCCATCTATAACTTTATGGCATTTACGTTTTGTAGCTTGAAAGCTACAAATATTTGTGCCACTAAGAGTCTTGGGTAAGTTTCACATATTTGAGACGCAGCACTTATAAAATGCAGTATATTTGCCACCAAGGGGCAATCTAATGAGACATTCTTCTATCAGCTCTGTCTGTATGGAGAAAACTACTGTCTGGCTAGGTATGAAGCTTTACTTTTTTTTCTTCTCTGAAGTTGACCTCATCCAACTCTAGCTCATTAAAGTTTATTAATCTCAAAGCACTTCTTCTTCCCTCCTTCTTTTGATTTTATGGTATTAGGTGTGATATTTTAAAGGTGCTTCCAGATGGTTTTGGCTTCTTTTTTCAAACCTTCTAGCCATTCTCCACATTTCCCAATGTCATAAGGGTAAAGGTGGTTAAGTATGGTTGCCAGCTGGTTTTGCTGCCACACATGTGCTTTGGCTTTGGGCACTCACTGTCTCAATTATCCAAGTACATATGATCTCAACATATGTAGAGTGGGTTTTTTTCCCCCCTCCTATATATTCAGGCCAAGTTTACTTAATAGATTTCATCATCTACTTTGGAGTGCTTTATTCTTGTGGAGGAGAAAGGACAAGCAAGCAACTTTGAATGAGGAAATGCAGCTTTCAGGGTGTAGCTACCCAGGGGTCGATGAATGAAATCCTTTAGTCAAAACCTTTATTTGATCTCCATCTTTAACAATGGCAAGGCATGCATACAACCCCAAATGTTTTTAGGGCACATAAAATAAGCTGACCATTCCATCCAGTCATTCCACTTTCCTTAGCCTCAGATAGTTCTGGAGTCTGGAAGTCCTTGAACTCATAGATGCTTCATTTACTCAGCTATCAGTTTCCTGTGGGGTCCTAGTGGGTTCTTCAAGTCACTTGCAGTTGGATCATGACTTACTCAAAATATCATATTTAATTAGGTAGGAAACAAATTCCAGGCCAATGTAAGAAAAAAAATGACGAAAGTTTGGCAGCCTTAACATGGCAGAATCACCCATTTTCACTGAATAAAGTGGAGTCAGTGGATTTAATTATGGCAAAAATGCAATACTTTGGACATGTTAGATCACTGAATCCCTGGTTCCACTTTTAAAGAGCTGTATTTATTGTATATATATGGTCTTACTAAAGTGCAGGAGCTAGAATGATTCAACTACTTACCTGACTTTGAATTCTTAAGTTTCATATTCTTTTGATAATGAGAATATATTTGATAATCATTTGATAATAAAAATACATTATCACATAAATGTTATTTGATTTTCCATAAATTTTTTTCTCTTACCAGCTCCAGTTACTGTATGGGTTGGTGTAGTAAACTTTCTTACCCACAGCTTTTCACTGTCTTGTGATGTAATTCTCTTCATAATCAGACACCCTCCTCCATAATGGCTTGAAAATGAATTTTATATTTTAAATTCTTATTGCCTTAGGCTGCCATTTCCCCCCTCTTCTCAAGCAGATAACCTATTTCCTGGTTAAGGCAGTTTAGCAAGTCTTTTGATCTCCTTGTGGTGACTAGTAGAAAAGTAATCTGAGTGTTTTTACCTACAACTTCATTAGGATATAAAGGATTCAGAGCAAAGATAGGTTGACCTTCTTTATGACAACCCAAAGAAGGACAAGAGGTGCTCAAAAATGAAATTGTGAAGGCACATAAAAAGATGCCCAGTGTAGAAGAAAAATGGAATTTGTTTGAAGAAATCAAAGTATATGTATAGGTAACTTGCCAACCAACATAGATTTTAAAAAATAAATGTGCAGAAGATAGAAATAAGGAAAAGCAATAAAAATAAATATGTATATTGTAGTCTTGGAAAAATAGTGTGTGGAATGTTAAAGTTCAAAATAAACTGAGGCTGTCTAAGGAAGCTAACAACAACAAAAAGATTTTTTTCTTTGTATATATTTGGGAAAAATGATATATTGATATACATTTGCTATTGATATATATTTGATATATTGAGAATAAACAAAGAGACAGGACTTTTGCCTGGCATGGATGGAATGATTGATAACTGACAACCAAGAGGAGGCAGAGATACTCAATTTTAATTTGAGTTCTGTTTTCTTTGCAAAAGAACACAACAATTTTACTGGAAATGACAGAACAAAAATTACTATCAAGAAGTTGGTAGTCAAGCTAAGTAAGGAGAAAGTGAAATAACATCTTGTTGCACTTGAATTCAAAGTTACTCAGCTTAGATGAGCTACTGAAAACATGCAGGTATTCATGGAACTGGTGAATATGATTGCTAACTTGCTGTTAGCAATATTGGAAAGATCATGGAAAATGGAGGGGAGAAAGGCAAATGTCCCAGTTTTCTAAAGAGTTATGAGAACAAAGAATGCCAGATATAAGCCAGTGAATTTGGCTCTGATTACTGGGAAATTCTAGAACATAGAATTAACGATCTATATGGCAAACACACATACACACACTCATATACACACATATATGCACATACGTGTGTGTATACATATATATGTATATATATAAGAAAGTGGTTATTGAAATGAGTCATACTAACCTACTTGCTTTCCCTCACATATGATGTTCCATCTCCTATCTCTGTGGGCTTGTGCTGGCTATATCTGGGATGTAGCCTGGGATGCTCTTTTCCCTCACATTCACCTTTTAGAATTTCTGGTTTTCTTCAAGACTAGGTCCAAGGGTCACTTTCTTCAGGAGTCCTTTCTCAGTCCCTCTGCATCTTTCCATTCCTAGAGACTTCCTATGTAAGGTGACCTCCCATCTACCATGACTGTACCTTGTATATATCTTACATGTTGTTTCTTCTTTTAGAATGAAAGTTCCTGGAGGGCATGTACTGAATTTGCCTTTCTTTATGTCTCTAGAATTCAGTGAAGGATCTGGAACATAGGAAGAACTTTGCTGTTTGGTTGACTGAGCTAGGACAGCTTCTGCACAAGCAGGTCATTACAGACTAACCATCTTCCCTTTTTTGACAGGATTAGTAGATTAACTAGTAAATTAGGATGATGCTGTAGTGATAGTTTGCCTAGATTTTAGCAAAGCTTTTGATCAGGAATTACATATGGTTCTTGAGGAAAAGATGGAAGAAGGTGCATTATATGAGAATATAGTCACCTTCAGAACTGATTCAATGACTAGACTGGAAAAGTCATTTTTAATGGTTCTGTTAAATAACTGCTATTATCATTTTTATCAATGGCTTAGATAAAAGCATAGATAGCATGCTAATCAAATTTGCAGATGATACAAAATGAGAAAGGATAGCTAACACACTGGACAACAGGAAAAGCCTCATACCCACCACTGTTGTTGTTCGGTTGTTCAGTTATGTCTGACTCTTTGTGTCCCTATGGATCATACTGTCCATGGAGTTTTCTTAGCAAAGATGCTGGAGTGGTTTGTCATTTCCTTCTCCAGCTGATTAAGGCAAATAGAGCTTAAGTGACTTGCCCAGGGTCACATAGTAACTGTCTGAGTAAGTGTTCTAGCTCTCTTTCTGATGATCCAGCTAATTGCCTCTACCTGTTATCTGGCTCCAAATATTCACTGTAGTTATAAAGAAAGGAAAAGGACAGAACTTGTTATCAAATAGCTTATGGTCTAAGGTAGTAGTTCTCAACCTTCCTAATGCGGCAACCCTTTAATATTCATATGTGGGCGTATCTGCATGTGGGCAGATTCCTCTTTGTGTCACATTTACTTCCTCTAAATTCCTGACCCATGTTAGGATTCCACTTCTCCTTTCTTTGCATAGCATGATTATGTGGTAGAAGAGATTCTTGTTCACGTTTGGGTGAGCTGTCCCCCATGCCTGGAATGGTCTTCCTCTTAGTCTTCTTTGCTTCCTTCAAGTTTCAGCTAAAATTGTTCTTCTGCAAGAAGCCTTCCCTAGCCCTCCTTAATTATAGTGTCTTCCTTCTGGGACAACTCCCAATTTATCCTGTATCTTTTTGTGCTTAGCTATTTTCATGTTTTCTCTCCCTTTAGATGAGTGGTTCTCAACCTGTGGCTTGCGACCCCTTTGGGGGGGGTCGAATGACCCTTTCACAGGGGTCACCTAAGGCCATCGGAAAACATATATTTCCAGTGGTCTTAGGAACCGTGACACCACTCCTCTATCAGTTTCCAGGCGGGTCTGCCCACATATAGATATGCCCACATATGAGTATTAAAGGGTTGCCACATTAGGAAGGTTGAAAACCACTGTGTTAGACCGTAAGCTATTTGAGAACAAGTTCTGTCCTTTTCCTTTCTTTATAACTACAGGATTTAGCACAGTGCCTAGCATATATTAAGGTACTTTATTAACAAAAGCTTACTGACCCACTGACCAGCAGGCCTCTGAAGTTTGTTAAGACCTTGAGATTTCTGTGATTTGTGTTCTTCTTCCTCTTTGACTGTCTCCTTTCACTATTTCCCTTTTAAGAGTATAGAGATGTTCCTGGAACATTTTTACCTCTTTTCTTAGTAAGGAGATTAACCTTTGTACTTCATGCATTTATAGCTACTACTAGTCCTAGGCAGAACACAAATACAGTACTCTCTCTTCAAGTCATCATAAAATCCTTGTCTTCCATACTTTCTTGGAGCATGATTCTCAGTCTTCCATTATTTCTATTTGTAATTCTCATGGTGAAACTAACTGCTCACTGTGCTGGAGGTTCAGTTACTGAGAAATGCTGAGAAAGACCCCGCCTATTTATAGTGGCTCTCTCACTTTTTTTCTGATGACTTTGTGCCTTTTCCTAGATCCTTTCATGGGAATATATTCTTATGACCAAAATGTACACACATTCCTCTCTTTGTGTGAGTATAACTTGGACACAGATGTTTATGTTTGCTTAGCCTAGTCATAAAAGCATGGAGATGAATGTGATTAGAAAGGGTAAAAGTTGCATTGGTAAATATAGATACAACAAGTTTGGAGGGACAAGCAAAATTTCTTTACCTTAATAATCTTAAAAAATACAACAATAGGGGTGGCTAGGTGGCACAGTGAATAGAGCATCGGCCCTGGAGTCAGGAGTACCTGAGTTCAAATCCGGCCTCCGACACTTAACACAAAAGCTAGCCGTGTGACCTTGGGCAAGTCACTTACCCCCAACTGCCCTCCAAAAAGCAAAAAAAAAAAATACAACAATAGTGAATGTGACAGGTGAACACTATTTGCAGTGTTATTCATGTGATCATTTCAGAGGACATAAAGTAACTAAGCAAAAAGCTTTCCTCCCTAAGTACAGTGAACCAGGAATAGGACCTAGTGGGGGAAGAGAACTAAAAGTAATGGAAAATGAGGGACTTTTTTCCTCCAGGGCATAAAACTTCACTCTTCCCTTGGACTGCTTCTTTTCTCATTTTTTCTAGGTTGTATTTTTATTTGATCCAAACTTTTCAACTGAGTCATGCTGACTTATGTGGGGATATGTGGTATTGCTAGGTAGAATCTAAGAACCAAACACATGTCCCCTTCTGGAAAAATCTGTTTCTGGCCACCTGCTTCAGCAATTTGCATCTTGATTTACATATCCTTTATAAAGACTGTTACATCTTTTTGGAAATATCATTGAACTCAAGGTCTTTTTTGTTTTGGTGCTGAAACACCTCTCCCCAACAAGATAAAAGAACATCACCTCATAGTGCTTACCTTATCACATTCTTCTGTTTAATTTTTCTGACCCTCTACTTCATTTTAGTATATTATATTCGTTCTATTAAAATGAGGAAGAGCAGTGAGGTATAGTGAAAAGAGTAATAAACTCAGAGTTGGAAAACCTAGTTTAGAGTATATATATTCTGCTACCAACTAGTTGTCTGATTTTGAGAAAGTCACTTCAGTCTCTGAGCCATCTGAAAATTAAGAGATTGGGCTAGATGATCTTGGGCTAAACTCCTGATGGTCTTTGCATTGTTACTTTTTTGCTTCTATCTAAAATTCTCTGGATACAGGTAAAATCTGAGACTGTAAGTATTGGAGACACATTTTCCTTATCTGAATGAGGACTTATATTAGTGTGCATTTTTCTTCTAGTTCTGATTCCAGAAGTAAAAAAATTCTTTATCAATAGATGTACTGGTATTTCCTGTGAATGGTTTTTTTTGTTCTGGGGGATGGGTAAAGATAAGGTTCATTTTCATGTTACCAGCAGTAGAGGCCATTAGAGAAACCTAAGTATTTAAGATTTCATGGAGACTTCCAACAATTTACTTGAAGGTTTCCCTTTGCAAGATTAATGACACATTTATCAGAACTAAGCATTCCAACTTCTGGGGAAAAAAAAAGTCTCAAAGAGCACCACCTGGTGGTTCCCAGGGGATGCTACCTTTCTGCCTCACAGAATTGAATGCTGTCTAGGCTTGAGTAAAGATTGCTTTCTTTCAAATGCTTGGGATGACAATGGCAAAACTCACATAACAAAAACATTGGTGAAAACATGACAAAAAAATTGTACAAAAATCATCCTAACTCTCTCTTTCTTTTAAGGGTTTGGAAAAAAAATGCCTTTATATTTCAATTATCTGCTATAATAGAGAGATCTCTAGACTGGGTGTCAAATGACCTGAGTTCAAATCCCAGCTCCACTGCTTACAACTAGCGTGACCTTGGGTAAGTAGTTTGATTACAATGGACTTCATGTTTCTGATCTGTATAATATGGGGAGGGAGAAGTGGCTGAGATGATCACTAAGTACCCTTCAAATATGACCTCTTGTAAGGGCAAATGATCAACTAATTTCTACCAGCAACCTTACTTTATTGAGAAATGTAAACTGATGTTTAATCACTTGCGTCAATCTTTTAGCGTTTGACTTTGACCAAGGAGTGAAGTTCAGTTGGTTTAGCAGTTCATTGGATGGGGTCTGGGAAAAGGGGCAATAAGGAGGAGGGTGGAGTAGATGAAAACGGAGATCAGGAAGTCTGACTATCCATATGTACTACTGAAGAGATACAAGATGGAACATTTATGTTCCTTGAGAGCAAGAACTATTTCCATTTTATCGTGTATCTATAAATCCTGAAAGGATTTGTTCTGTGAAGTTTAGAATCATTCAAAGGGCTGTACTTGAGGACATAGAAGGCCACATGTGGTCTTGAGGTCACAGGTTCCCCACCCCTGGACTAGATGATCTCTAATATTGTTTTCAGGTGTATTCTGACCTTATGATCCTATATAATCCCTCATAATCCATGATTCATTCTATTTGTGCAATAGATAAAAATGTATCTGCCCTGATAATTGAGATAATTAAAAAAATTTTAAAAATAGTTAATTTTTTACAAAGTTGAGATCTAGTGGGAATTAATCATGAAATATAATATGAAGATATGTGTATTTTAAATCATATTTCTATCTAGTTTTCTCAGTGATATTTAATAAAAATTAATCTTTTAACACATTTTTTATCATCCTTTTAAAACATTAACTTTTTTTCCCTTTTGGAGGGGGGAGAGCAGGGCAATTGGGGTTAAGTCACTTGCCCAAGGTCACATGGCTAGTAAGTGTTAAGTGTCTGAGGCTAGATTTGAACTCAGGTCCCCCTGACTCCAGGGCCGATGCTCTATTCACTGTGCCATCTAGCTGCCACAAAACATTAACTTTTTGTACATATTTAGTTCTAGTTGTATTTTCCTACTGGCTTCCCCTCTTTTCCTTTCATTTTCTTTCTTTTTTTTTTTTTTGGTGGTGGTGGTAGTGCTGGTGGTGGTGAGGGCCAATTACCAGTAATTTTAATAAATACTACTTAAAAACATACTTCATAGTCTATCTGGATAAATTTATCTCCATTGACTTTCACCACCTTCAAATAAATCCTTAGTATTTTTGTTCATTTGTTTTTCCACACAAATTGTGTGTGGAAGGGTAAAATTATGACTCTATTAAGGTTAACTAATTACCATTTTGATTGGTATTGCATCAAATCTCTAATTTAGAGATTATTGACATTTTTTATTATATTTACCTAGGTCATCCATGAACATTGAATTTCTAATAATTTAAGTGAGTTTATCAATGCACATTTATAGTTCTTTATGGAGGTAACACATAAACATAAATAAGTTGACATATATAATTTTATAGTAATAAATGGATTTTAAAATGTTTTCCTGGTTTTTCTTGGTAGACTATAAAAATCCAAATGATTTTTATGTGTTTATTTTTTGTTCTGAAATCTTGCTGAACTAATTGATTGTCTTAACATTTTTGTTGATACTGTAGATTTTTAGGCAATCATAATCTGTAAATAGTGATATTTTGACTCCTATTTCTTATATTAATCCTTTAATTTATCTTTCTTGTCATAATATAATTAATAGTACTCACAAGTGTCAAGAGAGGGCAGCCTTGTTTTGAATCTGTTTTAGTGGAAATGCATCTAATGTTTCTCCATTGCAAGTATTATTGGCATGGGGGTTCAGATAAATACTTATTATATTGATGAAAATAATGAGATTATTTTTTACTACTGATTGCTATGATCATATGCATATAAATAAGCATTTTCCTAATAATGCATTTTATTATTTTCTTATTATTGAAAGCTACTTATATTCCTGATGTCAATCCTATTTGTTCTTGAATGATTTTAAAAATCTTACAATTTGCTAATATTTTATTCATATATTCATGTGTATATTGATTAATGCAATTGATCCATGGTTTTGTTTTTTAGTACTGCATTTACCAGGTTTTAGAGTTAAAACCATTTATGAAATCAAAAGAATTGGGAGCATGACATTGTTTTTCCTTTAAGGTTTAAAACAAATCACATGCAAAACAATTTGAGGATATGTGTCTATGTCTCTGTGTGTATATACATATATATGCATGCGTATATATACAGAGATTTTATATGTATGTGCATATATGTTTTATTTATTTACCAAATCCAATGTGTGAATATTTATATTCACACATTGCTGGGGCTGGAGTTAAATTCATTGCTATCTAATTTTTTTCTTCTAAAATCTATCAATTTAAATGCTTTTTTCTAGTCTTATAAATATTTGTTGCAATTCAATAAACATTTATGTAAAGTTTTATGTACAAGGCACATTTTACTATTTGTGATATTTCCTGAAGATATTCTTAATATCTTTTACATTATTATTATTGTTATTATTTTACTTTTTGGAGGGCAGTTGGGGTTAAGTGACTTGCCCAAGGTCACACGGCTAGTTTTTGTGTTAAGTGTCTGAGGCAAGATTTGAACTCAGGTCCTCCTGACTCCAGGGCTGGTGCTCTGTTCACTGCTCCTCCTAGCCACCCCAATATCTTTTATATTAGACTTGATATCAACATTTTTCTTTTAAATAAATATAGGCAGATTGTGCAGTGGATAGAGAATATTGGCCCTGGAGTCTGGAAAGCTGAATTAAAATCTTGTCTCAGATGTTGTTAGCCATATGACCTTGGGCAAGTCACTTAGCCTCTGTCTGCCTCAGTTTTCTCAACTGTAAAGCGAAGATAATAATAGCATCTACCTCCTAGTGTTGTTGTGAGAATCAAATGAGCTGGTATTTGTAAAGTGCTTGGTACATAATAAGTGATTAATAAGTGTTTTTAAAACATTTGGCAAGTTATGAATTTTCTCCTTTTAAAAATATTTGTCAGTGGTTTGTTGATTTTATTGACATTTTAGAAAATTCAGTTCTTGTTCTTAATAAAATTACTTCATTTTTAATTCTCTTTTTTCCTGTTATTTTAATCTTTACTTTCTGCTTTTGATTCTTAATTTGTCTTACTTTTTGTTTTCTTTACATGTAGAACGTTCTTATACCTGCTTTTCCTCTCTTGCTAATGTGAGGACTAAATATTTCAAATTTCCCCATAATAACTGTTCTGGTTATATTTCATAGATATTGATACATAGAATTAATGTTCTCATTATATTTAAAATATTCCTTTGTAATGTTTATTTTTTTCTTTATAACTAAATTGTTGAATATATTTGTGTCCCTGTGGTCTTATAGCTTTTATTCCTGGTCTCATTTATTTCTCACTTTGCAATATTGCCTTCTGAAAACTTTTTAAAATTCATTCAGGATATATGTATATACATATACGTGTGTGTATATATGATAAATTTTTATGAGTTTTCTGAGCACTTAAAAAACTATATATATATATACATATACGTGTGTGTATATATGATAAATTTTTATGAGTTTTCTGAGCACTTAAAAACTGTGTATTCTTTCATTTCTTCTATTTATTTAGTTCTTTCCATAAACTTATTACTTCTAGCTTATTTCTTTGCTAATCAGGTCTAGGAAGGAAAAGCACATTCAGGTTCTATCGCTGACAAACATTAGATTTATCACTTCTTAGTGTTCCAGATAATTCTTTAACAATAAATTATGGACAAGTTGATTATCTACGTCGGTAGAATGAGTTTTCAGAACAATAAAATCAGAGGTCCTAACCACTCAGAAAAACTGAAGAAACATAGTTTTTATCCTGGATTTGTTGTAGTCTGATAAGAGAGTATTAATGTAGTTTACTATCAATAATAGTCATTTTCCAGTGACCTCTTCCTCAACCTTGGGAGAACACTTGTCAAGGAAATGGTCTTTCCTCTCCTCCTCACCTCTTCTAGGGCAATATATAGCACAGGCAGGTATTTCTTCTTTTTCTCTTTATTTGAGTCAGTCCATCAATAAATAGACATTAAGTGTCTCCTATATGGTGACAGCCAGGAGCTGGGGATTCAAAGTCATAACAGTCCTTGTTCTTAGTAAGAGTCGACTTCATTGGGAAAACATTTAAACATAAAAGTAGGCACAAAGTATATCCAAAGTTAAACTTCATGTAGGAGGAGTTAATTTATTTGAGCTATAAAGGAAACTAAAGATTCTAAGAGGTGGTAGTGACGAGGGAGTGAATTCTGTGCAAAGGAAGCCTAAGTCCCAAATCCCACTAGTGTGGGGTTCTCTCTACTGGAAGAATTCAATTCCCCTTGACTAGACGATCACTCATTCAATCAACAAACATGTATTAAGACTACATGCCAGGCACTGTGCTAAGTGCTAGGAATGCGAAAAGAATCAAAAGATAGTCCCTGCCCTTGGGCAACTCATGATATTATTGGGGAGAAGACAGGCCTATATATGGGATAAATGGGAAATAGTAACAGAGGAAAGGCACTGGAATTAAGGGTGGAATCAAGTGTGAGGGGCAGAGTGGAGCTGGCAAGACCAGGAGAGAGGAGATTTAGTCTTTCTGATCTCTCCCCCTCAAAGGGAGAGTCTCTTCTGTCTCTGATGTCCAGCATTGAGAGAGAAGATCCATGATGTCAACCTCCTCCCTTCACATCAATGAAGGGAGAAAAAGACTCTGAGAAGAAACTAATATATAGACCTTGAATCATGCCGTTATTTCCAGCTTTCTATACGAGAGACTTGGGGAAATTTCTGTTTGGTTGAGATCTGGGTTTCTGTCTTTTGGTTGAGCTGAATTACCCTACTCTCAGTGGTAGAGTTCCTTCATTCTATATTGTCTAGTGTGTGTGTGTGTGTGTGTGTGTGTGTGTGTGTACATATACACATACAATATGCATGCAAACATACATGTTTAGATATGTATACATATGTGTATGAATGCATATGTATGTACACTCCTATTTTTATTTTCTTTGATTTTTACATTACCATTAATTTGGATAAATGGGTTTCTTTGCTATTTAATTTTCTGTTCATTGTTGAATTGTCATTTGGTGGGATGAAGGTCAAGTCTTGGATATAAAGCTTGAGGACCTCCCTTTTCCATTAAGAAATAGTAATGAGGAGTTTAGTTGCTTGAATCTAAAAATTATATCCCCTAAACTAATAATGTTTAAGGGACCAGATAGCTATAATTCTAGCCTGGTACCCCTCTCTCTGAGAAAGGAAGAGTGTGGGAATTAAAATCTCTCATGGAGAAGGTTGGGGAGAAGAGATGCTAGAGATGTAGCTATTTCTGCCTCCCTGTGAGCCACACATGATACTCCCATGCTATATGTAGGGGATGGTCATGCTACATAGACATGGCAAACAACCTGTGCAAAGGAAGCCTAAGATAGAATGTGAAGGACAGCATGTAGGTCAGTTTTCCTGAAGCAGAAAGTGTGTGAAGAAAAAGAATTGCATAAGAAGTCTAGAAAGGTAGTCTCTGGAACCAGAGAGTGAAGGGTTTTAAATGCCACGCAGAGGAGTTTGAATATTTGCTTCTGGAGGCAATAAGGAATGACCAGAGTTTCTTGATAAGGGGAATAACCTAGTCAGATCTGTGCTCTTAAAATATCATTAACTGTGTAAAGTATGAATTGAAGTAGTACCTAGAAGTACGGGCAGAAGTGACTAAGTTCCTCTTGTAATTTTTTTAAAGGTCCTTTGTCCATCTGTTTTTCTTGAGCTAATTGAAATCCTGATTTTCTTTTTTTTAGCAATATGGCAACCATTCTAATAGAAGTTTACCCCAGGGAGCAGTCTTGGTATGGATACTATATAATATTTTTATAAGGATTTTTTTTGCTGGTTACTGGAAATGAGTATTTCTTTTTTTCATAAAATTAAAGTATCTGTAGCCCTTTTCCCCAAGATGGCATGGAAGGCAAAGAAGGAAGCCATTGTCCTCACCTCCCACCAAGAGAGAAGCCAAGTCCAAGACCTCGAAGGTCAAGAAGGTGGTGTTGAAAAATATTCATAGCCACAAAAAGAAGAAGATCTGAACATCCTTACCTTCCAGCAACCCACTAAGACTTTGAAGGCAGCCCAAATACCCTTGGAAAAGAAAGTGCCCCTCAGTGAAACAAGCTTGATTACTATGCCATCATTAAGTTCTCTTGGTCACTGAATCTGCTATGAAGAAGATTGAGGACAACAACCCCCTGATCTTCATTGTGGACGTCAAGGCCAACGAGCATCAGATCAAGTAGACCATAAAGAAACTATGACATTGACATGGCTAAGATCAACACACTGATTCAGCCTGATGGAGAGAAGGCCTATGTCCCACTTGCTCCAGGCTATGATGCTTTAGATGTTGCCAAGAAAATTGGAATCATCTAGACTGTGTCCAGCTATCCCACTCCATGTGCAATAAAGAATTTTCTAGTAAAAAAAAAAAAGAAAGCTGTGTAACCAATCACCAAGCATTTTTAAAGTGTCCACTATGTACCAGGCACTGTGCTGAGGAAAGAAATATAAAGATTGAAACGATCCCTACTTTTAAGGGGATTATAGTCTGGTAGAAGAGACAACACATGCATACATACAGCACAAATATATTGAGTATAAATGTCATCAAATAACAAGTGATTAAACACAAGGTAGTTTGAGAAGAAGGGCACTGGTGGCTGGCGGGGGAGTCAGGAAAGGCCTCATGAGAAGGAACCTTAGAGCATCCACTCCAACTCCCTGATTTTACAAATAACAAAGTCAAAGTCTATAAAGGTTACGTAATTTGCCGATAATCATATAGGTACACAAGCCCTGCTGTTTAGACCAGAGATTCTCAAAGTGTATCTAGGGATGGCTAGATTCTCAGAGACCTTTTCATGGGGCCAAGAAGGTCAAAACCACTTTTACAATAATACTAAAATGTTTTAATTTCAAGTAAATATCAATAGATAGTATCCATATAAATAAACACTCTTAGAGGGGGGTATGCCTTTAATTTTTAAGAGTATGAATTGGTCCTGAGACCAAAAAAATTGAGAACTGCTGCTTTAGACTCAAATTGGAAATTTCGGTCAAATTTATTTAAGCAGTTGGCACTGTTTTGACCAGAGGTGGCAAACAGGTAGCCCATAGTACTCTCAAGTACAGCCTGAACCAAATTCAAATATAATTGGGAAATATTTAACAAAATAAATAAAATAAAACATAGATAATAGTACATTTTAAAATTAAGTCAATTTGCTGCCTGCAGGGATCCTTATGTACAATTTTGTGGTTCCTGTTTCTATTTGAATTTGACACCACCAGTGCTGACCACTCATAAACTTGAAGGAAATGAGTGTGAGATGATTAATAAAAAACAGGATATGAAATTCAATAAAGACAAATACCAGAATGAATTACAAGTGTGTCCTGCTTTAAGAAGCCCCAGATATGGAAAATTCTATTAATTAAAACAGATAAATTAAAGAAAGATTATTTATATTACGAAATCTTAACTTTACAAGGTATTAATTATTGGATTTCCTTAGATGGTGAGCTCTTCCCCTCCTGTCTCTACCACTTAGAATAATTAAATTTTGCTTTTATTTGCAGAATTTCTATTTGTACCGATTTTTAAGGAATATATCTATTGTATAAGATATATAGATAGGTTATATATATATGTGTACATATAGTGTGTATAGAAACACATGTACATGTGCATATGAATACATACATAATATGTGTGTGTGTGCCTGCTTTAAAACATATTTATTATATAAGGTAAGGTTACTGCTACAGACACATAAAATGAAAGACAAGTAAGAATGTGGCCAAAAAAATGACTTGGGAATAATCATAGACCAGAAGTTCATTCATTCAACATTTATTGAATGTTTACCATATTTAAGGCAGTGTGGTAAGGGGTACGTAAAGAAAAGTAAGAGATATAGCTTGCTACATGGTATAACAAATATATAATGAAAGAAGTAGTTGTTGCTAAAGAACTCAAGACTACGAATCCATAGGATTTATAGCTGGAAGGGATCCTGGAGAATAAATCCTGCTGTAGTACGTACTTTGCTTGCTTCCTGATATGATTATTGAATCTGACACCAGGAATAATAATTATTATTTGTGCGGTTTATAAAGGTTTATAAGTATGTTTCATATTTTACATTCAGTTAACATGGATTTGAGCCCCTTTACTAGTGTAGTGCCGTGGAAAATAATGACTTGGGAGTCAGAGGACCTTTCAACTTCCAGATAATGAAATAAATCTATGAAAAGTTGATCTATATTTGAACTTGAATTTTTAAAGAGATTTAAAGAATGTGGGGGAAGTCTAGAGAAGACTCTCAAAAATTATTAAAAAGATGAAAAATTCTGTTGGCATTGTTATGTAAGAAAAAACAGAGGTGCAAAGAGTTGTCCAGAATATTATTAATTCAAGGAAGATACTGGCTAATTTTTCCTCTTCCAAAATGGACCAGGTAAGCTAAGAATATAGCAAGAAAAAGTTTAGTTCATCATAAGGAAGAACTCCAGAAGACTTGAATCAGCTATCAAAAAGAGAGTTATAGAACACCCACGTGCCCATATTGTTAATAAGATTTTAAATCTTCATTCTCATTCCAAGCCATAACTAGGGTGCACTGACTGGGACTTTGTCCCAGGGCATCAATAATTTAGAGGAGCATTTAACAGCCCACATATTCCTTCAGTAGCCATTACATTTAGCTCCTAGTTACTAAGAATAATTACTTCAAATATACATATATATATATACATATATATATTTGGGGCATATAATGGGGTAGCCCCACTCTAGATGAACTGCACTCCTGGTGAACTCCTCTCTGTCCTGATTCTGCCCTTCTCCCTCTCCTGGTGATTCTCCCCAATGTATCCCTGGGCATGACCTCTCCCAACTGAATTTTAAAAATTGAATTTAATGCCAATATGTGTTGCTTTCTCCAGGTGACAATATTGCTAGTTTTAGGTTTTTTAGGTGTCTACTCATCTGTAGATCTATCACATGAGATAACACATATCAAATGCTTTGTAAACCTGAAAGTCTCATGTAGATGTGAGCTCTTCTCCTTATTATAGGGGACCAACCTCTTGGTGTTCTTTCCAATGTCTATTCATTTAGATGTCTGAGTCTGTTTTCATCATGGCCACTGTTTTTATTGCTATGGAAATGATGGTGATGTATATCACAAATTCAGATGTTATGACTTTTCTACAGGATACGGGAGGAGGAAAAGATGAGTTGTAAAGGGCCAAAGTCTCACTCTGATCCAAATACCTTTGCTAATGAGCACGTATGTTAACAAAAAAATATGAAAAACATATGAGAAGTCAATTGACCGGGAGCATGGGATGTGTGAGTGAAGCTCTTCAACAGATGTGCCCATGGTGAGCTCAGTAGATAAATCTTAGCACCTTCCATTGGAACATTTCTCAAGCCAAAATCTTTTCCCCTGAACAATCCAACAGCCCCAGTTTTGCTTTTGTGCAGGAGGTGCATTCATGGCTGAAAGGAGGAGATGAATTATCCTTTTTCTCCCCATTCTCCTCAGTCCTCTTCGAGTGAAGATCAGATTCAGAGCTGGAAGAGCCCTTAGAGTGGAATCTAAACCCTTCATTTTATAGATATGTGAGCCATAGAGATGTTAAAATTATCTACTTAGAATCACACCTATAGTAGGTGACTCAGTTGGGATTTTAACTCTGGTCTTGATTCTCAGTCTAGCACCTTATCTAAAACATCACACTGCCTCCTGGATGACATATCAAAAGATGATTTCTGGCCAGGAGAAGCAGTGATGGACTCCAGCTACTCCTGTGACAGGGAAAAGTCTACAGGAGATGAGCCCATCTTGGACTGCCCCATGGGAGAAAACTCTTTCAGTTGCACTATGACCTACCCTTCTCCATCCTCTTTCGACTTGTTGAGATGTTCCAATAGAGTCAGATACTTAAATCTTGGGGGCAGATGGTGAAGGGGCTGGAAGAAGGAATTAACCTCTCCACCCCCAATTGCTCCAACACAACTTTCAAAATGAACTACTACTGACTCTGGGTTGGAGTAGAATTGGCTGGTTTCTCTAGGCTTCCCCACCCTCTGGCCTAGTCTTTGAGGATGTCATGGTGAAAGTAAAGGAAACTTTGTTTAGTCTGTGCCACAGCCCTGAACAGGGTCATAAAAACTCCCCAGGCTGTGACTGACCAAACTTGGAACAGATGACCTCCGCCCGTCACTCTCGCACACCTTTCCTGTCACTTAATTTTTTGTATTTTGTCTCTCCTCCACTCCGGTGGCCTGTAAACACACACGTAGGCGCTCACACACCCACTCCTATTAGCCATCTGGAAGGTGCTCCATTGATGTATGTTCTAAAAGTTTTCAGGATAAGTATGAAAATTGAGATAGTAGTTGATGCTTTCAACTTTAGGATCTGGGGATATACTTAGAATGACCAAAGAAACAAAGCAAGGTGTTCCTCAGACAAGACCTGATCTGACATTTAATTTCAGATCCTCCCCAGGAAGCAAAGGGCTACACTTTAAAACATTTCTTGATTTATTTTGTTACCGAAAATGTCAGTAACCATTAGGCTATTTAGAGTGTTTGGCTTATAATTTATGTCTTAATTTGTTGTGATTGAAAGTTTCCCCTAAGTAAAAGTCTGACTTTAACTCAGAAATGGCTACAGAAATTATTTTTCAAATTTGCACCCAAAAAAAAAGTTTTCTGCTGAGCTGAGAACTTGACTAGAAAGCCAAGATCCCGCTTGGAGCAGGTTTTTATGGCTGAGTTATAAACTCTGAAAATAGGGCTTTATAATGGAAACGTTGACAGACTCCCTACTCTAACAGGGCTAGCGGATGCCCGCTGTAATGTACTGTGTAATTTATAGGAGTCACCTGTTAAGCCATCTGGGAAAGAAAATTTCCCTTCTTTTAAAATGGTAATAACTTGATTAACCTTTTGAACTTCATTATTATTCCAAATGGAGTCCATACAAGTTGGTCCCTGCTGGGCAGGGGATTGATATTGACAGATAAAATTGGGGAAATGCTGCAGAGAGGAGCGTACTTCTTACATTGGTGGGGAGCTGAGTTTTCTTGGAAAAAGACATGGCTTTTGTTTCTACAAGTAGGTGATTTAGATGAGTAGGAGCAAGGTAACAGGCCATCTTCCTATGTGAACCAGATTCTTTCTTTGCTCTATCCTCACATACCTTCATGCTTTCTTCTAGGCCTCTTATCTCACGGTATTTCCAGACAAGATATTGGAAATGAAGATTTGTCTTATTGCTGAGTGAGGATGGAAATTATTATGAAACTACAATAGACCTGTGATTCCATTGATGTGAAAACTACTCCGTACTGGTACAGATTGCAGTTCATTACCTGTTCTCATCTTGTTCTACTCTTGTCCAGTCTTCCTTGAAATCCACCATAGGGATCAATTCCAATACAAGGAGGTCTTCCCCTTTATCACTTGATAGTGGATGCCAGTACAGCAAGCAGTCTGTCCATTGGTTTTTTCTTGGTCTTGCTACATGAGTAGATATCTATATTTATATCTACATATATCCATGTAGCCTGGAAACACATCAGTGTATTCCTTCATTGATAATATGCAGCAAGTCTATTCAACTTGTGCTTCTCCATTGGTTTTTGGTTGGTCAGTAACTAATTTTTCAGTTATTGTGGTATTTTTTGGCACCAAGATGGTGCAGTGGTTAGACCACTGGGTCTGGAATGAGGAAATACTTGTGTTCCATTCCAGCCTCAGATACTTCCTAACTGTAAGACTGGGCAAGTCACTTAGCCTCTATCTGAGTTTCCTCTGTTGTAAAATGGGGATCATAGTAGCATCTACTATTATGAAGATCAACTGATAATATATGTCCAGTGCTTAGTACAGTCCCTCATACATGATAGGTGCTTAATAAATGCTCTTTCCCTTTTCTTCCTGCTCCAGTAACAGCCAAACCATAACAATGAATGGATATTTTTATTGAAAAAGTAAGATGGCATATCAGGGAGAAGCTCAGGGAAACTTGATTCTCTTGCTGTTTGGTGATTTGTTAAAAAATTTTTTTCATGCTGATGTGTAAGAGGTTTTCCTTCTAGAGTGCTATTATCTTTCTTCCTTTCCCAGAACGTAGTACAGTGTCGATTTTTAATAGGAATTCAAATGAAAAATTCTGGAATGAATAAATGAGTGAATGAATGAATTCTTTGATTTATGTCATTGTTTGTATTCCTTTTCAAAAGATTCTTACTATATCCTTGCACAGGTGTCAAGGTTTCTTCCTCTCTCTATCAGACATACTCTGTACCTGCCTAATATTTTGTTTTGTTTTTTGCTTTTTGGAAGGAGAAAGGCAGGGTATTTGGTGTTAAGTGACTTGCCCAAGGTCACACAACTAGCAAGTGTTAAGTATCTGAAGCCAGATTTGAGCTCAGGTCCTCCTGACTCCAGGGCTGGTGCTCTATTCACTGCACCACCTAGGCCTTTCTCCACCCCCCCATTTCCCCCGTCCTCCCCCCGCCTAATCCTTTTGAGGCAGTGTACTAGGTGCTGAGGATAAGAGAATAAAAAAAGACATAGTTCCTGTCTTTAAGGAGTGAGTGGCTTAATGAAATAATAAGATATGGGAAGAAGGGAGAATTTATTTCCACACAATTCTGTTTATTGATAGCATTAACAGGATAGTTAAGTAGGTCAGTGAATAGAGCTCTGGACTTGGAGTCAGAAGATCTGAGTTCAAATCCTACGTTAGCTAGATACTTTTTAACTGGGTGAACCTGGACAAATCATTTCAGGCCTCTGTGCCTCATTTTCCTCATTTGTAAAATGGGGATAACAATAGTGCCTACTTCCAAGGGTTCCTGTAAGGATAGAAGAACATGTGTGAAATGTTTTACAAACCTTAAGGTACCAAATGAAAGCCAACTATTAATACTGAACAACTACACTGTGCTTAGGACTCTCTCAAAAAGAGAAGAATCCCTAACTTTTCCTCTCTGTACCTTAAACACATGCGTACTCCATGCCTTAGCAGATGTCTTCCTGATTTTCTGTGGCCAAAATAAATGAAAAGTTCACGGCCAACTTGGATGTTGAGCCTCTCAAACTTAGTGGTTGCTTGGAGAACAGGCGTGGAATTCATCTCCAGGCCCATTGCAAAAGCCTTTCCAACTTGATAGGATCAGTTGTCCTTCCTTTGCATACCTTTCAAAGAGCCACTATCCCTTCCAGGCTCATAGTAAAATGTCGAACCAGAATTTTAGCAGAGAGGGATGAACCATAAACCTCGTTTTAATGATAGTAAGATGAAAGCCTTTTCGGACAATTACTCCCTTGGTGAGTAATTAATTTCCTGTGCAAAGGCATTCCATGGCTCTTTTTGACGTTAAACATTTCAGTCCTACTTCCAAACACTCCCTTTTTTCTATGCCTGTCATGGGACGGTTTCCTCACCTCTGCCTCTTAGAATGTCTGGTTTCCTTTAGGTGCCATCTCCAATGGGAAGCCTTATTGATTCCTTGCTTTTTTGAGGACTTCTCTACCCTTCCTCAAATAGTCTTGTATTCACTTATGTAAAACTATTAGACTATAGGCTTTCTGAAGGCAGGGACTGTTTTTACTCTTTTTCTCTGAATCCCCAGCTCCTAACACAGTGTCCTGTAAGGCAATGTTATTTTTAAAAAATCAGGCTTGTGATCTTATTGGTATAGGGAACCTCAGAGAAGAAACTCCCTTTACTGATGCAGTTTTAGCACCTGCTTTGTAATCCATAGTTTCATAGGTTTGGCTGGGGACACTGGGAGGTTAAATGATTTGCTCAGGGTCAGAGTCATTATGTGTGAGATTCGAACACAGATCTTCATTTCCATGTCAAATGTTGCTTTATTGTACCATGAGTGACTCTCACCTTGTATATACTGTAGAAGGTACTTCATGGATACTCGTTGAATTTGCTTGGCATCATATGCTTTAAGACCATCATCTTGGGTGATCAAATATTTATTTTTGATCAAATATTTCTCATCTATTTCCCCTAACTTCTTTCAAAGCTCAGCTCAAGCACCATCTTCTTATATGAGACTTTTCCTGATTTTCCCAACTGTTCATGCCTCCTCCAAACCCAAAAGATTTTGCATTTTAGATTTACTTACATGTGTACACGTTGTTTCCCTCAACAGAATGTAAGCTCTTTGAAGGCAGACATTTTCCTTTTTTTATCTTTGTATTTCCCCCCTGCCCAATACTAAGCACAAAGACTGGCATATTATAGGAGCTTCCTCAATGCTCATTGATTGACTAATTCCTATTTAACCCTACCATTTGTTGCTCTTTCTTTCACATGGACCACAGACTTAGATAGAGCCTGTGGTCTTTGGTGTTTTGCAGAAATTTTGCTGCTAAGCTGGTTTATACGCTTCTCTGAAGAAAAAAATATCTTTAATTAGGGGATTTTATTTATTTTCCTTTTCTTTCTTTCCCTTTGTCTTTGTCTTTTTCCTTTTCCCTCTCTCTTCATCCTGATTGTGTTTCCTCTCCCCCTCCCAACAAGATCTGGGCAGTTTCCTTCTTTCCCTCTTGCTTGACTCTTTCTATCTTCTCTATCCTGCTCAGGTTAGAAATAAAGCAGCCACTCAGAGGCCTGATCTTTATACTAATCAGCATGGAAGCTGTATCCTGTTCCATTTTTTCAACCAGGGCTAGCTCATTGATTCTTAGATTGGTAACGCCCCCTTCCCCCACCTGTATCAGGGGCTTATCATATTGGAGCCAGACAATGTAGATCAGCTTTATCCTTACTGTAGCACAGAACTCCTGAACTCAAGCAATCCACCAGTATCAGCCTCTGGCATCAGGGACTATATTGGGTTGTATCACTATGCTTGGCAGAGCATTGTATTTCAAAGCAATTTTCATGGAAAGGCTTGAGAATTTATTTCTCCACCTCTACCTGTGCAGAAATAAGTTTGTTGACAAAGTAGTAACCTTATTACAGAACAGGCTATCTCATTGGTAAATTATCACCTCAGCTACTTAGAGATCATGATTGGTTGTTGTTTTTGTCCTTCCTTTCTTGAAGAGGACCATGTCATCAATGCCATGACTTACAAGTAGGCTGGATTTAAGTGAGGGAAGGCTGTGCAAAGTCACTAGCCTCACTTTCTCCTCCAGAGCCATCTGAGTCCAAGGCAAAGTAGCAAGGTAGAGATCAGGAAGACTAGAGATGGCATGGAATGCAGTGGGAGACCTTGACTTTTTAAAATTAAGGTGCTTTCCAGGTCTCAAATTGACTAAAGCAATGCCCATTCAGTGGTTAGGGCTAGGTAAGACATGAGGCAAAGAATGGTCTCTTCTACCTAGTAAAAAAATCAGTATAGGAGGGGAAGACCCTCAGGATTTCTGGCCAAAAACAGAAAAAACTGAAACATCAGGGATGACCAAGTGGGGCTTTGTCTGGGACCTATTTATTGGCCAATCCATGACAGCCAGAGTGAGTTGCATTTAAAAGGCATGGTCCTTAAGAAAGAAATCTAGCTCCTAAACCATGCCTTAAACTCAAATCACAAAGGAAAGGCCATCTTGAATGAAATAATGATCACCTGAAGGGAAACCTCTGCTAGGACTTCTGCATTAAACCGGGGATACAATTAACAGCAACAGACTTACTATGTGTCAGGCATAGTCCCTGTTATTAGAGACGAAAAGATGACAATAATGAGGCAGCACATTGCAGGCCAGGACTGGTCAGGATGGTCACTTGTTAGTTTAGGTTCAAGACTGGAATGAAATGAAACATTCATCATTCATCTGAAAGTTAACAAAAGGATATATACTTAGCTTTAACCAGAGAAGGATATTTAATAAAGATAGACACAGGTAGGCACCAGCCATATTGATTGTGCTGAGCACAGTTCCCCTGCCTCTGATTTGTCAGTGGAGGTCTGTTGGTCAAGTTTCATGGAGGAGGCAGAGATCCTTGTGACTTTTCTGTACTCAGGAGGCCAGGAAGCTATGTTAAATTTCCAAAATGTTAGTCTTCTGTGATAGTTAGTCTCTAGAATGGTCTTTACCTTTTAAGGAAAAGAACTAACCCAGCCCACATGGTGATGGGCTCTGTTAATATTCCTTTTTTTGTATTGTCCCTGCCTTCAAAGAGCTCCCAATCTAGTACTGGAGATAAAACAAGTATAATACATGATATTATATGATAAGTGCTTAGAAGTACAAACAGTGGCGAGATAAATCGAGTCTCAATGTCAGGATTAGGAGGCTTTTTAAAAACAAAGCTTTATTTTTTTAGTCAGCAAAAATTTGCCTTCTCCCCCTCCTAGCTCCTTTCTACCATTCCTACTGAGAAAGAATGAAAAATAAAAGCCTTATTACAAAAATGTATGATTAAGTAAAACCAATTCTTCCATTAACAATTTATTAGGAAACTCTAGATGGAATGATAACAGCTCAATTGCAGGTGGGTATTTATTTAGTTTTAGCAAACCCCATTTTGCTTTATCAATTTATTGTAATAGTAGAGGGAAATAATGATGGAAACGACGATTCTAAAAGGTTAGTAATAATTTATATGAAGTATTTTGCAAACCTTAAAGGCTATATAAATAATAACAGCTGACATTTATATGGCACTTTAAAGTTTATAAAGCACTTTACACATATTAACTCATTTTATTCTCACAACAACCATGAGAAGTAGGTGCTATTATGATCCCCATTTTACAGATGAGAAAATTGAGGCACAGATAGGTTGAGTGACTTGCTCAGGATCATACAGCTAGCGTCTAAGGCAGGATTTGAATTCTGGTCTTCTTGACTCCAAATCCTATGTGTTGTTTACTGTACCATGTAACTGCTATTATTATTGTTACTATTAAATGCTAGCTGTTATTATAATTTTTATTACTACATGTATTATTTCAAGATCTACTGCTTATGTTGATTCTTGGACATTTTCAAAGTATTTATTATCTATTGATAAATCTGTCTATCTGTCCATCCATCCATCCATCCATCCATGCATCCATCCATCCATCCATATATCCATCCATCCATCCGTCCATCCATCCATCCATCCATCCATCCATCCATCCATCCATCCATCCATCCATCCATCCATCCATCCGTCCATCTATCGATCTGTCCATCTATTGATCCGTCCATCTATCTATCTATCTATCTATCTATCTATCTATCTATCTATCTATCTATCTATCTATCTATTTATCTATCTATCTATCTATCTGTCTATCTATCTGTATATTAAACATCTGCTAGGTGTCAGGTGCTATGCCAGACACTTGAATTACAAAATAAATAGGAAACAATCCATGCCCTCACATCAAGGCTAGCTCCTTTGTCTTGAATTAAGTAGGGCCAGTGTGTCTTCTCCAGACACCCATTTATACAGATGGTTTAGATGCAGCCCTATCTGGGGTGTGGCAATGAGCTTTATAACCTTTCCCAGGACTTTCCAGCTTGGTACTCTAGGGTTCTTGCCCCAGGATGAAGCCATTGACTGGGAACTTCCATTAAATAAGGTTATTATTTGCATTCCAACAGCTCCTTCACTAGAGGTCATGTCAGCCTATCATGTATACTCCAAATATGTTTTACAGATGGATAAAGAGAGGCACCAAGAAGTTGAGGGGAGAGGTCTGCCAAGGCGACAGTAGGATTCAGTGGCACAGCCAGCAATGGAAAAGTAGAAGTTTTGGCTTTCAATCCTCTTTGCTAATGACTAAACACCACTCCCTCATTAGAACATATTTGGTTTTTATGCCTTAAAGGGCCATGGTGACTTCTACATTTATAGTGCTGAAAACAGTCACATTTCTAATACTGAAAGTGCCGCCAAGGCCTTGGGGTTCTTTCTTGTGGCTGAAGCCTCAGGAATGTGGTGTCCTTCCACTTCCCGTGCCCTCTTCATAGGAAGCCCCTACAACAGCCCCTAAAGTCTGTCTTCCTTAGGGCAAGTTAAGCTACTGTATGTGCGTGCTTGTGTGCGTGCGTGTGTGTGTGTGTGTGTGTGTGTGTGTGTGTGTGTGTGTACTTTTAACAGGTACCTAGAGTAGATACACAACCCATAACTATCCTGCTTAGGCCCCAGCTCTTTCTAAGGTCCCTTGGTTTTAGCTACCTGATTCTCTATCCTGGGTCCTTTCTAGTTTGCTTTGTAAACAGTCTACTCTTTCTTCACCTAAGCTAAACTCATCCTTCCCCAGATGCTCTAGGTACCTCTTTTCTCAATCAGCTACATTTTCTAAAAAACTTTTTTCCCTTCTTTTTCTCTCCCCTTTTTTCCCTTCCTCCCGTCCACACACCTGGGTCTTCTGCCAGGCTCAAGACAAACATTTCCAGCCACTTAGGAGCATGGGATTTTAGATCTGGGAAGGCTCTTAAAGGCCGTTTTGGCCAACTCCTTCACTGTACAATTGAAAAAATAAAGTTTTAAATCAGTGAAGTGATTAGCCCAAGGACAAACAGGAAGTAAAGGGTCAGAGCAGGGGTCTGACCTTTTGGCTCCAAATCCAAATGAGCAAGTTTTCCATTGTGCCATACTGTTCTGACTATATTACTCTTCTTGGATGTCCTACTTATGCTTTTAATATCAACATGATTCAGATGAAACTCATCTTTTCCCCTCAAACATGATCCTTCTCCTAATGTGGTCACTTCTTTCTTTTCTCTCTCTCCCTTTCAATGGTGCCTTCACTCCCCCATGTTTATAAGCTAGGAATCCTCTTTGACTCCTCTCTCTCTCTTTTTCCCTTCATGCTGAATCAATAGTCAAATCTTGCCAATCTTAAAGCAGAACACTCTCTTATGTCTAATTCCCTTTATATAATTTCTACAAGAATGGCCTTCATAACATCTCTCTTGGATTGTCAGTCTTTTCTCAGTGGGTTTCTTCACATCTAGTTTTGTTTCCTTCTAATCTACTGTATGCCACAATTGTCAGATCAGTCTTTCTATTGTACAAATATGATCATGTCACCTTATTGCTCAAAACCATACAAGGTTCTTCATAGCCTGCTAAAGAAAGATCAGATTATTTAGCCTGGAGTTCAAGGCTCTCACAAATCTTATACAAGATTTTCTTGATGACATCATTCAATGCTATGCTTCCCCTTTTGCAGTGTGTTGAAGTCAAACCTTTCATGCCCTAAGCACTTACCATGTTGCCTTGCCTCTTTGTCTTTGTTTACACTGTTCTCTGGAATGTCCTGTACTACAATCTTTCTGAAGATAACCTGTCTGTCCTTCAAAGACTAGCTCAAATGTTACCTTCCCTCATAAAATCTTTCCTGAATTCTCTTAAATGGAAGTGATTTTGTCTTCCTCTGATTTTATTGCAGTTTAGCCTGTTCTTAGTTTAGCTTATTCTGGTCTGTACTATATTTGTAAACCAAAGTTCAAGCCTGGCTCATTTAAATAAGTCTCTTTTAATTAATAGAAAAGATGGTGATGACCAGTATGCCTATATGAGGGATGAATTTCCTAGAGGATTTTTTTCTTGATTCCCTATTTGAGAGAGGATACATGTGGACCATCTTCGGAAAGAAATCCAAATTTGGAAGGCAGACCTATAAAGAAAGCCAGCCACCCTTACTGTCTCACCCCACCCTCCTGTCCCATTTCTCTGATTTACAACTTTTCAACGTTTTATATCACTTCTGGTGGGAAAGCTCATTTAGTTCTGTATCTTCTCTGATATATCCCAATACAAAGAATGTATCTGATTTCTGTTTGCTGTCTACTAAACATGAGTTTATTCACCATTCACTATTTATGATCATCTGTGCATCTGATGGGAAGTGGTCAAGTTTTAGGAAATAAGCTTAGGATACTCCTTTCCTAAATGGCAAACCAATGCAGTATCTTTGCCAAGAAAACCCCAAATGAGGTTTCAAAGAGTTGGACGTGATTAAAACAACTGAACCATAACGACTCCTTCCCACTTAATGGAGAGCAACCAGGAAATCAACTTGAAACTAAAAATAATTTC